>CM076848.1:85340740-85694932 GCA_039519185.1 Astragalus membranaceus | reverse complement strand
CTGTAATGACCTGCTAACCCCAAAAAGCTTCTTACTTCAGTTACTGATGTTGGTCGCTCCCAATTCAATACGGCTTCCACTTTCCTAGGATCAAGTGCAAACCCCTTCCTGAGAGATCACATGACCCAAAAAATTCACTTCTGACATCCAAAAATCACACTTCGATGGTTTTTTCATAAAGTTTCTTCTCTCGGAGTACCCCTAGGACAAAGCGGAGATGCTGGGCATGCTCCTGAATTAACTTTGAGTACACCAAGATATCATCTATGAAGACGACCACAAACTGATCTAGATAGAAATGGAACACTTGTAACACCCCTTTTCTACCCGTTAATTTAATTGGAAAAATTATCAGAGTTTTCAAAATTTATCTCGCACGAGGAATGTTACACTTACTTCAGTAAAACAACGCTTCTCAATAAAACAGCTCAAACACAATAATCATGCATCACGTAGCACGTCACTAAAAGAGAGCCTCAAAACCACAGTTATCATCGCAAATAAGACTTAACGTCAATTAAAACAACTACGCAGCGGAATAACAAAATAAAACAGAATTGTCAACAAAGACATAACAACCGAAATCATTCATAAACATTAAGTTCATCCTGTCATACCCCAATTTTGTCCGGCTTAGGTCAAAATCCCTAATTTTCCACACAAAAAATATATAATAAATTATGCATTGCATTTTAGGTCCTATCACTTAAGGTCTATGACAGTTTAAATAGCTAAGAGATGATTTTTTGAAAACATGCATCATGCATCAAAATTAGGGTTTTTGAAAATTTTTTATGCATGCATGGCAAAAGCCTAAAAACAATTTGTGGAAAGCAAGAATCAATTTCTATTATATACCAAAGGCCAAGAATCGATTTATAGTATATTCTAAAGGGCCATGAAATCGATTTTCAAGCAATCCTAAAGGCCAAGAATCGATTTCTCAATCATATGTTTAAAGCTTGAAATCGATTCCTACATATACTCAAGGCAAAGCTAAAAATCGATTTCCCTCTTTTTGCATAGGCCTTGAAATCGATTTTCAAGATCTTCCATAGACCTTGAAATCGATTTTCAAGCTCTTCCATAGGCCTTGAAATCGATTTTCAAGCTCTTCCATAGGCCATGAATCGATTCCTCATTGTTTTAACTAAGTGAAGAATCGATTTTCACCTATTCAGGATGTCCAAGAATCGATTCTTTATTATTTCCAAAGGCTCAAACAAATCGATTATATCCTATTATAACTAAAGCATGAAATTGATTCTTTGATGTTTTAAAGAGCCAAGAATCGATTTCTCTCTCATTTAACTAAAGCTTGGAATCGATTCATGTGATTTTTCAAAGGCAAGGAATCGATTATACACTTGTTACACTTCATCAAACAATCGATTAATCTTTGCAATAAATGTTTTTTTTAAATTTCTACGCTTTCCTAAGCCTATAAATAGGCAGCCTCAAGTCACTCTTCACACACATTTTTTTCACGAGATCAGAGAAGACAATTTTCGCAAATCTCACTTACAGAAACCCATTTTTTGCGAAATCCCCCTTTAGAAAAAAAAACTCTTCTACGCTTTATTTTTGCTCTATTCGTTCCGCTGGTCCTGAGCTGATCTTCTGCAAGAGTTAGTTGGGGTTGCGTTCTTCAAAGTTGTAATACCTGTCTTCATTAGAGGTATTTCGGTCTTTACATTTGTTAATATTTAATTATTGTGATCCGTACCAAAATTGCCCCCTCTTTGAGAAATCGTTGCTCCTATGTTCCTTAGTTTAATTAAAATCATTCTATGTCTATGATCAATTGCTTGCTTGTTTTTTATGCATTTTAAATGTCTCAATTCAATATGCCATTCCATCCCTGTGTATGACCTCCTAATGAAGACGTAAGTCTACATGCCTGTTGTAGCATAGAGTCGTTAGGGTAAATACACTCCTTCCTACACACACACACTTGCTTTGAGAACTTTACCGTGCATCCCTGATAAGTGGGTCTTTTGATCATGTTGGCATATTTAGTCTTGATTAAATGTTCAACATATGCATGATTTCGTGATTATTGAATGCGCTTAAACTTTTGTAATCAATCATTGATAGTACCTTCACCCTTTTTTCCAAAAAAAATCTTTCAAACTCTTTTCCAATTAACGCGAGTTATTAGCGATTATCACTCAAAGCCTTGGCTTGTTTGATTGTCACGAATGCTATCAAGGGTTACTAGTAATGATCACTCAAAGCCTTTGCTTGCTTGATCGTTACGGAGGCTCTTCCCCTTTCAAACCCCTTTAAAAACATTTTCATTAGAACTACGTCGCTTTGATTCCCGTTTGGGATACGTAGGAGCGAGTCACGTTCTCGTCAAGCGCAACAAATAAAAATCCTTTTCGCAACCAAAACAAATCATTTTCATAAAACAAACAATAAGGATCGTTTTCAAATCCATTGTTGCTAGTAGCTCATCAGAGCCTTTGTTCGTTTAGCTATTAGTGGCAATGTCCTTTTTCTCATAAGAATAATAAACGATGATCCATCATAACCTTTGTTAGTTTGATCGTCGTGCAAATTAATCTTTTTTCGAAAATCACTTTCAAAAAGATAATAAAAACAAGTTGTTATCAATAGTCCATCAGAACCTTTGTTCGTTTGACTAGCGGCACAACTCTTTTTGAGTGTTTAGCAGTGATTCATCATAGCCTCTGCTAGTTTAATCATTTGCTAATGCTCGTCCTCTTTCAAAAACTCACTAAAAAAGATAAAAAAACAAAAACTTTTCAAAAAGAACCAAGAACTACGTAGCTTTGAATTCTCCATCGCACCGGGAGATACGTAGGAGCGGGCCATGTCCCGTCAAGCACTTTTTCTAAAACTTTTTTTTCCCCCTTTCTCACCAAAAATAAAATTTTCATTAAGTTTTCCCATTCATCTTCAAACAAGAAATAAATAGGCAAATCTAGGAATTTTTCAAATCAAACGTTAAAACCACACATTTAATTAGAGGTTCCCTTTCGGTAGAAAGGACGTGCGCGGTGCTAACACCTTCCTCGCACGTAATCGACCCCCAAACCTATATCTCTAGTTTTCAAAAGACCATCCGCCTTGTTCAAAAGACCTTTTTTCAATGTTTTGGTCTTAAAATTAAAATATTGGTGGCGGCTCCAAAATTTTTCCACGTTGTACATTGAGAAACCCAAGCCGGGGATTTTTCGGGGTCCAACAGCTGGCGACTCCACTGGGGACCTTTTTTTTAAAACGAGGGTCAAGCCTAACTAATTTAAATGTGTGGTTGAATGATTTGATTGAAACCTTGTTTGCCTTTCCTTCTTATCATTGATTGTAGGCGTATGCATTTGTGTTCTTCTATGTTGTTTCTTGTCTCATCTTATTCCCTTTCTTTTATCGTTTATGCCCATGCATTCTTCCAATCCCCATGATCCCCTCTTCTTGGCTCCTCTTCCTAAGGTAAGCAATATCCGTGTTTATAGATATTTCAGGTATAAAACCCTAGGGTAGATAACTTGTTATTGTTTGCTTTTGTCTGGACTGCTCTGGTTTTCATTTCAGGTGGGGGTAGTGCTAGGGAAAATGCCCTTCACACACACTACACTTATACCCTGTGACTATGTGTTTTGAGTGGGACCATAACCCAGGTCTGCAAAAAAAAAAAAACTTAGGAGAGTGGATTCGAGTAGTGAGAGCCCATCAGGACCTTTCTCCGTTTGGCTACTTGCGAAAGTTTCAACTAGAGTTGTGCTCTTTCATGATGCCTCACACCTAGCAGTTTGCTGCATTTGTGGGAGTTTTGTGAAAGGGACTGTAGCTCTGGTGGCCTTGTGAGGGAGTGAATAGAGCTACATGAGAGGATTACCCTTTAAATTGCCCTAGATCATAGGTCTCACCTCTTTTTAGGTCACAAGGGCTTTTCCAAAATTGTGTGTTGCATTATCACATCTAGTTTAGTTCTTTTCCGCTAACGATTTTTTGAAAAAACAACAAAATCAAAAAAAAAAAGAATATGTTTTTTCTTCTCTTTCATAAATACCTATATGAGGTGGCATATAGGGTATACTGCCCTAAATTTTCAAAACCCCCACCTGTAAATACCTGCCTTTATAACAAGCATCCTCATCATCCGCACTTTGCATCATAACATCATGCATTACATAAGCAAAATTCTGAAAAATTCATGCAGCATTCCTCATGCATCTAATTTGTTTGCCGGTAATCTTGGAGTAATTTGGAATCTTGTCATAGGCGTGAAAAAAAAAAAAACAAGACAACATGGGATCAAGAAGCGAGGGTATGCTAAATTCGAGATTTCCAGTAGTAAAGAAAGCAGATGTGGCCAGTTTGATAGAGTGCGCCTCTCTAATGGGACCGGATGAGTATGGGTTATTTGAAAAGGCTTATGGGAATATTCTTCGGTTGCTGCAGTTGGATCTTCAAGAAAATGTTGTGAAAGCCCTCTGTCAGTTCTATGATCTGAATATCCGCTGTTTCATCTTCAAGGATTTCCAACTCTCACCAACTTTAGAAGAGTATGAGCAAATTTTAGGTTTCTTTAAGTCAGAGGCGATGCCTTATCAGTGCCAGGGGCATCAATATTCAGATCAGAGGCTCTCTTTGCTACTGCAAGTTGGAGTGGGGGAGTTAAAGCTTCGAAAAGAGAAAAAGAACCGTATAATGGGGTTTCCACTGAGTTATTTTGAAGACCTAATGAAGTCCCATGCTCAAGCCAACAGATGGGGTCCCTTTAAGCAGTTGCTGGCACTAACCATCTTTGGGATGGTCCTCTTCCCACAAGTTGAAAGGTTCATTGATGAGGTTGCTATTGGGGTGTTCTTAGCCTTCATAAGCAAAGATAATCCAATTAACCCAGTACCAGCCGTACTCGCAGACACTTACTACTCCTTTACGCATCATCGAGTGTTGGGGAAAAAGAAGATTGCCTGCTCCCTTCATGTACTATATGCTTGGCTCCTTAACCACGTCATTGCTCACAAGAATCAAGCTACAGATCTGTTGGCTTATGCCCTGAATTGTGAGGTGGAGGTCAAAAGTGCTCAGGAGTGGGTGCATGCCTTAGGGAGTCTCAACGCCCTCAAGATCCGCTGGTTCACTTATTCATGTTGGAAGAACAGACCATCAGTAGTGTTTCAGTGTGGAGACTTTTAGAATGTACCACTGATGGGGACTCAAAGCTGCATCAACTATAATCCTTCCTTGACTATCCGACAGCTTGGGTACCCTATGAGGAATATGCCTACTGAAGACATGTTGGCTCATATCTTCCTTGACAAAGAAGATCCAAAGAACAAGGGCTTGCTTCGGAAAATCTCAACGGCATGGGAAACTGTGGTCCATAAAGATAGAGATGAGCTCATGAAAAAGGTTGGCGATGTCACTTTTTACCAATGGTTGCATGAAAGAATCCAAAGTGCCCATCCACCTTCCCAAGAGGCATTACCAGTCGAGAAAGAGATGCCACAACCTCGCCTTCCTACCCCTGAGGAGTTGAATGAGGTTAAATCTGCCTTAGCAAAAGCGGAGGAAGAAAAAAAGGCATTGCGAGCAGAGTTGGAGAAAATAACCCTACAAAAGGAGAGGTTAGAGGAAGAGAACAAGATCAAAATGATAACCGTTGAGGAGAGTGTCAAGCAATTCAAAGCGGAAAAGGAGAGTAAACTAGAAGCTCAGAAATACTTAAAGGGGGCGAGGGATGAACTTCAAAGGTACAAGCAGAAAACAAGAAAGGCCCTCGAAGAATCCAAAGAATGGAAGATTGTGGCGACTGAGCCCAGGCAAGAACCTCACTTGGTGTGGAGTTGAAAAGGCAGCTGAAGAATCTTGAACAAGAAAGAAATTCCATTGGGAATGTTCTCAGGGAATATCAAGAAATGCTGAGTTATGAGCAAGGGAGATCTGATGAACTGAAAAGGAACCTCCGGTACCTAGGGAGTCCTATACGCAGGTACAAGAGGAGAGCAAGTACTGGGAGCAGCGCTTCCTAGCACTGATTGGCAAGATAGAAGAGCAAGAGATCGTTAAAGAGCTAAGGGATGAGATCCGACTTTGGAGGGGTAAATTTTCGAAGTTGGCATGGCTAGCTAATCAAGCTGTAAGGGATGTCCCCAGAAGGCTAAGGAGGGCTGAAGCTGAGATGCTTCCCTTCAATACCCCGGTCCATGTGTATGAGTTCGTGAATTTCTGCAAGGCCCTGACTGAGGAGCTCATGGAAAAGGCTGAAGGAGCCGCTGCTGCAAGCAAAGAAAGAGAAAAGAAAAAGAAGTTGAAGACCATATGCTACTAGATTTCAGTGCATTGTAATTTTCCTTTTAGAATGTTCTCTAGGAAGTTATAATTTTTCTTTAGAATGTTGTAATTTTCTAAGCGCATTGTATTTTTCTTTGAGAGATATTGTATTGCACTCTTAATAGTATTGTACTCTCTTTCTTTCTTATGATTGGCTTAAAAGCTCGAAGGAAATGTGCCCTATCGCTTGTTGATCCCAATGTTCGTCACGCTCTTAAAATGTTTCGATATTTGCTTATGACAAGAGCGAGTTATCTCACGATTCCTGGCGCTAAACACAAAAATAACAAAAAGCCATGTGCATATGCATTGCATTCATTTACGCATTCATACCTGTACTTATAAAAATGTTCTACCAACAGAAACGAAAGGAAAGCTGGTTCACCAACACCGATATTCCACCCGTCTACAAGCAAGATTGATGGCTAGCAATCAACATCTCGAGAATGAGGACCCCCTGGGTCAAGATGAGCCGATTGTGGAGATTCTTAACCCTGAGCAGCTGGCTCAGGAGAATCAAGCTTGAAGACTAAAGTTGATGCTATGGAAGCGCAGATGGTTGAAGTAATGAGTATGCTACAGAATCTGAGGGGTGGGGCCGCTGTTGGGGCCGCCGCTGTTGTAAATCCCGAAGGGGTTGTTACCTTCGTTTCTCCTCCGGTGTCCGCTGAAGTTACAACTACTCACACTTCTTATGGACAGGGGGTCAGTCACTTCGCCCATCCTCCAGGGGCGAGCGGACAGAGTCATCTGAATGCACAAATATATCCATGGGGGATGCCCATGAATTATACACCATCCACTGCTGAAGCCATTCCTGTGGTGACAAGTCATCCTGCTGTGATTACTTCCAGTGGAACCGCGGGTGTGCCACCAATTCACATCCCTAGTCCCAGTATGATTCCTCCAAGAAGTTCTCCTATTCCTGCTCCGGAGGTTGCTGTGAATCCTCCAAATGCCGCTTATCAAATGGGAAACCCCGCTCAATATGGGGGTTATTATTTCAGTCCAGGGAGCTATCCTCAGGGCCAGATGGTTGAAAGTTTACAACCAGGAGACAGATATCACTTGCTAGAAGAACGGTTGAGAGCAATGGAAGGGTCAGGTACAAGGGCTAAAGATGCACGGGACCTGTGTCTTGTCCCAGGTGTTGTTATACCTCCCAAATTCAAGGCGCCAGATTTTGACAAATACCGCGGCACTGGCTGTCCCTCCAGCCATCTAACGATGTATGTCAGAAAGATGGCAGCTTATGCCCATGATGATAAGGTGCTGATCCATTTCTTTCAGAACAGTCTGACCGGAGCGTCTCTAGACTGGTATATGCAACTGCAATCCTCCGACATCCATAGTTGGAAGGATCTCTCAGAGCATTTCTTAAACAGTATCAGTACAATATGGATCTGGCACCTGACAGATCTCAACTACAACTCATGAGCAAAGGTGACAGGGAATCATTTAAAGAATATGCCCAGAAGTGGAGAAGTGTAGCAGCCCAAGTGAAGCCACCATTGACAGAAAAGGAAATGGTATATATGTTCATGGAAACTCTCCCAGGAATATACTATGATCGATTGGTGGGTAGTGTCTCTTCTAGCTTCTCTGATATGGTGATTGTAACACCCTTTTCTACCCCTTAGTTCGCACGTCATTATCAGAGAAATTTCATTTTCAAAAATGTTAATTGAGTTGATAGAAAAGAAGTGCCACATCGTCATAAAAATTGAACTTCACAAAAATTCAACACGCCACAGCGGAATAAAAATAATAACTCGCTAAGCCTCTCGAACACGTCGCATATACTCCACATAGTCATTAAACAGTTAAATTAATTAAACTATCAAACTCCAGCCACGCCCCCTAGGTGCTACAGTATCAGAGAGCGACTCGACAACATCCCACAGCTAATAAGGAAGGCAGCAGGTCCTTCACTCGCGGTTACCTGCAGCGTTGCCACAATAGAGCAACATTCCAAGCAGAAGGGTGAGCTCAATTCTGTAACACCCTAAAATAATTTAATTAAGTAAGTGATTAAATTATTTAAAGTGTTGCATAATTTTTTATTATATTATAATATAGTATTTTTATTTAATTGAAGGGGATGGCATCGGAAATACCGGAATTGCAAGTAACGGCCCAAGAAGCCCAAGCCCGTTGGCTTAGGCGCTAGGGGTCTAGGTTGCGCCCCAATTGTGCCAAAAGTGAGCAAGTGAGTCGAAGGAGAGGAAAAGAGAAAGAAAGTCGAAGGAGAGGAGAAGAGAAGGAAGAGGGCGAATCTCAAGCTAAGGAGCTAGGGTTTGTTCATCTTGATTCTAGGTAAGAGTCCCTAGTCTTTTATTATTCGATTCTCCTTCTCTATCAAATGCTTAGGTTTTCGATTTTCCCTAACCCTTCCTATTTTTGATCAATTCGCGAATGGTCCAAGGGAAAGAGAGAGAGGGCGTGTTCGTGAATAAGGGAAGAAGAAGGAGAAGAATTCTTGTTGCGGTGGTTTGTCGGTGCTTCGGTGGAAAGAGCTCTAGTTCGTCATAATCAAGGTTAGGGGAGTCTCACTCTATAATAGAGAATATAATAGGTTGTATGTAAACCATAGGATCCCACTTGACATTATTTTGTTAATTGTTAGATTGTTTAGGTTAGTTGAAATTGATAATTAGTGAGATTGATTCGATTCCCTATGCTAAGGTTAGATTTCATGTGTTGATTTTATGCCTTGTTGTATCCTTAATGTATTTTGTGATTTGTTGTTGTGAATTGATTTGGAAATTTGATATTTGGTGGAGGTTGGGTCGCATGGGGCGCCAAGTGCCTAGGAAAATGGCGCTCTGTGTACTGTAGCAGTGGGTTGTGTTGCGTTGTGTGTGTTGTTTTCTGCCTGGGCGTGCGTGTGTTGCTGTCTGTGCGCCTGTGCTGCCCAGAATGGCGCCTGGTGGCGCCTGTGTCACATGGGGTGTGCGCCTAGGGGGTGGTTCATGTGAAACTCAATTTCTAAACAGTTTTTGTCGTGCCAAATTTTGTATTCACCTGACCAAATGATATTTAAAACACTTTGGCTAAAGAATTTCCAGATTTGCACTTGTGGTTTTGAAATGGTCCTATTGGGCATCGTTTTGGCTTGTCTAAGGGGTGCCTTGTGTGCAAATCATTTTCTGAGCATGTTTTCCCGAGCCAAATTTTGTATTCACCTGACCAAATTGTATTTTAAACACTTTGGCTAAAGAATTTCCAGATTTGCACTTGTGGTTTTGAAATGGTCCTATTGGGCATCGTTTTGGCTTGTCTAAGGGGTGCCTTGTGTGCAAATCATTTTCTGAGCATATTTTCCTGAGCCAAATTTTGTATTCACCTGACCAAATTGTATTTTAAGCACTTTGGCTAAAGAATTTCCAGATTTGCACTTGTGGTTTTGAGATGGTCCTATTGGGCGTCGTTTTGGCTTGTCTAAGGGGTGCCTTGTGTGCAAATCATTTTCTGAGCATATTTTCCCGAGCCAAATTTTGTATTCACCTGACCAAATTGTATTTTAAGCACTTTGGCTAAAGAATTGCCAGATTTGCACTTGTGGTTTTGAAATGGTCCTATTGGGCATCGTTTTGGCTTGTCTAAGGGGTGCCTTGTGCGCAAATCATTTTCTGAGCATATTCTCCCGAGCCAAATTTTGTATTCACCTGACCAAATTGTATTTTAAGCACTTTGGCTAAAGAATTTCCAGATTTGCACTTGTGGTTTTGAAATGGTCCTATTGGGCATCGTTTTACCTTGTGTAAAGGGGGCCTTGTGTGCAAAACGATTTCTGAGTATATTTTCCCTAGCCAAACTTTGTATCCACGTGACCAAATCCTCTTTTGAACATTTTGGCTAGAGCGGTTTTAATTTTCAGGAGACCTATTGTGGTTGTGCGCTTGGGTGTTGTGTTGGGCGCCAAGTGTGCCGCCCAGGGCGCCAAGTGGTGCGTCCGTGCCTTGTGTTTTGGTTTCGGTCCTAATAATGACAGATTGGTCCCTAGAGCTAGCTTAGTCATAGAGACGTGATTGAGATGAGAAAATAATGAGTTGATTGATGATGAGGCCATGGGGGCTAAAACTAAGATTAATTAAAGATGTGATATAGGATGCATGGACCGTGTTGTTAAGAATTATGATTGTGGTTTTGTCATGGAGTCTCATGCATACATAAGGCTGCGGTCTGAGTTTTAAATTATGATGATAAGGCTGCGGTCTGAGTTCTAAATCAAAATGATAAGGCTGCGGTCTGAGTTGATATTATGATGATAAGGCTGCGGTCTGGGAAAATGGTACCACATGCATAACTGTATTGCATACATCCTCATGATAAGCATGCGAGTTGTTGATTGTATGAACTATGCTACTGTGTGACTGTATGAGTGTGATGCTATGATGGAATATACTTCTCATTATAGTCTTTATTATGTAGTTGAGACTCACCCTTCTGTTGTTGTTTACCACAGGTAGTCCTGAGTGAAGGCTTACTCCTTTCACTCCCGAGTCGGTCTGCTCTGATACGTGACACCTAGGGGGTTGACTTAGGAATTCTAATGTTATTCATTTGTTGTTGAATTTTATAAGCATTGATTTAATGATTTTTCGATGAGGCTGTTGTTTGGCACTTTCGAGATTATGTTATTTTTTCGCTGCGAGACATCTAAATTATAATGTGTGGATTCTGTTGGTAAAGTCAAGAGTACCCTAAATTATTTAATGGTGTTGCGTATTATAAAGGGATAAGGAAGGCTTATACTGATTTGATCGTTGTTAGATTAAGTTTATGTGTAGCATTCCATTCAAAAAGAAATTTTGAAACTCTGATCTCTATGATAAATAGCCGGGTAGAATGGGGTGTTAAATTAGTGGTATCAGAGCAAAAGTTCGGTCTGTCCGACCAAGTGTGTCTGTCTGTCATATTGTGTATGACAATTAGGTGTTTTTGTTTTAGTTCTAAATTGTCGTTTATGCTGCAGTGCTAGGTTGATATGGCTAGAAGGGATGATGCTGCTTTGGCTGCTGCTCTGCAGGCCATAGCCCAAGCTGTTGGAAATCAACACAATGCTGCTGATATGAATGCCCGTAACCTGGCAACGTTTCAGAGGGAAAACCCACCCACCTTCAAGGGTCGGTATGATCCCGATGGAGCCTTGTCGTGGTTGAATGAGATAGAGCGGATATTCCGTGTTATGGATTGCACTGCTGCCCAGCAAGTGAAGTTTAGGACGCACATGCTGGCGGAAGAGGCTGACAAGTGGTGGTTAGGGATGCTGCATAGGTTGAACACTGCTGGTGAAGAGGTTACTTGGGAAGTCTTCACAAGGGAATTTAAAAGAAAGTATTACCCTGAAGACGTTCGAGCCAAGAAAGAGGTAGAATTCTTAGAATTGAAACAGGGAAATAAGTCAGTGGCTGAGTATGCAGCCAAATTTGAAGAGCTGGCTCAATTTTGTCCTTACTACGCCAATGATGCTGATTCAGAGTTCTCCAAGTGTGTGAAATTTGAGAGTGGCCTGCGACCCGATATTAAGAAGGCAATTGGATATCATGAGATACGAGATTTTGCTAGACTAGTTGACAAGAGTAGAATTTATGAAGAGGACAGTTCTGCTGCCTACAAGATTGGGAAAGAAAAGAGGAATACTCAGTTTAGGGGCAAACCCTATGATATGGCTGGAGGTAAAAATAAGTGGAAGGCAGGTGCTGGTAAGAAATTTTCTGAGGGTAAGAAGCCCAGTGGGGGAGGTGCTCCCGCTGATATAGTGTGTTACACGTGTGGCAAGCCGGGTCACAAAAGTTTCGATTGCAAGACTGAAGTAATGTGTTACCGTTGTGGGAAGAAAGGTCATATGGCGTCTAACTGTGATCGTAAGGAATCAGTGTGTTTCAATTGTGGTGAAGCAGGTCACTTTAGTTCTAAATGCACCAAACTAAAGAAAGAGAAATCCAATGGAAGAGTTTTCGCGCTAGCAGGCTCAGAGGGGCCCAATGAGATTCGAGGTACTTGTTTTATTTATGGTTCCCCTTTAGTTGCTATAGTTGATACTGGTGCTACGCATTCTTTTATTGCTGCTGTTTGTGCTGAAAAGTTAAATCTAGTATTGTCTGCTATGAAAAGGGAAATGGTTATCGACACTCCAGCTAAGGGTTCGGTGACTACTTCTCTATTGTGTGCTAAGTGTCCTCTGTCAGTCTTCGGCAGAGATTTTCTGGTTGACCTTATATGTTTGCCTTTGGGAGGGTTAGATGTTATTCTTGGTATGGACTGGTTAGTGGATAACCATGTGCACATCAACTGTTTCAGCAAGTCTGTGAGTTTTCTTCCTCCTGAGGAGGAGAAGTCTGTTTTGTTGTCTGGGGATCAGCTGCATAAGGTAATGAAGGATGGTGGTCAACTATTTGCTTTGATGGCGTCTATGTCTGCTGAAAACCAAGCTATGGTTGAAGGGTTGCAGGTGGTGTGTGAGTTCCCTGAGGTGTTCCCTGATGAGATTCCTAGTGTGCCACCAGAGAGGGAAGTAGAGTTTGGGATTGACCTTGTGCCTGGTACTAGGCCGGTATCCATGGCACCGTACCGGATGTCAGCTTCTGAGTTATCTGAGTTGAAGAAGCAGTTGGAAGAGTTACTTGAAAAGAAATTTGTGAGACCTAGTGTGTCGCCATGGGGAGCTCCGGTTTTGTTAGTAAAGAAGAAAGATGGGAGTATGCGCCTGTGTGTGGATTATAGACAGTTGAACAAGGTAACTATTAAAAATAAGTACCCTCTTCCGAGAATTGATGATCTGATGGACCAGCTGGTGGGTGCTAAGGTTTTTAGCAAAATTGATTTGAGGTCAGGGTATCATCAGATTAAAGTAAAAGACGAAGACGTCCAGAAGACAGCATTTCGAACGAGATATGGACATTATGAGTACTCTGTGATGCCGTTTGGTGTCACCAATGCACCAGGGGTGTTTATGGAGTACATGAACCGTATCTTCCATAGTTACTTGGATCGGTTTGTGGTAGTTTTTATAGATGATATTCTGGTATACTCCAAGTCTGAAGAGGAGCATGCAGAGCACTTGAGATTGGTGCTTGAGGTATTGAAAGAGAAGAAGCTTTATGCTAAGTTGTCCAAATGCGAGTTCTGGTTGCGTGAGGTAAGCTTTTTGGGTCATATTATTTCTAGTGATGGCATAGCTGTAGACCCAGCCAAGGTTGATGCAGTGTTACAGTGGGAAAGCCCAAAGTCTGCGACTGAGATCAGGAGTTTCTTGGGGTTGGCCGGTTACTACAGGAGGTTCATAGAGGGTTTCTCAAAGCTAGCCCTTCCGTTGACTCAATTGACGTGTAAAGGGAGAGTTTTTGTGTGGGATGCTAAGTGTGAAGAGAGTTTCCAAGAGTTGAAGAAAAGATTGACAACATCTCCGGTGTTAGTGTTACCCGTGCCGGATCAACCGTTTGTGGTATATTGTGATGCTTCCAGAATGGGCTTAGGGGGCGTATTGATGCAGGATGGGAAGGTAGTCGCTTATGCGTCCAGACAGTTGCGGACTCATGAGAAGAACTATCCTACTCATGATTTGGAATTGGCTGCTATTGTGTTTGTGCTGAAAATTTGGAGGCACTATTTGTACGGCACTAGATTCGAGGTATTCAGCGACCACAAGAGTTTGAAATACTTGTTTGATCAGAAGGAGCTGAATATGAGGCAGAGGCGTTGGTTAGAGCTGCTGAAAGACTATGATTTTGGTTTAAACTATCACCCCGGCAAAGCTAATGTCGTGGCTGATGCTTTGAGTCGAAAGACTTTGCATATGTCAGCAATGATGGTAAAAGAGTTGGAGTTGATTGAGCAATTCCGTGATATGAGTCTGGTTTGTGAAATGACACCGCGAAGTGTTAAGCTGGGTATGCTGAGGATTGGTAATGACTTCTTGGTTAGTATCAGAGACGCGCAGAAATTAGATGTGAAGCTGGTTGACTTGTTTGTTGCGGGTGATCAGGATGTGGATGGGGATTTCAGGTTGGATTCCCAGGGTGTGTTGAGATTTAGAGATAGAATCTGTGTTCCCGATGATATTGAGATGAAGAAGATGATCCTTGAGGAGAGTCATAGGAGCAAGCTAAGTATTCATCCAGGGGCTACAAAGATGTATCATGACTTGAAGAAATTATTCTGGTGGCCTGGTATGAAGAAAGATGTAGCACAGTTTGTGTATGCCTGTTTGACTTGCCAGAAGTCAAAGGTTGAGCACCAGAAGCCTGCGGGGTTGATGCAACCTTTAGATGTTCCGGAATGGAAATGGGATAGCATTTCCATGGATTTTGTGACTGGGTTACCAAGAACCGTTCGGGGGTTTGATTCTATTTGGGTGATCGTGGATAGGTTGACGAAGTCTGCTCACTTCCTTCCTATCAACATCACATATCCGGTATCGAGATTGGCCGAGATATATATTCAGGTGATTGTAAAGTTGCATGGTGTCCCGAAGAGTATTGTATCTGACAGAGATCCGAGGTTTACTTCGGAGTTTTGGGGGAGCTTGCTGTAACACCCCCTTTCTAATAACTTTACTTTTAATAAAATCAGAGTCTCTTTTTTTTTTTTTTGAAAACAATTCAAGCGAGTGCTACATTTACTTCATAAAAATCACGATACATAACACCATAAGAAAAAGGCTTAGCTCGCATCAACTAAATCCAATCACCATCAGCAGCGGAATAATAATCAATTCAAAATTAAAACCAATACATCACCAACAAAGTCTAGCAGTTTTAAGAAAATAAAGCATAAACCTAAGACACCCCCCCCTGGTGCTACGTATCAGAGCGTGACACTTCCTACCAGACGAAGGCATACAGGAAACCTTCACTCATCATTACCTGCACGTTGCCGACATAAGAAGCAACATAAAGGCAGTAGGGTGAGTCTCTTTTCATAATTAATAACATATGAAAATTAAGCAATGCATAGGAAAAAGGAAGTCAGGCACACCAATTCACAATAATGGAACAGTCGCATCAATATTTTATTTCCAAACAGCACCACACAATATATGATTTATGCATGTAATGCAACCCAAACTCCACGGGTACATGCATGTCGGATCCGTCACCAATACAAATAGGCCGTAGCCTCTGCTCACCAAATCAAAATTAGGCCGTAGCCTCTGCTCACCAATAATGCATATGTCCATGAGATGCTATGGGAAATGCATTACAACACACCAAGTCCAAGCAATTCATCATTTAAAATTCATGATCTCACCATTGTATATAAATCAGCTCACCACATTAAAATTAGGCCGTAGCCTCTGCTCACCAATCTCACCCTATCACACTCACCAATTCATTTCACCACTCACACCAACACCAATTCAAATAGACCAGCTTAGGACATTGACACAACATAGAGAAAGTGGGTAAAAATAGCCATTTAGACACTTGAACACCATCAGCCAGAAACACCAGTGAAAATAAATTATTTTTGCATAAAATTGAGACTATTGGATAGGCACTGAAATTAGCTTCAAAACGCATTTTGAACCGTTGGATTTGGATAACCGAGTCAAAAGTTATGTTAAAAACAGTTTAGGAAAAATGTTAGACATTCTGGAAACAGGCGCATGGGCGCTGGGCGCCCAGGGGCAACACAGCGCTTGGCGCATGGGCGCTTGGCGCCCAGGAGAAGCAACACGCAACAGCGCACAGGCGCATAGGCGCTTGGCGCCCAGGAGCAACACGCGCAACAGCGCACAGGCGCTAGGCGCCCAGGGGAACAAGCGCGCAACAGCGCACAGGCGCTAGGCGCCCAAGAGGCAACACGCGCACATAGGCGCTGGCGCCCAGAAGCAACATCCAGGGAACAGCAGCAACATGGCGCCCAAGCACTAGGCGCCTAAGGCCAACATGCTACACAACTCATTTTGCTTCGAAATTCATTTTACACGAGCCAAATGCTCAGGACATGATAAATCAATAAAAATTTTCTCAAAAACTGAACTTTAATTTTGGCGCCCATGCACTAGGCACCTATTGAAATTTCGCAACTCAACTCCTTTCTTGACCAAAATCAGTTTTCATGAGCCATTTTACCCAAGTATAAAAACCTGAAAACAATTTTCACAAAACTATCACCAGAACTTTGGGGCCCTTGGCGCCCATGACACAAGCAACAAGTGCCAAAACTGGCAGCACAGGGAACACAGTAGGCAACACAGGCAACAGGGACAGCAACACAGGCAACACAGTGACACAGAATTTTGGAAAACTGGCGCAGCACACTGCTGGGCACTTGGCGCCCATGACCATGGCGCAAAACAGAATTTTCAGCAACAATCCATATGGCGCCTAAGGCGCATAGGGCATCCAAACAGAAATTTTCTCACTTTAAATTACCAATTAAAATTCACCAAAACACCCAATTACATATATGATACTAAGGGTCACCATGATTCTCAATTTTCAACCACAAGTGTCAACAAGTCATATATTCAAACATGTGACATACAATTCACATTTTGCAATAATCAAACATCAATTCATGCGATTTTCAACATAGGCAATCCATGATCATATATTACAACACTACGATTAATTCAATCAACACACAATTCATTCATATGATTTATCCTAGAACCTAACCCTAGGCACTACAATTCGCATAAGCCATTAAAGATAAAAAGAGGACCCCCTAACCTTGTGAAATTCGAATTTGATAGCCAAGCTCCAAGGGAAAAATGCGAATCACAATTGAGCCTCCTCCTCTTCTCTTTGAGCTTCGCCCCTTCTCCTCTTCTTCTCTCCTTCTCTTCGCAACTTTCTCTTCTCACTCTCTCTACGTTACTTTCTTTTCTTTTTCTTTTTCCACTTGAGTCAAAATGAAAACTAGCCTCAAGGACCCCTTGAGAGTCGAATTACTTGACTAAGCAATGGGCCACGGGCCTAATTGTGGATCACGGGCCCTTGCTCGCACCACCTAAATAGTGACACCATCTCCTAATAAAATAAAATAAAATAAAATACTTAAACTCGAATTATTTAATTAAATTAAATAAATATTGTAAGCCTTAAATAATTTAATTAAATAAATAATTAAATTATTTTGGGGCGTTACAACTCTCCCCCACTTAGAATATTTCGTCCTCGAAATTACCTGAATCAAACAACTCCGGATATGCTTCCCGCATCTTGCTCTCCAGCTCCCAAGTCATACTCTCACCAGCAGCTCCCAACCACACCACCTTCACCAACGGAATCTCCTTCCCTCTCAGAATCTTTACTTCTCTATCTTCAATCCGCACAGGCATAGTCTCAACCGTGAGATTATCCCGTACCTCTACTTCGTCCATCTGAATTACATGAGACGGGTTCGGAACATACTTTCGAAGTTGTGACACGTGAAACACGTCATGCAAGTTCGAAAGATTAGGCGGCAAAGCCACCCTATAGGCAACACTTCCCACCCTCTCCGTAATCTGATACGGACCAATGAAACGGGGAGTCAACTTCTTAGATTTCAAGGCACGCCCAACACCAGTCACCGGAGTGACTCTCAGAAACACATGATCACCGGCCTGAAACTCTAAATCCTTCCTCCTCTTATCATGATAGCTCTTTTGTCGACTCTGCGACGCTTTCATCTTCTCACGGATTAATTTTACCTTCTCAGTTGTTTCTCGCACAATCTCAGGCCCCAACACTGCACTCTCCCCAGATTCATACCAACACAACGGAGTCCTACATCTCCGACCATACAATGCCTCAAACGGTGCCATACCAATACTAGAGTGAAAACTGTTGTTATAGGTGAATTCTATCAACGAAAGATGAGAATCCCATGAACCTCCCTGCTCAAGAACACATGCCCTCAACAAGTCCTCTAACGACTGAATAGTCCTCTCCGTCTGACCATCTGTCTGCGGATGATAATCGGAGCTCAACCTCAACTTAGAACCCAAAGCTTCCTGCAAACTCTTCCAAAATTCAGAGGTGAATCTTGGATCTCTATCAGACACAATACTAAGCGGAACGCCATGCAACTTCACAATAGTCTTGATGTAGATTTCTGCCAACTTTGGAACTGAATAAGTCATATTAATTGGTAAGAAATGAGCAGACTTAGACAACCTGTCTACAATCACCCATATAGCATCAAACCCTCTCACTGTATTTGGCAACCCAGTTACAAAATCCATGGAAATGCTATCCCATTTCCATTCCGGAATCTCCAATGGTTGCATCAACCCCGCAGGCTTCTGATGCTCAACCTTAGACTTCTGACAAGTCAGACAAGAATACACAAACTGTGCCACATCCTTCTTCATACCAGGCCACCAGAACAGTTTCTTCAAATCTTGGTACATTTTTGTAGCCCCGGGATGAATACTCAACTTGCTTCTATGGCTCTCCTCAAGAATCATTCTCTTCATCTCAGCATCGTCAGGAATGCAGATCCTATCTCTGAATCTCAATACACCTTGGGAATCTAACTTGAAATCTCCACCCACATCTTGATCATTCACAACCAACAGGTCTACCAACTTTACATCTGACTTTTGTGCTTCTCGGACACTAACCAAAAATTCATTTCCAATCTTCAACATCCCCAATCTGACACTCTGCGGTGTCACTTCACAAACCAGACTCATGTCTCGAAACTGCTCAATCAATTCTAACTCTTTCACCATCATAGCCGACATATGCAAACTCTTCCGACTTAAAGCATCAGCCACGACATTAGCTTTGCCGGGGTGATAGTTCAAGCCGAAATCATAATCCTTCAGCAATTCTAACCAACGTCTCTGTCTCATATTTAGCTCCTTCTGATCAAACAAGTATTTCAGACTCTTATGGTCGCTAAACACTTCAAATCTGGTACCATACAGATAATGCCTCCAAATTTTCAGCACAAACACAATTGCAGCTAGCTCCAAATCATGAGTAGGGTAGTTCTTCTCATGGGTCCTCAACTGTCTGGACGCATAAGCTACTACCTTACCCTCTTGCATCAATACACCTCCCAAACCCATCTTGGAAGCATCGCAATATACTACAAACGGTCGATCAGGAACAGGCAAAGTCAAAACGGGCGATGTAGTCAACCTCTTCTTCAACTCATTGAAGCTCTCCTCACAGCGTGCATCCCACACAAAAGCTTTTCCCTTACACGTCAATTGAGTCAACGGAAGTGCCAACTTCGAGAAACCTTCAATAAATCTCCTATAATAACCAGCTAATCCCAAGAAGCTTCTGATTTCAGTAACTGACTTCGGGCTCTCCCATTGAGACACAGCATCAACCTTGGCTGGGTCCACAGCTATACCATTACCAGAGATAATATGACCAAGGAAACCTACTTCATTCAGCCAGAACTCACACTTAGACAATTTTGCATACAATTTCTTTTCTTTCAGCACTTCTAGCACTAACCTCAAATGTTCTGCATGCTCCTCTTCTGTCTTAGAATACACCAGAATGTCGTCAATAAACACAACGACAAACCGATCCAAGTAACTATGGAAAGTACGATTCATGTACTCCATAAACACACCCGGCGCGTTGGTAACACCAAACGGCATCACAGAATACTCATAGTGCCCATATCTCGTTCTGAAAGCGGTTTTCTGAATGTCTTCATCCTTTACCTTGATCTGGTGATAACCTGACCTCAAATCGATTTTACTAAACACCTTAGCACCTACCAACTGGTCCATAAGATCATCAATTCTGGGAAGCGGATACCGGTTCTTTATTGTCACTTTGTTCAATTGCCTATAATCGACACAAAGTCTCATACTCCCGTCCTTCTTTTTCACTAACAATACCGGAGCACCCCACGGTGACACACTTGGTCTTACAAATTTCTTCTCAAGCAGATCTTCTAATTGCTTTTTCAATTCAGACAATTCTGAGGCTGACATTCGGTACGGTGCCATAGACACAGGCCTAGTACCAGGTATAAGATCAATGGCAAACTCAACCTCCCTCTCTGGCGGAACACTTGGAATCTCATCTGGGAACACTTCAGGGAACTCACACACTACTTGAACCCTTTCAATGATTGCCTGATTCTCAGCAGACAATGACGCCATCAAAGCAAACAGATGAACTCCCTCCTTCATTACCTTATGCAAATGACCAGCAGGCAACAACACCGATTCTTCCTCTTCGGGAGGAAGGAAACTCACAGATCTCCGGAAACAATTAATATGCACATGGTTAAATACTAACCAGTCCATACCAAGAATGACATCCAACCCTCCCAACGGCAAACAAATAAGATCAACTAGAAAATTTCTGCCGAAGATTGACAGAGGGCACTTAGCACACACAAGAGAGGTAGTTACTGAACCCTTAGCTGGAGTGTCAATAACCATCTCCCTCATCATAGAAGATAAAGCAAGGTCCAATTTCTCAGCACACAAAGCAGCAATAAACGAATGCGTAGCACCAGTATCAATAATAGCAATCAAAGGAATATCATTAATAAAGCATGTACCTCGAATCTCATTAGTGTCCTCTGATCCTGCGAGAGCAAACACCTTTCCATGGGACTTCTCTTTCTTCGGCTTAGTACACTTAGTACTAATATGACCTGATTCCCCGCAATTGTAACACACCACATCCCTTTTCTCACATTTCGCAGCCACATGACCCTCTTTACCGCATTTGAAACATTTATTATCTGAGCAGTCAAAACTCTTGTGACCCGGTTTGCCACACCTGTAGCACACAACCTTCGCAGGGGCATCTCCCCCACTTGCTTTCTTATTGTCAGCATACCTCTGCTTACCCTTACCAGCTGGAGCCTCATACGGTTTTCCCCGGTTCTGAAACTTACCCCTCAGATCCCTCATGACCCTGGAGTGAGCATTACTATCATCCTCATATATCCTGCAACTGTCGATCAAATCAGCGAATACCCGAATCTTCTGGTACCCTACAGCCTTCTTAATATCAGCCCTCAGCCCATTCTCAAACTTAATACACTTTGAGAACTCAGAATCAGCATCGGTATAATGGGGATAAAACTTAGCCAATTCAGTGAACTTGGCAGCATACTCTGTCACTGACATGCTTCCTTGCTTCAGCTCAAGGAATTCTATTTCTTTCTTACCTCTCACATCTTCAGGAAAATACTTCCGCAAGAACTCTCTACGGAAAACAGCCCAAGTTATCTCTTCATTGGCAGTTTCTAATCTCTGCCTCACCTCCATCCACCAATCATCAGCTTCCTCTGCCAGCGTATGGGTACCATACCTGACCTTCTGCGCATCATCACAATCCATGACCCGGAATATTCTTTCAATCTCTTTCAGCCATGCCAAAGCACCATCTGGATTATACTTGCCCTTAAAGACAGGTGGATTCTCTCTCTGGAACGTAGCCAAATTGCGCGTCCCATCATTAACAGCACCGGGTATATTACCCATCGCCCCAGCTATAGCCTGCAAGGCAGCAGCAAGTGCAGCATCGTCCCGTCTGGCCATTTCAAACTATCACTGCAGCACAAACAGAAATTTAGAACTAATCTAACAATTCTATTTGTCATAAGACACTATGACAAGACGACTTGGCCGGACAGACCGAACTGCTCTGATACCACTAATGTAACACCCCCTTTCTAATAACTTTACTTTTAATAAAATCAGAGTCTCTTTTTTTTTTTTTTGAAAACAATTCAAGCGAGTGCTACATTTACTTCATAAAAATCACGATACATAACACCATAAGAAAAAGGCTTAGCTCGCATCAACTAAATCCAATCACCATCAGCAGCGGAATAATAATCAATTCAAAATTAAAACCAATACATCACCAACAAAGTCTAGCAGTTTTAAGAAAATAAAGCATAAACCTAAGACACCCCCCCCTGGTGCTACGTATCAGAGCGTGACACTTCCTACCAGACGAAGGCATACAGGAAACCTTCACTCATCATTACCTGCACGTTGCCGACATAAGAAGCAACATAAAGGCAGTAGGGTGAGTCTCTTTTCATAATTAATAACATATGAAAATTAAGCAATGCATAGGAAAAAGGAAGTCAGGCACACCAATTCACAATAATGGAACAGTCGCATCAATATTTTATTTCCAAACAGCACCACACAATATATGATTTATGCATGTAATGCAACCCAAACTCCACGGGTACATGCATGTCGGATCCGTCACCAATACAAATAGGCCGTAGCCTCTGCTCACCAAATCAAAATTAGGCCGTAGCCTCTGCTCACCAATAATGCATATGTCCATGAGATGCTATGGGAAATGCATTACAACACACCAAGTCCAAGCAATTCATCATTTAAAATTCATGATCTCACCATTGTATATAAATCAGCTCACCACATTAAAATTAGGCCGTAGCCTCTGCTCACCAATCTCACCCTATCACACTCACCAATTCATTTCACCACTCACACCAACACCAATTCAAATAGACCAGCTTAGGACATTGACACAACATAGAGAAAGTGGGTAAAAATAGCCATTTAGACACTTGAACACCATCAGCCAGAAACACCAGTGAAAATAAATTATTTTTGCATAAAATTGAGACTATTGGATAGGCACTGAAATTAGCTTCAAAACGCATTTTGAACCGTTGGATTTGGATAACCGAGTCAAAAGTTATGTTAAAAACAGTTTAGGAAAAATGTTAGACATTCTGGAAACAGGCGCATGGGCGCTGGGCGCCCAGGGGCAACACAGCGCTTGGCGCATGGGCGCTTGGCGCCCAGGAGAAGCAACACGCAACAGCGCACAGGCGCATAGGCGCTTGGCGCCCAGGAGCAACACGCGCAACAGCGCACAGGCGCTAGGCGCCCAGGGGAACAAGCGCGCAACAGCGCACAGGCGCTAGGCGCCCAAGAGGCAACACGCGCACATAGGCGCTGGCGCCCAGAAGCAACATCCAGGGAACAGCAGCAACATGGCGCCCAAGCACTAGGCGCCTAAGGCCAACATGCTACACAACTCATTTTGCTTCGAAATTCATTTTACACGAGCCAAATGCTCAGGACATGATAAATCAATAAAAATTTTCTCAAAAACTGAACTTTAATTTTGGCGCCCATGCACTAGGCACCTATTGAAATTTCGCAACTCAACTCCTTTCTTGACCAAAATCAGTTTTCATGAGCCATTTTACCCAAGTATAAAAACCTGAAAACAATTTTCACAAAACTATCACCAGAACTTTGGGGCCCTTGGCGCCCATGACACAAGCAACAAGTGCCAAAACTGGCAGCACAGGGAACACAGTAGGCAACACAGGCAACAGGGACAGCAACACAGGCAACACAGTGACACAGAATTTTGGAAAACTGGCGCAGCACACTGCTGGGCACTTGGCGCCCATGACCATGGCGCAAAACAGAATTTTCAGCAACAATCCATATGGCGCCTAAGGCGCATAGGGCATCCAAACAGAAATTTTCTCACTTTAAATTACCAATTAAAATTCACCAAAACACCCAATTACATATATGATACTAAGGGTCACCATGATTCTCAATTTTCAACCACAAGTGTCAACAAGTCATATATTCAAACATGTGACATACAATTCACATTTTGCAATAATCAAACATCAATTCATGCGATTTTCAACATAGGCAATCCATGATCATATATTACAACACTACGATTAATTCAATCAACACACAATTCATTCATATGATTTATCCTAGAACCTAACCCTAGGCACTACAATTCGCATAAGCCATTAAAGATAAAAAGAGGACCCCCTAACCTTGTGAAATTCGAATTTGATAGCCAAGCTCCAAGGGAAAAATGCGAATCACAATTGAGCCTCCTCCTCTTCTCTTTGAGCTTCGCCCCTTCTCCTCTTCTTCTCTCCTTCTCTTCGCAACTTTCTCTTCTCACTCTCTCTACGTTACTTTCTTTTCTTTTTCTTTTTCCACTTGAGTCAAAATGAAAACTAGCCTCAAGGACCCCTTGAGAGTCGAATTACTTGACTAAGCAATGGGCCACGGGCCTAATTGTGGATCACGGGCCCTTGCTCGCACCACCTAAATAGTGACACCATCTCCTAATAAAATAAAATAAAATAAAATACTTAAACTCGAATTATTTAATTAAATTAAATAAATATTGTAAGCCTTAAATAATTTAATTAAATAAATAATTAAATTATTTTGGGGCGTTACACTTGCAGGAGGCATTAGGGTCCAGATTGAGGTTGAGTTCAGCCTATCATCCTCAGACTGATGGGCAGACAGAGAGAACCATTCAGTCATTGGAGGACTTATTGAGATCGTGTGTTTTGGAGCAGGGAGGTGCGTGGGATACACACCTTCCATTAATTGAGTTTACTTACAACAACAGCTACCATTCAAGTATAGGGATGGCTCCTTACGAGGCACTGTATGGGCAGAGGTGTAGAACTCCTGTGTGTTGGCATGAGTCTGGAGAGAGTGTTGTTCTTGGACCTGAATTAGTGAGAGAGACTACAGAGAAGATAAAAATGATCAGGGAGAAAATGAAAGAGTCTCAAAGTCGGCAAAAGAGTTACCATGATAGAAGGAGAAAAGATTTGGAATTTCAGGCGGGAGAGCATGTTTTCTTGAGGGTCACGCCTATGGCTGGTGTTGGGCGTGCACTTAAAGCAAAGAAGTTGACTCCTAGATTTATTGGACCGTACCAGATCACCGAGAGGGTCGGAAAGGTTGCTTATAGGGTGGCTTTACCACCTAACCTTTCGAACTTGCACGACGTATTTCACGTGTCGCAACTTCGGAAGTACATTCCGGACCCGTCTCATGTGATCCATATGGATGATATTGAGGTGCGAGATAATCTCACTGTGGAGACTATGCCAGTGAGGATTGATGATAGGGAAGTGAAGGTGCTGAGGGGGAAAAACATTGCTTTAGTAAAGGTGGTGTGGTTGGGAGCTACTGGCGAGAGCATGACTTGGGAGCTGGAGAGTAGGATGCGGGAATCCTATCCAGAGCTATTTGACTCAGGTATGAATTTCGAGGACGAAATTTCCTAAGTGGGGGAGAGTTGTAACACCCTAAAATAATTTAATTAAGTAAGTGATTAAATTATTTAAAGTGTTGCATAAATTTTTATTATATTATAATATAGTATTTTTATTTAATTGAAGGGGATGGCATCGGAAATACCGGAATTGCAAGTAACGGCCCAAGAAGCCCAAGCCCATTGGCTTAGGCGCTAGGGGTCTAGGTTGCGCCCCAATTGTGCCAAAAGTGAGCAAGTGAGTCGAAGGAGAGGAAAAGAGAAAGAAAGTCGAAGGAGAGGAGAAGAGAAGGAAGAGGGCGAATCTCAAGCTAAGGAGCTAGGGTTTGTTCATCTTGATTCTAGGTAAGAGTCCCTAGTCTTTTATTATTCGATTCTCCTTCTCTATCAAATGCTTAGGTTTTCGATTTTCCCTAACCCTTCCTATTTTTGATCAATTCGCGAATGGTCCAAGACAAAGAGAGAGAGGGCGTGTTCGTGAATAAGGGAAGAAGAAGGAGAAGAATTCTTGTTGCGGTGGTTTGTCGGTGCTTCGGTGGAAAGAGCTCTAGTTCGTCATAATCAAGGTTAGGGGAGTCTCACTCTATAATAGAGAATATAATAGGTTGTATGTAAACCATAGGATCCCACTTGACATTATTTTGTTAATTGTTAGATTGTTTAGGTTAGTTGAAATTGATAATTAGTGAGATTGATTCGATTCCCTATGCTAAGGTTAGATTTCATGTGTTGATTTTATGCCTTGTTGTATCCTTAATGTATTTTGTGATTTGTTGTTGTGAATTGATTTGGAAATTTGAAGTTTGGTGGAGGTTGGGTCGCATGGGGCGCCAAGTGCCTAGGAAAATGGCGCTCTGTGTACTGTAGCAGTGGGTTGTGTTGCGTTGTGTGTGTTGTTTTCTGCCTGGGCGTGCGTGTGTTGCTGTCTGTGCGCCTGTGCTGCCCAGAATGGCGCCTGGTGGCGCCTGTGTCACATGGGGTGTGCGCCTAGGGGGTGGTTCATGTGAAACTCAATTTCTAAACAGTTTTTGTCGTGCCAAATTTTGTATTCACCTGACCAAATGATATTTAAAACACTTTGGCTAAAGAATTTCCAGATTTGCACTTGTGGTTTTGAAATGGTCCTATTGGGCATCGTTTTGGCTTGTCTAAGGGGTGCCTTGTGTGCAAATCATTTTCTGAGCATGTTTTCCCGAGCCAAATTTTGTATTCACCTGACCAAATTGTATTTTAAGCACTTTGGCTAAAGAATTTCCAGATTTGCACTTGTGGTTTTGAAATGGTCCTATTGGGCATCGTTTTGGCTTGTCTAAGGGGTGCCTTGTGTGCAAATCAATTTCTGAGCATATTCTCCCGAGCCAAATTTTCTATTCACCTGACCAAATTGTATTTTAAGCACTTTGGCTAAAGAATTTCAAGATTTGCACTTGTGGTTTTGAGATGGTCCTATTGGGCGTCGTTTTGGCTTGTCTAAGGGGTGCCTTGTGTGCAAATCATTTTCTGAGCATATTTTCCCGAGCCAAATTTTGTATTCACCTGACCAAATTGTATTTTAAGCACTTTGGCTAAAGAATTTCCAGATTTGCACTTTTGGTTTTGAAATGGTCCTATTGGGCATCGTTTTGGCTTGTCTAAGGGGTGCCTTGTGCGCAAATCATTTTCTGAGCATATTCTCCCGAGCCAAATTTTGTATTCACCTGACCAAATTGTATTTTAAGCACTTTGGCTAAAGAATTTCCAGATTTGCAGTTGTGGTTTTGAAATGGTCCTATTGGGCATCGTTTTACCTTGTGTAAAGGGGGCCTTGTGTGCAAAACGATTTCTGAGTATATTTTCCCTAGCCAAACTTTGTATCCACGTGACCAAATCCTCTTTTGAACATTTTGGCTAGAGCGGTTTTAATTTTCAGGAGACCTATTGTGGTTGTGCGCTTGGGTGTTGTGTTGGGCGCCAAGTGTGCCGCCCAGGGCGCCAAGTGGTGCGTCCGTGCCTTGTGTTTTGGTTTCGGTCCTAATAATGACAGATTGGTCCCTAGAGCTAGCTTAGTCATAGAGACGTGATTGAGATGAGAAAATAATGAGTTGATTGATGATGAGGCCATGGGGGCTAAAACTAAGATTAATTAAAGATGTGATATAGGATGCATGGACCGTGTTGTTAAGAATTATGATTGTGGTTTTGTCATGGAGTCTCATGCATACATAAGGCTGCGGTCTGAGTTTTAAATTATTATGATAAGGCTGCGGTCTGAGTTCTAAATCAAAATGATAAGGCTGCGGTCTGAGTTGATATTATGATGATAAGGCTGCGGTCTGGGAAAATGGTACCACATGCATAACTGTATTGCATACATCCTCATGATAAGCATGCGAGTTCTTGATTGTATGAACTATGCTACTGTGTGACTGTATGAGTGTGATGCTATGATGGAATATACTTCTCATTATAGTCTTTATTATGTAGTTGAGACTCACCCTTCTGTTGTTGTTTACCACAGGTAGTCCTGAGTGAAGGCTTACTCCTTTCACTCCCGAGTCGGTCTGCTCTGATACGTGACACCTAGGGGGTTGACTTAGGAATTCTAATGTTATTCATTCGTTGTTGAATTTTATAAGCATTGATTTAATGATTTTTCGATGAGGCTGTTGTTTGGCACTTTCGAGATTATGTTATTTTTCCGCTGCGAGACATCTAAATTATAATGTGTGGATTCTGTTGGTAAAGTCAAGAGTACCCTAAATTATTTAATGGTGTTGCGTATTATAAAGGGATAAGGAAGGCTTATACTGATTTGATCGTTGTCAGATTAAGTTTATGTGTAGCATTCCATTCAAAAAGAAATTTTGAAACTCTGATCTCTATGATAAATAGCCGGGTAGAATGGGGTGTTACAAATTCAATCCATATAATAAATCACATGATAAGCAGCAAGTCAAGTTACAGCACTAGAGTAAACACATCACAAATCATCAATCACGTCATTACAACAACTCATCACAATGCCATGCGACTATATGAGATGCAACCCCCACCAGGGCATATGCATGATGGTACCATACTCGTCACTGCCACTATGGGCGAACATCGTCACTGCCACTATGGGCGAACATCGTCACTGCCACTATGGGCGAAATGCACATGCTATGAGACACTATGGACACATGTGCAACCACAAATCAT
Source organism: Astragalus membranaceus (assembly GCA_039519185.1). Lineage (NCBI taxonomy): Eukaryota > Viridiplantae > Streptophyta > Magnoliopsida > Fabales > Fabaceae > Astragalus > Astragalus membranaceus. Next base: position 85,666,442 of record CM076848.1, on the reverse strand, counting down.
CATAATCACAACATCATCAAAATATGGACCACTAAGGGCAACAACGTCATTTAATTAGCCACTAAGGGCATCCTCGTCGTAATCACATCATTATCAAAATATTGACCACTAAGGGCAACAACGACATTTAATTAGCCACTAAGGGCATCCTCGTCATAATCATCACAATCACATCATCATCAAAAATATTGGCCACTAAGGGCAAAAGCGTAAATTAACTAGCCACTAAGGGCATCATCGTCATAATCATCCATTTTGATACTAAAACGTTAAAACTGCTGGTTGTGCGCAAAAGGTTTTTCAAAAATAAACTCAACACGGCTTCACAACGTCATGGGATGACCACCGGGGACAGCCTCTTGGGCGCCCAGAAAACACCAGAAAATGATAAGTTTTTATTTTAAAAATATGACACACAGGTAGACAACCGAAAAAGCTTTCCAACACTTTTTGAAACGTTTAAAACGGACACCCGAGTCAAAAGTTATAGCGAAAACAGTTTTTATTAAAAATCGGGAACATCCTGAAAATGGCGCCCAGGCAAAGGGATCCGGCGCCCAGCAACACAGAATTTGGCAACACAGGCAACAGGCGCGCACACGGGCGCCATGCGCCCAGGGAAGCAACACACGCACTGGCGCGCAACACAGCGCCCAGGAGAGGGGATCCGGCGCCCAGAAACTGGCGCAGCTTAGACACAGTTTGATTCCAGAAATTTGACTCAACTTTGGAGACCCATAACTTGAGTTACACAACTCCAACTTGAACGAAACCAGTTCCAAAACGACCGGCTTTAAGTCTATTTTCAAAAGCAACCAGCCACGCAATTTTTGGATAAACAAAACAATACCAGTTATAGAAAAACCGAACAGTGTCCAGAAATGCACACATATGGCGCCCAAGGCGCCTAGGAGTTACAAAATCTTATTTCTCATCAATTAAATTACTAATTCAACACCAAAATTCAATTACCAATATGAACATCAAATTACCACGGTCATCTCCAATTATCATCAATCAAAATACCACCAAAACATTAATCAAACACTTGATATGCAATTCACCCTTTTAACAATTAGAACATCACTCTTGCAATTTTAATCATAGAATTCACAATCCAAATCATCATGATCATCCCATACATTCATAAATCAAACATGAAATCACACACATATCAAGAACATGGATAGATCTAGGATGTCCTAACTTACAACCCATCATGCCACCTATTATATAAATCGAATAAAACTCCCCTTACCTCTTAAACGTATGCTCCTTAGGAGATGACCGAATGCACCACTAGAAACCACCGCAACACACGAGCCAAGGCCTTCAAATTGCGCAAACCCCTCTCCTCTTCTCTCCAAGTCGCAAGCCTTCTCTCCCTTTCTCCTCATGTGCGCCACTCTCCCTCTCAATTCGCCTCACCTCACTCCTTTTTCTAAAAAAGAATGTGCTAATGAGCACTACACCCTAATTTTTTTGATTAAATATGCGCCTAGGTCATGGGTCATGGGCTCTCCTCAGCTTAAGCCCAATTTAATTGTCAACACCACCTCCTACTACAATACCACACCTTATTATATGCTATAATTTTTTAATTGTACTAATTAAATAAAATAAACACCTAAATACTTAATTAAATAAATTAATTAAATATTTGGGGTGTTACAGTGATCATTGGGGAACGACTGGAACATGGATTGCGTAGTGGGAAAATTGCCGGAGGTTTTGGCAATTCTGGTGGGCAGAAGAAACCTTTTTCAAATTTCCCTAAGAAGAAAGAGGGAGAGACAAATGTCATTACAGCAGGGGGAGGTCCGTTCTTCAACGCTCCACCGCAGAAAGTTCCGTTCTCTGTTCTAGCTCAGCCGCCGCAGAATAATCCAGGTCACAGGACTCAGAATCACCAAGAAAGGAAACGTACCAGTTTTGATCCAATTCCCATCACTTATACTGAGCTGTTTAATCATCTCATTGCAAAGAATCTAGTCAAGACTCGCCCTATGAGGACTGTGCAACCACCCTTCCCCAGAGGATATAATGCTGACGCCACATGTATTTTCCATAATGGAGGGGTCGGTCACACAGTGGAAGATTGCTATGCGTTCAAGTTTATAGTTCAGGACCTAATTGATGCCAATTGGCTATCTTTTAAACCGAACAATCCGAGCACGACAACTAATCCCTTGGCAGGTCATGGGGCACCGTCTGCCAATGCTATAGAAGATTCTAAGAGCCAGATCATGATAAAGAACGTTGAGAGTATCAAGACTCCTTTGGAAGACATACATGCTGAGTTATGTCGCTGTGGGGTAATTCAGAAAGGTTGTGTGTGTGCTGACCCTGCGTGTGCAGGTGCTTGTGAGGATTTTAAGTCTGTTTTGCAGGATTTGATGGACCGTTATGTGGTTCGGTTGGAAGTAGTTGAGAAAGAAGAAAGTGTGCTAATGCTGCAGTTCAATGATGGCAAAGAAGCCAGAAAGCCAATTGAGATACTGTATAATTCGAAACCGGTCCAAGCCAAACCACAGCCATTGGTTATTGAAATCCCAACTCCATTTCCTTATGAGAAAGACAGCGTCGTACCGTGGAAGTACAACACCTTACCTATAGTAGGGGTTTCTCCAAACACCACTGTTACAAATATAACTGGGTCAAGCGGGATGACAAGGAGCGGTCGGATGTATGCTCCTGAGTTTGGTCGAATTGAGCCCTCCAAGGAAGCCGAAGATAGAGCCCGTAAGGGTAAAGAAAAGGAGGCAGAGAATATTCAGAAGAAGAAAGGGGCAGAACCTGAAACAGATGAGTTTCTCAAGATTGTGAGACAGAGTGATTATAAAGTGGTCGATCAGATGAACCAAACTGCAGCCAAGATTTCAATGCTGTCTTTGTTGATGAGTTCAGAAGCGCATAGAACTGCTCTCATGAAAGTGCTGAATGAAGCACATGTTGCTCAGAATATCTCTGTTGGCCAATTTGATGAAGTAGTTGGGAATATTGTAGCTGCCAACCATTTGACCTTCACTGATGAAGAACTTCCCCCAGAGGGAAAGAAACACAATCAAGCTTTGCACATCTCAGTCAAATGCGGGGATTTCGTGTTGGCGCGGGTATTAATTGACAACGGTTCTTCTTTGAATGTGATGCCCCAGTCAACTGTAAGCAAACTGGATGTTGATTGTTCCTTTATGAAGCCAAGCTCAACTCTGGTGAGGGCGTTCGATGGGTCAAAGAAAGAAGTGATAGGGGAGATGGAATTCCCCATTCAAATAGAACCAGAAACTTTTTATATCAATTTTCAAGTTATGGACATATCCTCCTCATACAGTTGTTTACTCGGGAGGCCATGGATCCATATGGCTGGGGCTATTCCTTCATCTCTACACCAGAGGGTTAAGTTCGTGGTTAATGACAAAATTGTGGTGGTGTATGGAGAAGAAGAGATGCTAGTTAACAAGTCTTCTCCGTTCCGTTACGTGGAAGCAGCTGAAGAGTCTTTGGAGACTTCTTTCCAATCTCTTGAAATTGCCAATGCTGTGCTTGGTGGATGTGGATCGTCATCGCCCGTGATAAAGCTGTCAAAGAGTGGAGAGATGGTCGCAAGAATTATGATGGATCAGGGGTACCAGCTGGGACGCGGCTTGGGAAAGGCTGGACAAGGAATTCTTGCTCCTATCCAGCTAAAAGAAAACAGAGATCGTTGTGGGTTGGGATATCACCCAAGTGAGGCTGAAAGGAGGAAGTTGGCTGAAGAGAGAAGAGGTGAATGGTTGGCCAAGTTGAGAGGCCAGGATTCATGGTCAAAGAGGATCCCCATCGGTGACATCAGTCAAAGCTTCAAGAGTGCAGGGTTGCTAGATCCAGACCAGATCACTGCTATTGAGAATGGTTCAGAGGATGGAGAAGGTGGGACCAGTTTAGTTCGCCGTTGCCATGCTGAGGAGAAGCTCAAAAATTGGGAAGCTGTGGACTTGCCCATCGCTTTTATTTCAAAGTAATGATTGTAATGCAACCCCGTGGCTCTGCCCAAGGCCATAGGACAAGTTGCTAGGGGCAAACATGTTTTTATTCTCAGAGTTATCATCATTAAATAAAAACGTTTGTTTTGAATTTTCAATCAATAAAAATCCATTTCTCTTCATTTTATGCGTCTTTTTTTTGCTTTGTTATTTGCTTGTTTGCTTGTTTCGCTTTTCATTCTGCTTTTGCGCTTCGACAAAATGCAGACATACAGCAATTGTCTCTGAGAACAACAGTGCTAGCAGTCCAAACTTTGACTTTGATCATGCAGTTAACCAAGCCGAGGGGGATGTTGATGAAAACTGGGAAGCTCCTCCAGAATTGATGAGATTAATAGAACAGGGAGAGAAGGTTATTCAACCTCATGGGGAGTCGATTGAGATCGTCAACCTGGGTACAGAAGAGGATAGAAGAGAGGTTAAGGTCGGTACCGCCATGAAAGAGAGTGAACGCAAAAGACTAATCCAACTCTTGCATGATTACGTTGATGTCTTTGCGTGGTCATACAAAGATATGCCAGGGCTAGACACCGACATTGTTAAACACAGGTTGCCAGTGAAACCGGAATGCCCGCCAGTCAAGCAGAAATTGAGAAGAATGAAACCAGAGATGTCACTGAAGATACGGGATGAGGTAAAGAAACAGTTTGATGCCGGGTTCCTAGCGGTTGCGAAGTATCCACAGTGGGTAGCCAACATCGTCCCTGTTCCGAAAAAAGACGGCAAGGTCAGAATGTGCGTCGACTACAGAGATCTGAACAGAGCTAGTCCCAAGGATGATTTCCCTCTGCCTCATATTGACATTCTGGTAGACAGCACAGCCCAACACTCATTGTTCTCCTTCATGGACGGGTACTCAGGGTACAATCAGATAAAGATGGCCCCGGAAGATATGGAGAAAACCACCTTCATAACTCTCTGGGGCACATTCTGCTATAAAGTGATGCCTTTTGGACTCAAGAATGCCGGCGCGACTTATCAAAGGGCAATGGTGACATTATTCCACGATATGATGCACAAATAAATTGAGGTGTATGTAGACGATATGATTGCAAAGTCCAAGACTGATGAAGGACACACTGTCAACCTGCAAAAGCTCTTTAAACGTCTACGGAAGTTCAAACTCAGACTAAACCCAGCAAAATGCACCTTCGGTGTAAGATCCGGAAAATTACTGGGATTTATCGTCAGTCAGAAGGGGATAGAAGTTGATCCAGACAAAGTTAAAGCAATCCTCGAAATGCCAGTGCCAACAACTGAAAAAGAGGTCCGTGGGTTCCTTGGGAGATTGAACTACATCTCAAGATTTATATCCCAATTGACCGCCACTTGCGAGCCTCTCTTCAAGCTGTTGTGCAAGAACCAGAAAGCAGAGTGGAATGATGATTGCCAAAGAGCCTTTGAAAGAATTAAGGACTATCTGCAGAATCCGCCAATTTTGATGCCGCCGGTGTCCAGTAGACCGCTTATCCTGTATCTAACCGTGTTGGACAATTCGATGGGGTGTGTGCTGGGGCAGCATGACGAATCGGGAAAGAAAGAGCATGCTATATACTACTTGAGTAAAAAGTTCACTGACTGCGAGACGAGATACTCAATGCTTGAAAAGACTTGTTGTGCCTTAGCCTGGGCCGCCCATCGCTTAAGGCAGTACATGCTGAGTCATACAACCTGGTTGGTATCTAAAATGGATCCAATCAAGTACATTTTTGAAAAGCCAGCCCTCACAGGACGGATCGCTCGGTGGCAGATGTTATTATCAGAGTATGATATCCTATATGTCACACAGAAAGAAGTCAAGGGCAGTGCACTTGCTGAGTATTTAGCATGTCAGCCAATTCAAGATTATCAGTCGATGCAGTATGATTTTCCCGATGAGGACATCATGGCGTTGTTTGATGAAGGGAAGTCTCAAGAAAATGAACGGTGGAGGATGATATTTGACGGTACATCCAATGTGTGGGGACACGGAGCGGGGGCAGTGTTAATCTCCCCTGATAACCGCTTTGTTCCAGTCACTGCCAGGTTGAGCTTTTATGTCACTAATAACATCGCAGAATATGAAGCATGCATACTGGGTATTCAGGCAGCCCTCGAATGGAAAGTTAAAAGGCTTGATGTGTATGGCGATTCGGCTTTGGTCGTTCATCAGGTGAAAGGCGATTGGGAGACCAGAGATCCCAAGTTGACCCCTTATTGCAATTATGTCCAAGAGTTGATGGAATCTTTTGATGAGATCACTTTCCAGCATATTCCCCGAGGGGAAAATCAGTTGGCCGATGCATTGGCAACTTTGTCATCAATGTTCAACATTAATTGCGACAGGAATTTGACTCATATCAGAATTCAACATCGGGGTCGCCCGGCATACGACACTGCAATTGAAGAAGGGCCTGATAACAAGCCGTGGTATCATGATATCAAACAGTACATCACTAAAAGAGAATACCCACCCGGGGCATCAGAGAATGACAATAGAACTCTCAGGAGATTGTCAAGGGGTTTCTTTCTGAGTGGTGAAGTTCTTTATAAAAGGAATTATGATATGGTCCTCCTGAGGTGTGTAGCAGAGGAGGAGGCAGCAAAGATTATGAGAGAGGTCCATGAAGGTTCATTCGGGGACCATTCCAGTGGGCACACCATGGCAAGAAAGATCTTGAGAGCGGGCTATTATTGGTTGCGAATGGAGACCGATTGCTACAGGTTTGTGCGCAAGTGCCACAAATGTCAGATTTACGCCGACCACATTCATGTACCGCCTTCTAAGTTGAATGTCTTGACTGCGTCTTGGCCATTCTCGATGTGGGGCATGGATGTCATTGGTCCTATAGAGCCTAAAGCGTCAAACGGGCATCGTTTCATTCTGGTCGCAATCGATTACTTCACCAAGTGGGTTGAGGCCGCTTCTCACTCCAGTATCACTAGCGCTGTGGTTGCAAAGTTTGTGAAGAAAGATCTGATTTACCGCTATGGGCTTCCAGACAAGATCATTACTGATAATGGCAGCAACCTGTGCACAGAGTTCAAGATTCAGCATCACAATTCCTCACCTTATAGGCCCAAGCTGAATGGGGCAGTTGAAGCGGCCAATAAGAACATCAAGAAGATAGTGCAGAAAATGGTGGTGACCTACAAAGATTGGCACGAAATGCTCCCTTTTGCCCTGCATGGCTATCGTACTTCAGTGCGTACATCGACCGGGGCAACTCCTTTTTCTCTGGTATATGGATCAGAAGCAGTACTCCCCATTGAGGTTGAAATACCTTCCCTGCGGGTACTAATGGAGACCAAGTTGGAAGAAGCAGAGTGGGTGCAGGCCCGTCTAGATCAGTTAAATCTCATCGAGGAAAAGAGAATTGCAGCCTTATGTCATGGGCAACTGTACCAACAAAGGATGAAGACTGCTTTTGACAAGAAGGTCCGTCCCCGAGAATTCAATGAAGGAGATCTAGTACTCAAGAAGATCCTGCCCATTCAGAGCGATCCCCGTGGGAAGTGGACGCCCAACTATGACGGACCTTACGTGGTCAAGAAAGCATTTTCCGGAGGAGCGCTGATACTCACAAATATGGACGGCGAAGATCTCAGGAACCCAGTCAATTCTGATTCAGTGAAGAAGTATTATGCCTAAAGAAATAGACGAAAAAAAAGAGAAAGATAAGCCAAGCAAGAATTAGCTCGCTAGGTTGAAAACCCAAAAGGGCGACCTAGGCAAAATCAGAGCGACCCGGTGGATTGAAAACCCACAAAGGGCGATCCAGGCAAAATTTAGGGTCAGAAAGCTTGGGCATGAAAATAAACAAAGGCATACAGCACTCCTGAAGGTTTGGGATAAAGGGGTGGTCAAGGTCAAGGACATAAATGCTTAGCACTGTTCCACAGAGACGGACAGTCAGAAATCGGCTTCTCTCTGTTTCGTGTCTTTTTGTAGTTTAAACTTTCAAATGTATTGAACAGTTGGCGTAACTTCTTGTGCGACCGATTTCTACATCAATAAAGTTCAATCTTTCTCATGTCTGTTTGTTTTTCTATTTTCCTACTTTTTATGCTCAAATAAACGTTTTATGATGATGGTAACACTGACCTGTAAAACATGTGCATAAATCATAGAGCATCACAATCATTGCGAAATTTTTAAAAGTTATGGGAAGGAAGCAACTTCTCAGGGCAAATTAAGCTTACAAGGAAGTAATTGCACTCATATGGAAAATCACAAGACAATCGGCACTGGGCTTATACGCCACCACAATTCCAGTCGGTCCCTCAGTCTTGTCGCGGGTTGGTCGAACCAGCAAAAGAAAATAAGCCAAAAGAGCAAACAAAAAAAATAGATGGTCAGAAAAAAGAAAGCTGATCAGGCAAAATCAAAAAAAAAAAAAAAGAGCAAAAGGAAAAAACAAACGATCAGAAAAAAGAAAGCTGATCAAAGAATGAAAAAACAAAGAAAAACAAACAGTCAGAAAAGAGAAAGCTGACAAAAGAGATGAAGAATCAGGAATAGCATTTCACCACATTCATCATCACACCAAAATCATAGCATTGCATGCACATGCATAACATGCCCTTGCATAACATGCACCCATACTCCATGCACCATTCCTTGCATCAACTAACGTATGCAGGTACCTCAATCCAATACAGCAGCATCGGTCATTTCAAATCAACCAATCAACAGAATTTGTGAGCCCTCTGCGCTCATCCTGAGCCCTCTGTGCTCATCCTGAGCCCTCTGTGCTCCCCCCTGAGCCCTCTGCACTCATCCTGAGCCCTCTGTGCTCCTCCTGAGCCCTCTGTGCTCCCCCTGAGCCCTCTGCGCTCATCCTGAGCCCTCTGTGCTCATCCTGAGCCCTCTGTGCTCATCCTGAGCCCTCTGTGCTCCCCCTGAGCCCTCTGCGCTCATCCTGAGCCCTCTGTGCTCCTCCTGAGCCCTCTGCTCCCCCTGAGCCCTCTGCGCTCATCCTGAGCCCTTTGTGCTCCTCCTGAGCCCTCTGTGCTCCCCCTGAGCCCTCTGCGCTCATCCTGAGCCCTCTGCGCTCATCCTGAGCCCTCTGTGCTCCCCCTGAGCCCTCTGTGCTCATCCTGAGCCCTCTCTGCTCCCCCTGAGCCCTCTGCGCTCATCCTGAGCCCTCTGTTCTCCCCCTGAGCCCTCTGCGCTCATCCTGAGCCCTCTGTGCTCATCCTGAGCCCTCTGTGCTCCCCCTGAGCCCTCTGTGCTCATCCTGAGCCCTCTGTGCTCATCCTGAGCCCTCTGTGCTCCCCCTGAGCCCTCTGTGCTCCTCCTGAGCCCTCTGTGCTCCCCCTGAGCCCTCTGTGCTCATCCTGAGCCCTCTCTGCTCCCCCTGAGCCCTCTGCGCTCATCCTGAGCCCTCTGTTCTCCCCCTGAGCCCTCTGCGCTCATCCTGAGCCCTCTGTGCTCATCCTGAGCCCTCTGTGCTCCCCCTGAGCCCTCTGTGCTCATCCTGAGCCCTCTGTGCTCATCCTGAGCCCTCTGTGCTCCCCCTGAGCCCTCTGTGCTCCTCCTGAGCCCTCTGTGCTCCCCCTGAGCCCTCTGTGCTCCGCCTGAGCCCTCTGTGCTCCTCCTGAGCCCTCCGCGCCCATCCTGAGCCCTCTGTGCTCCTCCTGAGCCCTCTGTGCTCATCCTGAGCCCTCCGCGCTCATCCTGAGTCCTCAGTGCTCCTTCTTTACTACTTTCTTTACCGCGTTCTTTACCGCTTTATTTCCTGCTTTTTCACGCCAAGTGTTAAACTCACAAATCGTTGTTTTTATATTAGCACGCCAAGTGGTGATTCAAAAAAATCCAATCTGTTTTTGCTTGCATATTGCATTTTTCATCTGACATCAACAAAAACAAAAAAAAATGAGAAAAGGAAAATGGGAAAATTCGGGTTTTTTACCTAAGGAGACAAAATCGGTATAATTCCTGAATTCTTTATCTCTATTTTGCCTAGGAATATGTTTCAGCCAATCCATATTCCTCGTTAAAATTCAGATAAAGAGGGGCAGCTGTCATACCCCAATTTTGTCCGGCTTAGGTCAAAACCCTAATTTTCCACACAAAAAATATATAATAAATTATGCATTGCATTTTAGGTCCTATCACTTAAGGTCTATGACAGTTTAAATAGCTAAGAGATGATTTTTTGAAAACATGCATCATGCATCAAAATTAGGGTTTTTGAAAATATTTTATGCATGCATGGCAAAAGCCTAAAAACAATTTTGTGGAAAGCAAGAATCAATTTCTATTATATACCAAAGGCCAACAATCGATTTATAGTATATTCTAAAGGGCCATGAAATCGATTTTCAAGCAATCCTAAAGGCCAAGAATCGATTTCTCAATCATATGTTTAAAGCTTGAAATCGATTCCTACATATACTCAAGGCAAAGCTAAAAATCGATTTCCCTCTTTTTGCATAGGCCTTGAAATCGATTTTCAAGCTCTTCCATAGGCCTTGAAATCGATTTTCAAGCTCTTCCATAGGCCATGAATCGATTCCTCATTGTTTTAACTAAGTGAAGAATCGATTTTCACCTATTCAGGATGTCCAAGAATCGATTCTTTATTATTTCCAAAGGCTCAAACAAATCGATTATATCCTATTATAACTAAAGCATGAAATTGATTCTTTGATGTTTTAAAGAGCCAAGAATCGATTTCTCTCTCATTTGACTAAAGCTTGGAATCGTATCATGTGATTTTTCAAAGGCAAGGAATCGATTATACACTTGTTACACTTCATCAAACAATCGATTCATCTTTGCAATAAATGTTTTTTTTAAATTTCTACGCTTTCCTAAGCCTATAAATAGGCAGCCTCAAGTCACTCTTCACACACATTTTTTTCACGAGATCAGAGAAGACAATTTTCGCAAATCTCACTTCCAGAAACCCATTTTTTGCGAAATCCCCCTTTAGAAAAAAAAACTCTTCTTCGCTTTATTTTTGCTCTATTCGTTCCGCTGGTCTGTCTGAGCTGATCTTCTGCAAGAGTTAGTTGGGGTTGCGTTCTTCAAAGTTGTAATACCTGTCTTCATTAGAGTTATTTCGGTCTTTACATTTGTTAATATTTAATTATTGTGATCCGTACCAAAATTGCCCCCTCTTTGAGAAATCGTTGCTCCTATGTTCCTTAGTTTAATTAAAATCATTCTATGTCTATGATCAATTGCTTGCTTGTTTTTTATGCATTTTAAATGTCTCAATTCAATATGCCATTCCATCCCTGTGTATGACCTCCTAATGAAGACGTAAGTCTACATGCCTGTTGTAGCATAGAGTCGTTAGGGTAAATACACTCCTTCCTACACACACACACTTGCTTTGAGAACTTTACCGTGCATCCCTGATAAGTGGGTCTTTTGATCATGTTGGCATATTTAGTCTTGATTAAATGTTCAACATATGCATGATTTCGTGATTATTGAATGCGCTTAAACTTTTGTAATCAATCATTGATAGTACCTTCACCCTTTTTTCCAAAAAAAATCTTTCAAACTCTTTTCCAATTAACGCGAGTTATTAGCGATTATCACTCAAAGCCTTGGCTTGTTAGATTGTCACTGTAACGCCCCAAAATAATTTAATTATTTATTTAATTAAATTATTTAAGGCTTACAATATTTATTTAATTTAATTAAATAATTCAAGGTTTAATGTATTTATTTAATTTTAAATTATTAGGAGGTGTTGTCTCGAATTAGATGGTGCACGGAGCCCATGACCCACAAGTGAGCCCATGACCCATTGGATAGTCATAGGATTCGACTCACTATGGGTCTTGTGACTTAGTGGCATTTTTGTCTCAATTGTGAAAAGAAAGAAAGAAACGTAAAAGAGAGGAGAAGTGAGAAGAGAAAAGTTGCGAATAGAAGGAGAGAAGAAGAGGAGGAGGCGAAGCTCATAGAGAAGAGGAGGAGGCTCATTGGTGGTTCGCAATTCTTCCTTGGAGCTTGGCTAGCAAATTCGAATTTCACAAGGTTAGGGGGTCCTCTATTTGTTATTAATAACTATGCGAATTTTGAATTGCTTAGGGTTAGGGTCCTAGGTTAGTTCCATGATTGAATTGTGTTGTTGATGAGGATTATAATATTGTGATGCTATTTGTTGAATTATTATGTTGAGAATTTTATGATTGATGCTTGAATTGTTGCTAAATGCGAATTGAAGACCATATGTTTGATCATATGATTATTTGGTGAAATTGAGAATTTTGGTGACACTTTAGTAATATTCATGTAATTGAGTGTTTTGGTGAATGTAATTTAGTGAAAGAAAGTGAAGAAAATTCTGTTTGGGAACCCCTAGGCGCCTTGGGCGCCATATGCCTATTGCTGAAAAATTCTGTGTTGCGCCTAGTCATGGGCACCAGGCGCCCAGCAGTGTGCTGCGCCAGTTTTCCAAAAATTCTGTGTCACTGTGTTGCCATTCTGTGTTGCTGTCCCTGTTGCCTGTGTTGCCATCCTGTGTTCCTGTGCTGCCAGTTTTGGCACTCGTTGCTTGAGCCATGGGCGCCAAGGGCCCCAAAGTTCTGGTGATAGTTTGGTGAAAATTGTTTTCAGGTTTTTATACTTATGTAAAATGGCTCATGAAAACTGATTTTGGTCAAGAAAGGAGTTGAGTTGCGTATTTTCACTAGGTGCCTAGTGCATGGGCGCCAAAAATAATGTTCAGCTTTTGACAAAATTTTTATTGAGTTTTCATGTCCTGAGAATTTGGCTCGTGTAAAATAAATTTCGAAGAAAAATGAGTTCTGTTGCAAGTTGGTCTTAGGCGCCTAGTGCTTGGGCGCCATGTTGCTGCTGTTCCCTGGGCGCGCCTGTGCGCGTTGTTGCTTCTGGGCGCCAGCGCCTATGTGCGCGTGTTGCCTCCTGGGCGCCTAGCGCCTGTGCGCTGTTGCGCGTGTTGCCTCCTGGGCGCCTAGCGCCTGTGCGCTGTTGCGCGTGTTGTTCCTGGGCGCCAGCGCCCATGCGCCTGTGCGTGTTGCTTCTCCTGGGCGCCAAGCGCCCATGCGCCAAGCGCTGTGTTGCCCCTGGGCGCCCAGCGCCCATGCGCCAGTTCCAGGATGTCTAACATTTTTCCTAAAATTGTTTTTAACGTAACTTTTGACTCGGTTATCCAAATTCAACGGTTCAAAATGCGTTTTGAAGCTAATTTCAGTGCCTATCCAATAGTCTCAATTTTATGCAAAAATAATTTATTTTTACTGGTGTTTCTGGCTGATGGTGTTCAAGTGTCCAATGGCTATTTTTACCCACTTTCTCTATGTCTTGTCAATGTCCTAAGTTGGTCTATTTGAATGGGTGTTGGTGTGAGTGGTGAGCTGACTTGGTGAGTGATGATGAGGTGAGATTGGTGAGCAGAGGCTTCGGCCTAATTTTAATTTGGTGAGTTAATTAATGCACTATGGTGAGACTAGAATTTAAAATGTGAAATTGACTGATTTGTGGTGTGTTGTGATGCATTCTCCATAACACCGCATGAAGCATGTGCATTATTGGTGAGCAGAGGCTACGGCCTATTTGTATTTGGTGAGCAGAGGCTACGGCCTATTTGTATTTGGTGACGGATCCGACATGCATGTACCCGTGGAGTTTGGGTTGCATTACATGCATAAATCATATATTGTGTGGTGCTGTTTGGAAATACAATATTGATGCGGTTGTTCCATTATTGTGAATTGGTGTGCCTGGTTTCCTTCTTCCTATGAATTGCTTAATTCTCATATGTTATTAATTATGAAAAGAGACTCACCCTACTGCCTTTATGTTGCTTCTTATGTCGGCAACGTGCAGGTAATATCGAGTGAAGGATTCCTTCATGCCTTCATCCGTTAGGAAGTGTCACTCTCTGATACGTAGCACCAGGGGGGGTGTCCTATGTTTATGCATTATTTTTCCTAAACTGTTAGATTTGATTGGTGATGTATTTGGTTTTAAATCTTAGAACTTATATTTATTCCGCTGCTGATGGTGATTGGTTTTAGTTGATGTGAACTAAACATTTTTCTCATGGTGTTATGTATCTTGTTATTTATGAAGTAAATGTAGCACTCGCTTGAATTGTTTTCAAAAAAAAAAAAAAAAAAGACTCTGATTTTATTTAAAAGCTAAGTTATTAGAAAAGGGGCGTTACATAAGTGGTATCAGAGCAGTTCGGTCTGTCCGGCCAAGTTGTCCAGTCATAGTGTCAACTGACAACGGTGTGTTGTCAGTTATATCTAACTGTTGTTGTTGTAGCAAGTGAGTTGAGATGGCTGGGAGGATCGATGCTGCTGCCGCTGTTGTTGGGCTGCTGCCGAATGTTGTAAGAAGTTGAATCTTGTTTTGCCTGTTATGAATGGAGAGATGGTAGTCGATACTCCTGCGAAGGGGTCGGTGATTATGTCTCAGGTGTTCTCAGTGTCCCGTGTCGATCTTCGGCAGGGACTTTATTGTGAATTTTGTTTGTTTGCCGTTGGGAGGGTTGGATGTCATTCTTGGTATGGACTGGTTAGTATTTAACCATGTGCATATTAATTGTTTCCGGAGATCTGTGAGTTTCCTTCCTCCCGAAGAGGAAGAATCAGTGCTGTTGCCTGCTGGTCATTTGCATAAGGTAATGAAAGAGGGAGTTCATCTGTTTGCTTTGATGGCGTCATTGTCTGCTGAGAATCAGGCGATCATTGAAGGGGTTCAGGTAGTGTGTGAATTTCCCGAAGTGTTCCCGGATGAAATTCCAAGTGTTCCGCCAGAGAGGGAGGTTGAGTTTGCCATTGATCTTATACCTGGTACTAGGCCTGTGTCTATGGCACCGTACCGAATGTCAGCCTCAGAGTTGTCTGAATTGAAAAAGCAATTAGAAGAGCTGCTTGAGAAGAAATTTGTAAGACCAAGTGTGTCACCGTGGGGTGCTCCGGTATTGTTAGTGAAAAAGAAGGACGGGAGTATGAGACTTTGTGTCGATTATAGGCAATTGAACAAAGTGACAATAAAGAACAGGTATCCGCTTCCCAGAATTGATGATCTGATGGACCAGTTGGTAGGTGCTAAGGTGTTTAGTAAAATCGATTTGAGGTCAGGTTATCACCAGATCAAGGTAAAGGATGAAGACATTCAGAAAACCGCTTTCAGAACGAGATATGGGCACTATGAGTATTCTGTTATGCCGTTTGGTGTTACCAATGCGCCGGGTGTGTTTATGGAGTACATGAATCGTACTTTTCATAGTTACTTGGATCGGTTTGTAGTTGTGTTTATTGACGACATTCTGGTGTATTCTAAGACAGAAGAGGAGCACGCAGAACATTTGAGGTTAGTGCTAGAAGTGTTGAAAGAAAAGAAATTGTATGCAAAATTGTCTAAGTGTGAGTTCTGGCTGAATGAAGTAGGTTTCCTTGGTCATATTCTCTCTGGTAATGGTATAGCTGTGGACCCAGCCAAGGTTGATGCTGTGTCCCAATGGGAGAGCCCGAAGTCAGTTACAGAGATTAGAAGCTTTTTGGGATTAGCTGGTTATTACAGGAGATTTATTGAAGGTTTCTCGAGGTTGGCACTTCCGTTGACTCAATTGACATGCAAAGGAAGAGCTTTTGTGTGGGATGCACGCTGTGAGGAGAGCTTCAATGAGTTGAAGAAGAGGTTGACTACGTCGCCCGTTTTGACTTTGCCTGTTCCTGATCGACCGTTTGTAGTATATTGTGATGCTTCCAAGATGGGTTTGGGAGGTGTATTGATGCAAGAGGGTAAGGTAGTAGCTTATGCGTCCAGACAGTTGAGGACCCATGAGAAGAACTACCCTACTCATGATTTGGAGCTAGCTGCAATTGTGTTTGTGCTGAAAATTTGGAGGCACTATCTGTATGGTACCAGATTTGAAGTGTTTAGCGACCATAAGAGTTTAAAATACTTGTTTGATCAGAAGGAGCTAAATATGAGGCAGAGACGTTGGCTAGAATTGCTGAAGGATTATGATTTCGGCTTGAACTATCACCCCGGCAAAGCTAATGTCGTGGCTGATGCTTTAAGTCGGAAGAGTTTGCATATGTCGGCTATGATGGTGAAAGAGTTAGAGTTGATTGAGCAGTTTCGGGACATGAGTCTGGTTTGTGAAGTGACACCGCAGAGTGTCAGATTGGGGATGTTGAAGATCGGCAATGAATTTTTGGTTAGTGTCCGATAAGCACAAAAGTCAGATGTAAAGTTGGTAGACCTGTTAGTTGTGAATGATCAAGATGTGGATGGAGATTTCAAGTTAGATTCCCAAGGTGTATTGAGATTCAGAGATAGGATCTGCATTCCTGACGATGCTGAGATGAAGAGAATGATTCTTGAGGAGAGCCATAGGAGCAAGTTGAGTATTCATCCAGGAGCTACGAAAATGTACCAAGATTTGAAGAAAATGTTCTGGTGGCCTGGTATGAAGAAGGATGTGGCGCAGTTTGTGTATTCGTGTCTGACTTGTCAGAAGTCTAAGATTGAGCATCAGAAGCCTGCGGGGTTGATGCAACCATTAGAGATTCCGGAATGGAAATGGGATAGCATTTCCATGGATTTTGTAACTGGTTTGCCAAATACAGTGAGAGGGTTTGATGCTATATGGGTGGTTGTGGACAGGTTGTCTAAGTCTGCTCATTTCTTACCAATTAATATGACTTATCCAGTTCCAAAGTTGGCAGAAATCTATATCGAAACTATTGTGAAGTTGCATGGCGTTCCGCTTAGTATTGTGTCTGATAGAGATCCAAGATTCACATCTGAGTTTTGGAAAAGTTTGCAGGAAGCTTTGGGTTCTAAGTTGAGGTTGAGCTCCGCTTATCATCCGCAGACAGATGGTCAGACGGAGAGGACTATTCAGTCGTTAGAGGACTTGTTGAGAGCATGTGTTCTTGAGCAGGGAGGTTCGTGGGATTCTCATCTTTCGATGATAGAATTCACCTACAATAACAGTTTTCACTCTAGTATTGGTATGGCACCGTTTGAGGCGTTGTATGGTCGGAGATGTAGGACTCCGTTGTGTTGGTATGAATCTGGGGAGAGTGCAGTGTTGGGGCCTGAGATTGTGCGAGAAACAACTGAGAAGGTAAAATTAATCCGTGAGAAGATGAAAGCGTCGCAGAGTCGACAAAAGAGCTATCATGATAAGAGAAGGAAGGATTTAGAGTTTCAGGCCGGTGATCATGTGTTTCTGAGAGTCACTCTGGTGACTGGTGTTGGGCGTGCCTTGAAATCTAAGAAGTTAACTCCCCGTTTCATTGGTCCGTATCAGATTACGGAGAGGGTGGGAAGTGTTGCATATAGGGTGGCTTTGCCGCCTAATCTTTCGAACTTGCATGACGTGTTTCACGTGTCACAACTTCGAAAGTATGTTCCGGACCCGTCCCATGTGATTCAGATGGATGAAGTAGAGGTGCGGGATAATCTCACCGTGGAGACTATGCCTGTGCGGATTGAAGATAGAGAAGTGAAGACTCTGAGAGGGAAAGAAATTCTTTTGGTGAAAGTGGTTTGGTTAGGAGCTGCTGGTGAGAGTATGACTTGGGAGCTGGAGAGCAAGATGCGGGAAGCATATCCGGAGTTGTTTGATTCAGGTAATTTCGAGGACGAAATATTCTAAGTGGGGGAGAGTTGTAACGCCCCAAAATAATTTAATTATTTATTTAATTAAATTATTTAAGGCTTACAATATTTATTTAATTTAATTAAATAATTCAAGGTTTAATGTATTTATTTAATTTTAAATTATTAGGAGGTGTTGTCTCGAATTAGATGGTGCACGGAGCCCATGACCCACAAGTGAGCCCATGACCCATTGGATAGTCATAGGATTCGACTCACTATGGGTCTTGTGACTTAGTGGCATTTTTGTCTCAATTGTGAAAAGAAAGAAAGAAACGTAAAAGAGAGGAGAAGTGAGAAGAGAAAAGTTGCGAATAGAAGGAGAGAAGAAGAGGAGGAGGCGAAGCTCATAGAGAAGAGGAGGAGGCTCATTGGTGGTTCGCAATTCTTCCTTGGAGCTTGGCTAGCAAATTCGAATTTCACAAGGTTAGGGGGTCCTCTATTTGTTATTAATAACTATGCGAATTTTGAATTGCTTAGGGTTAGGGTCCTAGGTTAGTTCCATGATTGAATTGTGTTGTTGATGAGGATTATAATATTGTGATGCTATTTGTTGAATTATTATGTTGAGAATTTTATGATTGATGCTTGAATTGTTGCTAAATGCGAATTGAAGACCATATGTTTGATCATAAGATTATTTGGTGAAATTGAGAATTTTGGTGACACTTTAGTAATATTCATGTAATTGAGTGTTTTGGTGAATGTAATTTAGTGAAAGAAAGTGAAGAAAATTCTGTTTGGGAACCCCTAGGCGCCTTGGGCGCCATATGCCTATTGCTGAAAAATTCTGTGTTGCGCCTAGTCATGGGCACCAGGCGCCCAGCAGTGTGCTGCGCCAGTTTTCCAAAAATTCTGTGTCACTGTGTTGCCATTCTGTGTTGCTGTCCCTGTTGCCTGTGTTGCCATCCTGTGTTCCTGTGCTGCCAGTTTTGGCACTCGTTGCTTGAGCCATGGGCGCCAAGGGCCCCAAAGTTCTGGTGATAGTTTGGTGAAAATTGTTTTCAGGTTTTTATACTTATGTAAAATGGCTCATGAAAACTGATTTTGGTCAAGAAAGGAGTTGAGTTGCGTATTTTCACTAGGTGCCTAGTGCATGGGCGCCAAAAATAATGTTCAGCTTTTGACAAAATTTTTATTGAGTTTTCATGTCCTGAGAATTTGGCTCGTGTAAAATAAATTTCGAAGAAAAATGAGTTCTGTTGCAAGTTGGTCTTAGGCGCCTAGTGCTTGGGCGCCATGTTGCTGCTGTTCCCTGGGCGCGCCTGTGCGCGTTGTTGCTTCTGGGCGCCAGCGCCTATGTGCGCGTGTTGCCTCCTGGGCGCCTAGCGCCTGTGCGCTGTTGCGCGTGTTGCCTCCTGGGCGCCTAGCGCCTGTGCGCTGTTGCGCGTGTTGTTCCTGGGCGCCAGCGCCCATGCGCCTGTGCGTGTTGCTTCTCCTGGGCGCCAAGCGCCCATGCGCCAAGCGCTGTGTTGCCCCTGGGCGCCCAGCGCCCATGCGCCAGTTCCAGGATGTCTAACATTTTTCCTAAAATTGTTTTTAACGTAACTTTTGACTCGGTTATCCAAATTCAACGGTTCAAAATGCGTTTTGAAGCTAATTTCAGTGCCTATCCAATAGTCTCAATTTTATGCAAAAATAATTTATTTTTACTGGTGTTTCTGGCTGATGGTGTTCAAGTGTCCAATGGCTATTTTTACCCACTTTCTCTATGTCTTGTCAATGTCCTAAGTTGGTCTATTTGAATGGGTGTTGGTGTGAGTGGTGAGCTGACTTGGTGAGTGATGATGAGGTGAGATTGGTGAGCAGAGGCTTCGGCCTAATTTTAATTTGGTGAGTTAATTAATGCACTATGGTGAGACTAGAATTTAAAATGTGAAATTGACTGATTTGTGGTGTGTTGTGATGCATTCTCCATAACACCGCATGAAGCATGTGCATTATTGGTGAGCAGAGGCTACGGCCTATTTGTATTTGGTGAGCAGAGGCTACGGCCTATTTGTATTTGGTGACGGATCCGACATGCATGTACCCGTGGAGTTTGGGTTGCATTACATGCATAAATCATATATTGTGTGGTGCTGTTTGGAAATACAATATTGATGCGGTTGTTCCATTATTGTGAATTGGTGTGCCTGGTTTCCTTCTTCCTATGAATTGCTTAATTCTCATATGTTATTAATTATGAAAAGAGACTCACCCTACTGCCTTTATGTTGCTTCTTATGTCGGCAACGTGCAGGTAATATCGAGTGAAGGATTCCTTCATGCCTTCATCCGTTAGGAAGTGTCACTCTCTGATACGTAGCACCAGGGGGGGTGTCCTATGTTTATGCATTATTTTTCCTAAACTGTTAGATTTGATTGGTGATGTATTTGGTTTTAAATCTTAGAACTTATATTTATTCCGCTGCTGATGGTGATTGGTTTTAGTTGATGTGAACTAAACATTTTTCTCATGGTGTTATGTATCTTGTTATTTATGAAGTAAATGTAGCACTCGCTTGAATTGTTTTCAAAAAAAAAAAAAAAAGACTCTGATTTTATTTAAAAGCTAAGTTATTAGAAAAGGGGTGTTACAGTCACGAATGCTATCAAGGGTTACTAGTAATGATCACTCAAAGCCTTTGCTTGCTTGATCGTTACGGAAGCTCTTCCCCTTTCAAACCCCTTTAAAAACATTTTCATTAGAACTACGTCGCTTTGATTCCCGTTTGGGATACGTAGGTGCGAGTCACGTTCTCGTCAAGCGCAACAAATAAAAATCCTTTTCGCAACCATAAACAAATCATTTTCATAAAACAAACAAAAAGGATCGTTTTCAAATCCATTGTTGCTAGTAGCTCATCAGAGCCTTTGTTCGTTTAGCTATTAGTGGCAATGTCCTTTTTCTCATAAGAATAATAAACGATGATCCATCATAACCTTTGTTAGTTTGATTGTCGTGCAAATCAATCTTTTTTCGAAAATAACTTTCAAAAAGATAATAAAAACAAGTTGTTATCAATAGTCCATCAGAACCTTTGTTCGTTTGACTAGCGGCACAACTCTTTTTGAGTGTTTAGCAGTGATTCATCATAGCCTCTGCTAGTTTAATCATTTGCTAATGCTCGTCCTATTTCAAAAACTCACTAAAAAAGATAAAAAAACAAAAACTTTTCAAAAAGAACCAAGAACTACGTAGCTTTGAATTCTCCATCGCACCGGGAGATACGTAGGAGCGGGCCATGTCCCGTCAAGCACTTTTTCTAAAAACTTTTTTTTCCCCCTTTCTCACCAAAAATAAAATTTTCATTATGTTTTCCCATTCATCTTCAAACAAGAAATAAATAGGCAAATCTAGGAATTTTTCAAATCAAACGTTAAAACCACACATTTAATTAGAGGTTCCCTTTCGGTAGAAAGGACGTGCGCGGTGCTAACACCTTCCTCGCACGTATATCTCTAGTTTTCAAAACACCATCCGCCTTGTTCAAAAGACCTTTTTTCAATGTTTTGGTCTTAAAATTAAAATATTGGTGGCGGCTCCAAAATTTTTCCACGTTGTACATTGAGAAACCCAAGCCGGGGATTTTTCGGGGTCCAACACATCCCCCCCCTGAGTGCTACGTATCAGAGCATGACGACTCGACTCGAAGTAGTGAAGGTACCTAGTCCTTCACTCGCAATCACCTGCACGTTACCGCATAGGGGGTAACATTCAAACAGAAGGGTGAGTCCAATTCAATCCATATAATAAATCACATGATAAGCAATAAGTCAAGTCGCAACTCTAGAGTAATCATATCACAATCATCAATTACATCATTACAATAACTCATCACAATGTCATGTAGGCATATGAAATGCAACCCACTCGCGGGCATATGCATGAGGTACCTTTTCACAAACGTCGCTTAGCCATTATGGCCTCATCGTCACTTAGCCTTTTGGGCCTCAAAACGTCACTTGGTTTATGCATATGGGAGGCATGAGACACTATGACATGCACCACGCACAAACACACAATCACGGTCAACTATGTGACCCATCACTTACCAATTTGCCAAATAAGAGGCACAGCACCTGTCAATTCACAATTTACACACAACAACGTCACTTAGCCTTTTGGGCCTTATCATCACTTAGCCTTTTGGGCCTCAACGTCACTTATTTTCATCGTCACTTATTCATAAACATCATCAACTCAAACAATAGCCACTGAGGGCAAAAACGTCATTTATTAGCCACCAAGGGCATCATCGTCATTTACACGTCATTATCAACAACATTGGCCACTAAGGGCAAAAAGGTCATTTAACTAGCCACTAAGGGCATCATCGTCATTTACACATCATTATCAACAACATTGGCCACTAAGGGCAAAAAGGTCATTTAACTAGCCACTAAGGGCATCATCGTCATTTACACATCATTATCAACAACATTGGCCACTAAGGGCAAAAAGGTCATTTAACTAGCCACTAAGGGCACCATCGTCATTTACACATCATTATCAACAACATTGGCCACTAAGGGCAAAAAGGTCATTTAACTAGCCACTAAGGGCATCATCGTCAAAATCATCACTTTTAACACTAAATCGTTAAAACCACTGGTTATACGCAAAAGAGGACTTCTAAAGACACCAAAACGATTTTTCAATGTCACAGCAACGACCACCGGGGACAGCCACTTGGGGCGCCCAGCAACTTTCAGAAATTATAAGTTTTTATTTTTAAAAATGGGACACACAGATAGACAACTGAAACAGCTTCCCAACACTTTTTGAAACGTTTAAAACGGATGTCCGAGTCAAAAGATATAGCGAAAACAGTTTTCATAAAAATTTTGGGAACATCCTGAAAACTGGCGCCCTGGGCGCCCAGCGCCCAGCAAAACGCAACACGCACACACACTGGCGCCCAGCGCAACACACACACGCACACACGGGCGCTCAGTGCCCAGCGCCCAGCGCCCAGCGCAACACACACACACATTCACGGGCGCTCAGCGCCCAGCGCCTGGCGCCCAGCGCCTGGCGCAACACGCGCAACACTGCACACAGCGCACAGCACCCATGGGCGCCCAGCGCCCAGACACCTTCAGCAACACAATTTCAGCACAATTTCACATATACATTTTTTTTTCTTCAAATTTCCACATGACCAATCACAACCCATTTTACAACAATTCATGAGCACATATAAAATCATCAAAATCATCTATCAAACATCAAAATTCAACAACATCCCAAGCACAAACATGGAATCACCCATATATCAACAACAAGAACATGAATTCGCAAACATCATCATGATCATGGTTAAATCTAGGCCATCACTACCTTAAACCTATCATGGGACCTATTATAGAAATTGATAGGACATCCCCTTACCTCGAATTTGAAGAATAGGAGCCCTAGAGACGGTCACGAACGGAACCACGGCAACAATTCACGTCCCTTTCCTCTCCTTGGTTGCGCGACTTCTCTTCTCCTCTTCTCCTCTCCAATGGCGCCTCTCCCCTCTCTATTCTCTCCAATTCGCAAAATGATGGAACCAAACCCTAACTCCACATGACCTAGTGTATTCGCATGTCTCAATGGATCATGGGCTTGGGCTTTTCACTTAAGCCCAAGTCTAGCTAATTGGCGCCTTCATCTCCAAATACCACCTACACCATTTTAATATGATTTTAATTAATTAAATTATACCCAATAAATTAAATAAATTCCTAAATACTTAATTAAATAAATTAATTAAATATTTAGGGTGTTACAACACTCGGTTCATGTAATACATAAATACAGCCGGAGAAGGGCATCACTACAAACTCTTAGTGTCCATACCGAGTACGGAAAGCGGTCTTCGGAATATCTAAGGCCCTTACTCTGATTTGATGGTATCTTGACCTTAGATCAATTTTGGAGAAAACTTTAGCGCCTCGAAGTTGGTCAAGTAAATCATCTCTCCTCGGCAATGGGTACTTATTCTTGATAGTAATCTTGTTCAATTGACGATAGTCTATACACAACCTCATACTTCCGTCCTTCTTCTTAACTAGCAAGACCGGAGCACCCCATGGAGAAGCACTCGGTCGTATAAACTTCTTGGAAATCAATTCTTCTAGCTGAGACTTCAATTCTTTCATTTCAAGTGGAGCCATTCTATAGGGTGCTATAGATATTGGTCCTGAGCCAGGCCCCAAATCTATAGAGAATTCTACCTCCCTCTCCGTAGGTAAAGAGGAAACTTCCTCGGGAAAGACATCTAAAAACTCATTAACAACTTGGACGGACGATAAGTCCAAACTAGCTTCGGTTGACGTAGGCAAAATAATAACAAAAGCTTACGAACCTTGAAATAGAGACTGGTTGGCGGAAGTGAAAGAGATAACAGCATCCTCAGAAGGAAACCCAATGGTACGGCTGAAGCAATCTATAGTCACATGGTTGTTGGTCATCCAGTTCATTCCCATGACAATTTCCATCCCTCTCATAGGCAAGCAGATAAAATCAATGGTAAAATCTCTCCTCCCTATGGTGAGCAGACAGTTACTACACAAGGACTGGGTCCGGACACGACCCGTAGCAGCGGTAAGAATAGTAATCGGTTCGGATATAGGAGACACTATCAATCCTAACATATTGGCACATGCTTCTGAGATGAAACAATGAGTAGCACCAGAGTCATACAATATATTAACAGTTTGATTGAGAATAGACCCTGTACCCCTTATGAGATTATCATCTGGCTTGATGGTCTTGGCATCCAAAGTGTTGACTCGAGCCTGCCTTGGAGCATCAGGAGACTCCAATAAAGCTCTCCTCGACGGGCACTTATTAGCATAATGACCCACCTCTTTGCAAAAGTAGCATTGGTTTGGCCCGGGTAGAAACTTGCCCCTGTGGAACTCCTTGCAGAGGTCACACTTGCTTGGTCTTGTAGAGTCACTTGCTTGCTCTTGCTTTCCCTTATTAGAATTCCCCCTATACCTAGGGTTTGAAGTAGTTGATTCATTACTTTTTCGCTTATCCTTCCAGAAATCTTTCCTCTGGGCATACATTCTCTTAAGGTCACTTTCAGCTGTATGAGCTTGTTGAACTAATGTAGGATAAGTAGTCGTAGAGTAAGAACTGAGACCTTGATTCACATCACCTCGGAGACCTTGTTTGAACATGATCATTTTCCACCTATCATTCAGAGCATGAGTTCCCAACTCACAAAATTGAGATAGCCTTTCAACCTTTGCAGCATACTCTCCCACAGACATGTCTCCCTGCTTCAAGCTGACAAACTCCATCTGCTCAGCAAGTGTCTGGGCATCAGGGAAATAGTGGCCAAGAAACAACTCCTTAAAGTTAACCCAATTAAGAGGTGTTCCTTGGGTTTTGAGCATTCTTTTGGCATTAGTCCACCAGGTATGGGCATCTTCATCTAGAGCGTTGGCAGAACAAATCACTTTCTCTTCTTCGTTGCATTGTAAGGTCACAAAAAGACTTTCCATGGCATCCACCCAGAAATGAGCTTTCATTGGGTCAGATCCTCCTTTAAAGATTGGAGGTTTCATCTTCAGAAACCGAAAATACATCCTGTTGGGATCCTCAGGTGTGTGGTACATTGACTGGCTTATTTGGTTGTGGTTGAGGCACTTGATGCATCTGCTGCATTTGAGCTATCTGTTGCTGTTGCATTAGCATCATGTCATTCATCATCTTCTGCTGAGTTTCAATGACATTCTACATCCATTCCTGATGAGGATCAATAGGTGGGTTTCTCCTACCTCTTCCAGCCAAGATTCTGTAAAATATGCACAAAGTATTAAGTTGATCAGGCTCAATGTCTAATAGCATATTAAGAAAATCAGACTTAGAAGACGTAAGAGACTCTTAACCTCTAAGCCCGACTAGGTCGAACTGCTCTGATACTAAATGTAACACCCCAGTATTTCTAACAGGTAGATACACTGAAATGCACAACTAAAGATGATCAGAGGACACAGTTCCTGCTTAATTATTGAACATACAAACTTTTTCCGAATTTAAACAAAGTGTTCGGAACATCCCGACTTCACATAATCCAAGTTATACGGTACACAACCGCTAGGATTATAATACCAAATGTTCAACAACTAAAACAGAGAATACAAAATATGGTTCGTGCAAATCATAAGCAATACAAGTTATACAACCAAGACAAAACAACAAAGAGGACTAAAAGTATTCAAGGCTAAGTCCTTGACTCCTCCCATGGAACACCAGCTACTCGTGGCGAATTACCTTCTTCTTTCCCTGCTTCTCTGTAAAAATAACATCATTAATTGGGTGAGATAACATATCTCAGTGAGTTTTACCGTGCCCACTCACTAACACTCGGTTCAATTATTAAACCATTACAACATAAGTTGACAAACAATGTCCAGTGACTAATCGAAACGCCGTCCGTGCAAGAACCACTACTCCCGGCGAATCGTGTACATAACTTAGCATAAACCGGCCGTGCAAGAACCACTAATCCCGGTAACCGACGTTTGACCACGCCAAAACGTATACAGGGCCTAGGCAAGGGATCATGACTTCCCTCCCTAGTATGCTACTTGTCGGGTCGTCACCCAACGTGATACATGATAAAATATATATCGTGTCCGCATTAGACCGTCTCTTAAGTTCTAGACATTCTAAAACCATAGTTGACTTATAACCCGTTTTATTTTTGATAAAACAAGTCCCCACACGTGTACTAGACAATCTTACTTAAACTTTAAGAAAACCTTTAACATATCAAACAACGTCGAAAAATTGCAAAAGACCACTTGTTGGAAAGCTACGGATGTCTAGTTTCTGAATAAACTTTTGGTTTTGCAAAGTAATGAGCCAATTAGTACAGTTCCAAAAATAGCCAGAGTGGTTCCAAGATTGGACATAATCTGTCTCCTGATTTCTAGCACTTTTAAAATAACCAAAACTCAACCAATTAATCTGAAACTTGAGCCTATACCATAGAAAATTGTGTCTAGTTTTCAAAGTAATAAGAATCGTTCAAAAAGGAGCTCAATTGAGGCACAAAACCCAAAACACTGATCCTATACCCAGTTTAACATCAGAAATTTGACCTAGCTTGGGATACTCATAACTCGAGCCACACAACTCCAATTTTAATGAAACCAGTACCACAATGACCAAAATTAAACCTCGTTTCTAACAAAATCGACCACCTAATTTTTGGATTCACAAAACATTCCCTGATTCAAAAAGACGGCACATATGTCCAGAATGCTTCCAGGATATTACCCTAATTTGTGAAACTTTTAAACTGAGCTATACAACTCCAATTTGAACCAAACCAGTGTCAAAATGACCTAAATTAAGCCTAGTTTTTAAAAAAACAAGCCCCATAATTGTTGGACTAAAAGAAAGTTCCCAGTTTCAAAAATACAGTACCTATGTCCAGAGTGCTTCCAGAATATTACCCTATCATGTGAAACTTATAATTTGAGCTAGACAACTCCAATTTTGATGAAAACAGTGCCAAATTAAAGAGCCTTAAGTCTAGTTTTCAAAAATGTAGTACACAGAACTGTTTGATTACCAGAACTCACGCAACAGCCAAAATTCTGAACACACATCCAGAAACTTTCCAACAGTGAAATCTCTTCATCAATTTTTCATATTTTTCAGCAAACAGAAATCAGAACAATCAATATCGAAATATAAAACCCCTAAACGTGAGTAAAAATCACCGGATTGACGTTTGTAGGAGGAGCAATAAAGGAATGTGTGACAACCGAAACACAAGGACCCACGAACAATCCCCGCTAAGCACCAACTCGAACCAAACAGCAACTTCTCTCACTGAGCAACTGAGACAGCAATCCAACTTGACTGAACTCCTTCCAAATTCGAAATGCAAGGACAGGACTTCTTCTTTGACAGCTAAAACTGAACATGCAAGAGGGTGGCAAATCAAAACTCCTCCATCTTCACCATTGGAGCTTCATGGCCGAAAATGGGATTGAGAGAAAGGGTGGGACTCAGCTTCTGAAACTTATACCAATTGAAGGGAAAACGAAAGTGGAGTGGAATAGAGGTTAGAACACTTACATGCAATCACTTTGGTTGAATTCCCCCCTTTTTTCTTCTTCCTTCTTTCGCGCCCCTCTTCTTCTTTTCTCCCTTCTGTTTTCAGTTTCACCTTTTCTGAATTAAGCAAATGACCAAGTGAGAGTGTGAGGCTGAGTGAGGATTCAGAACATAGGGGCTGAAACACTAAAGGGTGTAAAAAGACTATTTTGCCCTTCAGCTTCATTTCTTCCTTTAATTCCATGATTAAACCATAATTCAATGAAGAATACAAATTCTGGACTTTTTCCTCGACTAGTCCTCACCAATACCCGACCAATTATTCTTGACAAGTAATTAAATCGGTCCAAGGCTTCATAGTTCGAGTTTTAAAAGTGAGGGATGTTACAATAATGGTAATTAGATGTAGTTAATCTATTTTCTATACATGCATACACGTGAAGAAACTGAGATCAATATATGTCTCTATATGTATCCATTTCTTCTTGCATTCTCTTCTCAACAGAATTTCAGTTCAATGGAAGACAACCAAATCCCTTCTTCTTAGTTGGCTCCATCAATACCCCCAATTAGTCCTACATCTCCAATTCATGATTGTGTGAAACTCATGTGAGTCCCATTAACTCAGTAGGTCTCATTTTAATAGTGGTTCTCACATGAGTTTCACCGAGTAATAGAGTGAGTATTGATGGAACAGTATCAAAGAGTATCATAGAGTGGTTCTCATATTAACACAGAAAGTGTTGCTAGTACCTTTTTTAACGTTATTATCACTATTTTCGGATAATATATTATTTTTTTAATTTGCAGCACGTTTTTCCATTGAACGTGAGAAAAACAAAGTTGAATTAAACAGAATGAGGAAAATCCATAGCAAGCAAGAGCAAATGAAAGCACAGATCCTTAATTGGAGTGCTAGTATGCAGCCAATTCCCAATGATCCAAACGTCATTTCAAAAGTGATTAATCTCCCTAACACAATGATTAGTGCTATTGCTAATGAAGCTGTTTCTTGTTTGACATTGTTGGAGTTAGAAAATGTTCCTACCCCAAACACTGCCCTTCCATTAACAAAAGCTTTATTGCAGAGGGATATCTCTCTTCAACTCTTCACTCAAAGAAGGTTCACTGCTATAGCTGGTATTAAACATATACTTTACAAAACTTGAGCACTGTTGGCATTTCCAATATGTGAGAAAAACGTAATTTTAGGATTTTTTTGGAAATGCCAATAGTGCTCAAGTTTTATTAAGTATATGTTTAATACCAACTATAGCAGTGAACCTTCTTTGAGTGAAGAGTTAAAGAGATATATCCCTTTGCAATAAAGTTGTAGTTAATGAAAGGGCACTGTTTGGGGTAGGAACATTTTCTAACTCCAACAATGTCAAGCAAGAAACAGCTTCATTAGCAATAGCACTAATCATAGTGTTAGGGAGATTAATCATTTTTGAAATGACGTTTGGATCATTGGGAATTGGCTGCATACTAGCAATCCAATTAAGGATCTGTGCTTTCATTTTCTCTTGCTTGCTATGGATTTTACTCATCCTTTTTAATTCAGTTATGTTTTTCTCACATTCAATTGATAAACATACAACAAATTAAAAAATAATGTATTATCAGAAAATGAGGATAATAATGCTAAAAAAGGTACTAGCAAAACTCTCTATATGAACATGAGAACCACCCTAGGATACTCTTTGATAATCTTCCATCAATACTCACTCTATGATTGGGTGAAACTTATTTGAGATTGAAAATGGGACCTACAAGTTAGTGGGATTCACACGAATTTCACACATCGTTTCTAGATGTTTCTCTAAGAAGAATTGTCACTTGATGGGCCAATTTCACGTTCCACCAGCAATGAGCTCTTCTCATTTTTGTATGCTGCAATTTTTTGATGAATACTAGTTATTTCATCATGCAATATCAAATGTTGTCTTTGATGTGTTTACAATAATACAAATTAACATTGATTTTTGTTCTTTAAACAATAATAACATGAATTAATCACCTCTAGAGCTTCGGTTTTCATTTCCAACTCAGCTACATATTGTTGTTTCCTCCGTCTAGATCTCTCAGCTAACTGCCGATTTAATAGCATTCTGCATGTATGTATACATGTAAGATTTGTGTGTGAAGAATAGGAATATGAAGATACAAAGTTAATAGGAATATTATTACGTTTCTTAGTGAAGAATAGGAATATGAAGATAAGGCCATAGTGTGAACTGAAATGCGCTTAACAAACTTCAGAGTAAACCAAATGGGAACTTAGGAAGAAGGGAACCTTGGAAATATTCAGTTTCATAGTGATTGGAAAATCCACTTTCAATTCTGCACAATGTTTGCTATCACAGCCCTGGTCACAACACTAAGTCATTTATTAAGTAATTACTGATCCTAGTCTTGGCTATACTCATCTCTCTGATTCAACTTTATTTGTTACTATTTTTACTGCTGTTTAATATTTGAATTTACTGTCCAACACTATGAATTTTTACCATGCTTTACTTTTTATTTTTTACCTCACTAACTCAAGTACTAGTAAGAAGACTTAGAACTTAATCTACATAATTCTCATGGGAACGATATTTTCTTATCATTGTATTACTTGTTTGACTGTGTATACTTGCACACGTTTTTACACAATAAGTTTTTGGCGACGTTGATGGGGACTATTAGAGTTAATTTCAAAAATCTTTGAATAGTATTTGCCTTAGAAGGTTCAGAAGAGAGGCTAGAGAGAGAGAGTAGCAGCAATCAGAGCTGCTGCTATGGCTGAATATAATGGTCATCAGATCATTCAAGTAGATGAGAATGGTAATGCCATTGTGGTCTTTGTCACAACTAACATTGAAATAGCAAATGAAAGGGACAGGGGAATATGTTGTCTTTGATCCCACTACCATGGATACTGACATTATGACACAATCTATCAATGCTGCACACTTTTTTTGATCCAAAATAAGTTTAGGGTTAAACATATATTTAGCCCCTTTAAAATGGAACTTTTTATTTTTAGTTGCTATTAAATTTTAATGGGCATTTTCATCCCTCGCAAATTCGTTATCAGCAATTTTAGTTCTTGTGACATTTGATAGCGCTTAGAAGCGCTATAACAGCTACGAAAAACCACTACTAAAAGTCATGAGGGACTAATACTGCAGAAAAAAAAAATTTCAAGGATAAAAAAGCCTATTAAAATTTAATAGGGCTTAAAATTGAAAGGTCCCAATCTTATAGGTATTAAAAACATATTTAACCCATCAATTTCTTATTTTAGTTTGATATTAAAAATGGACTAATGATGGGAAGGAATCATCATTAGTGCAATGTCAATTGGCATAGGAAATGATCAACTCACAGTGTTCAAGGCATAAGAACACATGTTAAACTTTAATTTGCATTCATGGACTAGAGGAGTGCTGAGTTGGGTGCAGTTTTGAGAGTGTATATTTGGAATAAGACTTTAAATAATTAATTAGTTCTTCCTATACAAACTTGCATCCTCTTTTACCAACAACGGTTGATCTGAGGGTTAAATGGGCTCGGATCCAACTCTAAGGTCTCAGGTTCAAATCTTTGGTGTGGAGAAAACTCTAGCAATGGGAGAACCACTCGGACCGGCAAAGCAGGGTACATGTTGTAACATCCCAAAATAATTAATTTGATTACATTGATGCTTGAACCATTTAATTATTTTTATGGTGAATGATTGATAATTTTCTTAATTGATCACTTTATATTGTTTGATTAAATGAATAAGTGAGGTACTTAAATGCATTGAGTGCTAATTGAATTGAACTTTGGTGTTGTATAAGAAAAAAATGGGGTGTGAGTAGTGTAGGGGCAATATAGTCATTTCCCTAATTTTTTTACTCAACACATATAACTCGCACTTTGATAAAAAGAAAAAGAAAAAGAGAGAAGGGAGAAAAAGAAGAGAGGGTTTGAGAGAAGAGAAAAGAAGAAGAAAAGAAAAGAAAGAAGAAGGAAAGAAGAAGAGGGAGTGAGAGCTCAAATCCACACACACAAAACCTAAAACCTCCCCTTCCACTAATCTTCTCCTTTCATCTTGTTAGTTTAGCAAAACCCCTTTCAAATCATCAAGTTTGGTTGTGATTGGTGTTCTTGGAAGCTCAAATTAGGGATTTGGAGGTTGGAATTCGAACTGGAGCTTAGGAGTGAAATTGGTGGTTAGAAATCTTGATTTCCTTGCTTAAGGTTGTTGTTCCTACATGTTAAAGGTGAGTTCTTACTCCGATCTAGGTTTTCATCGATGAAATTGGTATGTTATGTCGCTGTTTCGGTTTGGTATGCGTTGTCGTATAGTGATTTCGTTTAAAAATCGTTAAATCGTCATTGTTGACAAATTTTTGTATGGAATGGCCCAAATTGTTTGATTCATATGATTGGTTGTGTGTTTGGTTGATTGAACATGTTTTTGGTGCTGTTATAGACTGTTGTTGTGTCAGGAATCGAGTGGAACGAGTAATGGAATCGAACAGAATAGCGAAATTGCATGAAAATGAACATTTTTCAAAGCTGTCAAACAGGCATGACCCGTGCGCCTGAGAGGCATGACCCGTGCG
This sequence comes from Astragalus membranaceus, assembly GCA_039519185.1. NCBI lineage: Eukaryota > Viridiplantae > Streptophyta > Magnoliopsida > Fabales > Fabaceae > Astragalus > Astragalus membranaceus. Next base: position 85,634,163 of record CM076848.1, on the reverse strand, counting down.
CCTGGGGCTGATACTCATTTGTAAAGTTTTTGCAGTGCGCACGACTCGTGCGCCTAAGATGCACGGTCCGTGCGCCTACCTCTTTCACCGATTTTTAAAACACGACTAAAGCTATTCCTTTTGATCCCAAACCTTTCCCAATCCCTTCCTTAACCCTTCCCATGGATAATTGAATACTTTGAGTCCACGAATCATTATTTTTCATGATACACAATGAGTAATATCATGTTATGTATAAGTACAAACCGAATAGTTTTGTATCGAGAGAGAATATGACATCTTATCGTGTAATGGACTTAGTGTCCGAGACAATAATAAAAGATACCATGGGGATGACGATCCCAAGATACATTGTAGCATACCTAGTGGAGGGGGGTCACGATCCCGAAGCTAGGGCCCTGGCATTATTCGGTATAGCTATACAAATTGGGGTTTCCGTTGAAATTGAGTGATTTGATTTCTCGGATTGTGCTAAGCCATAGAAACAAGACATACACAAGGAACACACCGAGAGAGGAATTGTGAGGGGGTACGAAAGGACTCATTGAGATTTGTAATCTCACTGTTTTTAAGTGGTGTTTTCAGATATACAGGACAAAGCCAAGCAGGCTGAGGAGAAGTAGCGGATGTCTTAGCTACCCAGCTTGATGGAATATCTATTTTGAGATCTTTATGTTATATTGTCTAACATTCCTCTTATGTGTTTTTGGAACTAAATCCTTGAATCTTAGTCAAGGTCATGTAGTTGTTGTAACATTGTCTTGTAGTTGGACCATAGTTATGTTATTGTATCGGATATGTACCTAAGTAGTACTTATTTCGGAGTTCTATTTGAGAAGATTTTATCTCAAAATTAAGTAAGTGGTTTTCCATCCGCTTTAGATTTTGTTTTGGTCTAACTGTATGAGTAGGTTATACTCTGATTTATTATGATTATGTTAATGCTTTTTGTTCACCGAGTTGTGATCTTAAGGTGTACATTTTTGGTATAAGAGCCGTTCGACCTAGTCGGGATAAGTTTAGTTTAGGGTTGAGTGGATTCCTTATTTGTCTTTGTTATCTTTCTACTTATCATGCTAAAAGACATTGAGCCTGATCAACTCAATACTTGGTGCATTGTATGCAGAATTATGGTAGGGCGACCATGATGCAATCCTCGACCCAGACCTGAAATTCCCCAAAATCCAATTCGGGATTGGATGCAACCAATGCTCCAAACAATGCAAGCTCAACAATAAATGAACCAGCAAATGATGAACAATCAGCAACAGATGCATCAAAAAATGATGCAGAATCAGCAGATGATGATGCAACAAATGTTCAATGGGCAATAGAATCGCCCACTGGTGCAGCCTCAGGCACCACAACCACAAGTTGATCCTCACCAGGCTTATTCCAAAATTTTCAAAATGCATCCTTCCATGTTTAGAGGAGGACTTTAAGCTATGGAAGCCCAACATTGAATAGATGATATTGAGAAGATTTTTAGGACTCTTCAAAGTGATGACAATGAGAAAATCCGGTTGGCTACCCATATGCTTAAAGGGGAAGAGGATACCTGGTGGAAAAACGCTTATACATTAATGGTGAATAAGGATACACCTGTGACTTGGGACAACTTCCGCCGAATGTTCCTAAATCAATTTTTTCCCACAGCCATGAAGACAGAGAAGGAAGAAGAATTCTTAACTCTGAAGCAAAATGACCTAACGGTAGCTCAGTACACCACTAAGTTCGTGGAGTTATCGCAGTTTTATGAATTGGCCTCCTATGCGCCAAATGAGCAATGGAAGATTAAGAGGTTCAAACATGGACTGAGAGAGGATATTGCTCACAGCTTAGGTTCATTTGCTTGCACCATTTATGCTGCTCCGGTCTAACAAGCCTATGTTGTTGAAGGAGACTTGAGGAATCTGTATGCCAGCAAAAGGGAGTTTGGTTATGGCAAGAAGGGTGCAGGATCTTCTAACCCTCAGATGGGACCAAAAGTGAATCACAACAAGGGAAAGCAAGTTCAGAAGTCAAATTCTAAGAAATTCGGGGCTTGTTCTAATTGCGGAAGATTTCATAGAGGTGAATGTCACATTGGAACTTCTCAATGCTACTATTGCAAGAAGGAGGGTCATTATGAAAATAACTGTCTTGCAAAATTGAAAACTCGGTCAGGATCTGCTAGTCCAACTCAGGGGAGAGTGTATACTTTAGATGCCAAAAAAGTCAAGCCTACTGACAACCTGTTAAGGGGTACAGGATCTCTTTTCTAGAAGCCTACAAGTATTTTATATGATTCCAGTGCTACTCATTCATTCATGGCACAGACATGTGCTTAACGGTTGGGCCTAGCTTTAACACAACTACCTCAACCGATTACTATTTTCAGGGCTGCTGAGGGGAGTGTTTAGACCCAGACTCTGTGAAAACTGTTTGCTTATTATAGGAGAGAGGACATTTGTGGTCGACTTTGTGTGTTTGCCAATGAAGGGTATGGACATCGTTTTGGGTATGAGTTGGTTGTCTACCAATCATGTTACTTTGGATTGTTTCAATCGAACAATTAGTTTTGCTTCCGAGTCGGTCGAGTTACCCACAACCAACTCAGAAGCTGTTGTAACGCCCCAAAATAATTTAATTATTTATTTAATTAAGTTATTTAAGGCTTACGATATTTATTTAATTTAATTAAATAATTCAAGTTTAATTATTTTATTTTATTTTATTAGGAGGTGGTGTCACTATTTAGGTGGTGCGAGCAAGGGCCCGTGATCCACAATTAGGCCCGTGGCCCATTTCTTTGGCATAGGAGTCGACTCTTTGAGGTCTAGGGAGTTTAGTTGCAATTCACTCAAGTGGGGAAAAAGAAAGAAAAAGTAACGTAAGAGAGAGTGAGAAGAGAAAAGTTGCGAAGAGAAGGAGAGAAGAAGAGGAGAAGGCGAAGCACATAGAGAAGAGGAGGAGGCTCATTGGTGGCTTGCATTCTTCCCTTGGAGCTTGGCTAGCAATTCGACTTCCATAAGGTTAGGGGGTCCTCTTTTTGTTCTTAATACTATGCGAATTGGGAATTGCTTAGGGTTAGGGGCCTAGGTTAGTTCCATGATTGAATTGTGTTGTTGATGAGGAATTATAATATTGTGATGCTTGTTGTTGAATTATTATGTTGAGAATTTTATGATTGATGCTTGAGTTGTGGCCAAATGCGAATTGGATACCCTATGTTTGATCATATGTCTCATTGGTGCTTATTTGGTGAAACTGGGGATCATGGTGACACTTTAATTATATATATATATATGGGAGTGTTTTGGTGATTTTAATTGATAATTGAAAGTGGAAAAATTCTGTTTGGGAGCCCCTAGGCGCCTTGGGCGCCATATGCATAATGCTGAAAAAAATTCTGTGTTGCGCCTAGTCATGGGCGCCAGGCGCCCAGCAGTGTGCTGCGCCTGTTTCCAAAATTCTGTTGCCCTGCGTTGCCATTCTGTGTCACTGTGTGCTGTGCCTGTTGCCTGTGTTGCCATTCTGTGTTGCTGTGCCTGTTGCCAGTGTTGCCATTCTGTGTTCCTGTGCTGCCAGTTTTGGCACATGTTGCTTGTGTCATGGGCGCCAAGGGCCCCAAAGTCCGGGTGATAGTTTTGCGAAAATTGTTTTCAGGTTTTTATACTCAGGTAAAATGGCTCATGAAAAATGATTTTTGGCAACAAAGGAGTTGAGTTGCAAATTTTCACTAGGTGCCTAGTGCGTGGGCGCCAAAAATAATGTTCAGTTTTTGATAAAATTTTTATTGGGTTTTCATGTCCTGAGCATTTGGCTCGTGTAAAATTAATTTCGAAGAAAAATGAGTTTTGTTGCAAGTTGGTCTTAGGCGCCTAGTGCCTGGGCGCCGTGTTGCTGTGCTGGGCGCAATGCGCCTGTGTGCGTGTTGTTCCCCTGGGCGCCTAGCGCCTGTGCGCTGTTGCGCGTGTTGTTCCCCTGGGCGCCTAGCGCCTGTGCGCTGTTGCGCGTGTTGTTCCTGGGCGCCAAGCGCCATGCGCCTGTGCGTGTTGCCTCTCCTGGGCGCCAAGCGCCCATGCGCCAAGCGCTGTGTTGCCCCTGGCCGCCCAGCGCCCATGCGCCAGTTTCCAGAATGTCTAAACATTTTTCCTAAATTGTTTTTAATGTAACTTTTGTCTCGGTTATCCAAATGCAACGGTTCAAAATGCGTTTTGAAGCTAATTTCAGTGCCTATCCAATAGTCTCAATTTTATGCAAAAATAAATTATTTTTACTGGTGTTTCTGGCTGATGGTGTTCAAGTGTCCAAATGGCTATTTTTTTACCCACTTTCCCTATGTCTTGTCAATGTCCTAAGTTGGTCTATTTGAATGGGTGTTGGTGTGGGTGATGAGCTGACTTGGTGAGTGATGATGAGGTGAGATTGGTGAGCAGAGGCTTCGGCCTAATTTTAATTTGGTGAGTTAATTAATGCACTATGGTGAGACTAGAATTTAAAATGTGAAATTGACTGATTTGTGGTGTGTTGTGATGCATTCTCCATAACACCGCATGAAGCATGTGCATTATTGGTGAGCAGAGGCTACGGCCTAATTTGTATTTGGTGAGCAGAGGCTACGGCCTATTTGTATTTGGTGACGGATCCGACATGCATGTACCCGTGGAGTTTGGGTTGCATTACATGCATAATCATATATTGTGTAGTGCTGTTTGGAATATAGAATGTTCATGTGATTGTCCCATTGTTGTGAGTTGGTGTGCTTGGTTTCCTTTTTTCCTACGCATTGCTTAATTTCCATATGTTATTAATTATGAAAAGAGACTCACCCTACTGCCTTTATGTTGCTTCTTATGTCGGCAACGTGCAGGTAATAACGAGTGAAGGATTCCTTTATGCCTTCGTCTGGTAGGAAGTGTCACGCTCTGATATGTAGCACCAGGGGGGGGGGTGTCCTATGTTTATGCTTTATTTTCTTAAAACTGCTAGACTTTGTTGGTGATGTATTGATTTTAATTTTTGGAACTCTTTATTATTCCGCTGCTGGTGGTGATTGGTTTTAGTGATGCGAACTGAACCTTCCTTACGGTGTTATGTATCTTGATATTTGTGGAGTAAATGTAGCACTCGCTTGAATTGTTTTCAAAAAAAAAAAGAAAAGAGACTCTGATTTTATTTAAAAGCTAAGTTATTAGAAAAGGGGTGTTACATTAGTGGTATCAGAGCAGTTCGGTCTGTCCGGCCAAGTTGTCCAGTCATAGTGTCAACTGACAACGGTGTGTTGTCAGTTATATCTAACTGTGTTGTTGTAGCAAGTGAGTTGAGATGGCTGGGAGGATCGATGTTGCTGCCGCTGTTGTTGGGCTGCTGCTGAATGTTGTAAGAAGTTGAATCTTGTTTTGCCTGTTATGAATGGAGAGATGGTAGTCGATACTCCTGCGAAGGGGTCGGTGATTATGTCTCAGGTGTTCTCAGTGTCCCGTGTCGATCTTCGGCAGGGACTTTATTGTGAAATTTGTTTGTTTGCGGTTGGGAGGGTTGGATGTCATTCTTGGTATGGACTGGTTAGTATATAACCATGTACATATTAATTGTTCCCGAAGATCTGTGAGTTTCCTTCCTCCTGAGGAAGAAGAATCTGTTTTGTTGCCTGCTGGTCATTTGCATAAGGTAATGAAGGAAGGAGTTCATCTGTTTGCTTTGATGGCGTCTTTGTCTACTGAGAATCAGGGGATCATTGAAGGGGTTCAGGTAGTGTGTGAATTTCCCGAAGTGTTCCCGGATGAAATTCCAAGTGTTCCGCCAGAGAGGGAGGTTGAGTTTGCCATTGATCTTATCCCCGGTACTAGGCCTGTGTCTATGGCACCGTACCGAATGTCAGCCTCAGAGTTGTCTGAATTGAAAAAGCAATTAGAAGATCTACTTGAGAAGAAATTTGTAAGACCAAGTGTGTCACCGTGGGGTGCTCCGGTATTGTTAGTGAAAAAGAAGGACGGGAGTATGAGACTTTGTGTCGATTATAGGCAATTGAACAAAGTGACAATAAAGAACCGGTATCCGCTTCCCAGAATTGATGATCTGATGGACCAGTTGGTAGGTGCTAAGGTGTTCAGTAAAATCGATTTGAGGTCGGGTTATCACCAGATCAAGGTAAAGGATGAAGACATTCAGAAAACCGCTTTCAGAACGAGATATGGGCACTATGAGTATTCTGTTATGCCGTTTGGTGTTACCAACGCGCCGGGTGTGTTTATGGAGTACATGAATCGTACCTTCCATAGTTACTTGGATCGGTTTGTAGTTGTGTTTATTGACGACATTCTGGTGTATTCTAAGACAGAAGAGGAGCACGCAGAACATTTGAGGTTAGTGCTAGAAGTGTTGAAAGAAAAGAAATTGTATGCAAAATTGTCTAAGTGTGAGTTCTGGCTGAATGAAGTAGGTTTCCTTGGTCATATTATCTCTGGTAATGGTATAGCTGTGGACCCAGCCAAGGTTGATGCTGTATCCCAATGGGAGAGCCCGAAGTCAGTTACAGAGATTAAAAGCTTTTTGGGATTAGCTGGTTATTACAGGAGATTTATTGAAGGTTTCTCGAGGTTGGCACTTCCGTTGACTCAATTGACATGTAAAGGAAGAGCTTTTGTGTGGGATGCTCGCTGTGAGGAGAGCTTCAATGAGTTGAAAAAGAGGTTGACTACATCACCCGTTTTGACCTTGCCTGTTCCGGATCAACCGTTTGTAGTATATTGCGATGCTTCCAAGATGGGTTTGGGAGGTGTATTGATGCAAGAGGGTAAGGTAGTAGCTTATGCGTCCAGACAGTTGAGGACCCATGAGAAGAACTACCCTACTCATGATTTGGAGCTAGCTGCAATTGTGTTTGTGCTGAAAATTTGGAGGCACTATCTGTATGGTACCAGATTTGAAGTGTTTAGCGACCATAAGAGTCTAAAATACTTGTTTGATCAGAAGGAGCTAAATATGAGGCAGAGACGTTGGCTAGAATTGCTGAAGGATTATGATTTCGGCTTGAACTATCACCCCGGCAAAGCTAATGTCGTGGCTGATGCTTTAAGTCGGAAGAGTTTGCATATGTCGGCTATGATGGTGAAAGAGTTAGAGTTGATTGAGCAGTTTCGGGACATGAGTCTGGTTTGTGAAGTGACACCGCAGAGTGTCAGATTGGGGATGTTGAAGATCGGCAATGAATTTTTGGTTACTGTTCGAGAAGCCCAAAAGTCAGATGTAAAGTTGGTAGACCTGTTAGTTGTGAATGATCAAGATGTGGATGGAGATTTCAGGTTAGATTTCCAAGGTGTATTGAGATTCAGAGATAGGATCTGCGTTCCTGACGATGCTGAGATGAAGAGAATGATTCTTGAGGAGAGCTATAGGAGCAAGTTGAGTATTCATCCAGGGGCTACGAAAATGTACCAAGATTTGAAGAAAATGTTCTGGTGGCCTGGTATGAAGAAGGATGTGGCGCAGTTTGTGTATTCGTGTCTGACTTGTCAGATGTCTAAGATTGAGCATCAGAAGCCTGCGGGGTTGATGCAACCATTGGAGATTCCGGAATGGAAATGGGATAGCATTTCCATGGATTTTGTAACTGGTTTGCCAAATACAGTGAGAGGGTTTGATGCTATATGGGTGGTTGTGGACAGGTTGTCTAAGTCTGCTCATTTCTTACCAATTAATATGACCTATCCAGTTCCAAAGTTGGCAGAAATCTATATCAAGACTATTGTGAAGTTGCATGGCGTTCCGCTTAGTATTGTATCTGATAGAGATCCAAGATTCACATCTGAATTTTGGAAAAGTTTGCAGGAAGCTTTGGGTTCTAAGTTGAGGTTGAGCTCCGCTTATCATCCGCAGATAGATGGTCAGACGGAGAGGACTATTCAGTCGTTAGAGGACTTGTTGAGGGCATGTGTTCTTGAGCAGGGAGGTTCATGGGATTCTCATCTGTCGTTGATAGAGTTCACCTATAACAACAGTTTTCACTCTAGTATTGGTATGGCACCGTTTGAGGCGTTGTATGGCAGGAGATGTAGAACTCCGTTGTGTTGGTATGAATCTGGGGAGAGTGCAGTGTTGGGGCCTGAAATTGTGCGAGAAACAACTGAGAAGGTAAAATTAATCCGTGAGAAGATGAAAGCGTCGCAGAGTCGACAAAAGAGCTATCATGAGAAGAGAAGGAAGGATTTAGAGTTTCAGGCCGGTGATCATGTGTTTCTGAGAGTCACTCCTGTGACTGGTGTTGGGCGTGCCTTGAAATCTAAGAAGTTAACTCCCCGTTTCATTGGTCCGTATCAGATTACGGAGAGGGTGGGAAGTGTTGCCTATAGGGTGGCTCTACCACCTAATCTTTCGAACTTGCATGACGTGTTTCACGTGTCACAACTTCGAAAGTATGTTCCGGACCCGTCTCATGTGATTCAGATGGATGAAGTAGAGGTGCGGGATAATCTCACCGTGGAGACTATGCCTGTGCGGATTGAAGATAGAGAAGTGAAGACTCTGAGAGGGAAAGAAATTCCTTTGGTGAAGGTGGTGTGGTTAGGAGCTGCTGGTGAGAGTATGACTTGGGAGCTGGAGAGTAAGATGCGGGAAGCATATCCGGAGTTGTTTGATTTAGGTAATTTCGAGGACGAAATATTCTAAGTGGGGGAGAGTTGTAACGCCCCAAAATAATTTAATTATTTATTTAATTAAGTTATTTAAGGCTTACGATATTTATTTAATTTAATTAAATAATTCAAGTTTAATTATTTTATTTTATTTTATTAGGAGGTGGTGTCACTATTTAGGTGGTGCGAGCAAGGGCCCGTGATCCACAATTAGGCCCGTGGCCCATTTCTTTGGCATAGGAGTCGACTCTTTGGGGTCTAGGGAGTTTAGTTGCAATTCACTCAAGTGGGGAAAAAGAAAGAAAAAGTAACGTAAGAGAGAGTGAGAAGAGAAAAGTTGCGAAGAGAAGGAGAGAAGAAGAGGAGAAGGCGAAGCACATAGAGAAGAGGAGGAGGCTCATTGGTGGCTTGCATTCTTCCCTTGGAGCTTGGCTAGCAATTCGACTTCCATAAGGTTAGGGGGTCCTCTTTTTGTTCTTAATACTATGCGAATTGGGAATTGCTTAGGGTTAGGGGCCTAGGTTAGTTCCATGATTGAATTGTGTTGTTGATGAGGAATTATAATATTGTGATGCTTGTTGTTGAATTATTATGTTGAGAATTTTATGATTGATGCTTGAGTTGTGGCCAAATGCGAATTGGATACCCTATGTTTGATCATATGTCTCATTGGTGCTTATTTGGTGAAATTGGGGATCATGGTGACACTTTAATTATATATATATATATATATATATATATATATATATATATATATATATATATATATATATATATATATATATATGGGAGTGTTTTGGTGATTTTAATTGATAATTGAAAGTGGAAAAATTCTGTTTGGGAGCCCCTAGGCGCCTTGGGCGCCATATGCATAATGCTGAAAAAAATTCTGTGTTGCGCCTAGTCATGGGCGCCAGGCGCCCAGCAGTGTGCTGCGCCTGTTTCCAAAATTCTGTTGCCCTGCGTTGCCATTCTGTGTCACTGTGTGCTGTGCCTGTTGCCTGTGTTGCCATTCTGTGTTGCTGTGCCTGTTGCCTGTGTTGCCATTCTGTGTTCCTGTGCTGCCAGTTTTGGCACATGTTGCTTGTGTCATGGGCGCCAAGGGCCCCAAAGTCCGGGTGATAGTTTTGCGAAAATTGTTTTCAGGTTTTTATACTCAGGTAAAATGGCTCATGAAAAATGATTTTTGGCAACAAAGGAGTTGAGTTGCAAATTTTCACTAGGTGCCTAGTGCGTGGGCGCCAAAAATAATGTTCAGTTTTTGATAAAATTTTTATTGGGTTTTCATGTCCTGAGCATTTGGCTCGTGTAAAATTAATTTCGAAGAAAAATGAGTTTTGTTGCAAGTTGGTCTTAGGCGCCTAGTGCCTGGGCGCCGTGTTGCTGTGCTGGGCGCAATGCGCCTGTGTGCGTGTTGTTCCCCTGGGCGCCTAGCGCCTGTGCGCTGTTGCGCGTGTTGTTCCCCTGGGCGCCTAGCGCCTGTGCGCTGTTGCGCGTGTTGTTCCTGGGCGCCAAGCGCCATGCGCCTGTGCGTGTTGCCTCTCCTGGGCGCCAAGCGCCCATGCGCCAAGCGCTGTGTTGCCCCTGGGCGCCCAGCGCCCATGCGCCAGTTTCCAGAATGTCTAAACATTTTTCCTAAATTGTTTTTAATGTAACTTTTGACTCGGTTATCCAAATGCAACGGTTCAAAATGCGTTTTGAAGCTAATTTCAGTGCCTATCCAATAGTCTCAATTTTATGCAAAAATAAATTATTTTTACTGGTGTTTCTGGCTGATGGTGTTCAAGTGTCCAAATGGCTATTTTTTTACCCACTTTCCCTATGTCTTGTCAATGTCCTAAGTTGGTCTATTTGAATGGGTGTTGGTGTGGGTGATGAGCTGACTTGGTGAGTGATGATGAGGTGAGATTGGTGAGCAGAGGCTTCGGCCTAATTTTAATTTGGTGAGTTAATTAATGCACTATGGTGAGACTAGAATTTAAAATGTGAAATTGACTGATTTGTGGTGTGTTGTGATGCATTCTCCATAACACCGCATGAAGCATGTGAATTATTGGTGAGCAGAGGCTACGGCCTATTTGTATTTGGTGACGGATCCGACATGCATGTACCCGTGGAGTTTGGGTTGCATTACATGCATAATCATATATTGTGTAGTGCTGTTTGGAATATAGAATGTTCATGTGATTGTCCCATTGTTGTGAGTTGGTGTGCTTGGTTTCCTTTTTTCCTACGCATTGCTTAATTTCCATATGTTATTAATTATGAAAAGAGACTCACCCTACTGCCTTTATGTTGCTTCTTATGTCGGCAACGTGCAGGTAATAACGAGTGAAGGATTCCTTTATGCCTTCGTCTGGTAGGAAGTGTCACGCTCTGATATGTAGCACCAGGGGGGGGGGGTGTCCTATGTTTATGCTTTATTTTCTTAAAACTGCTAGACTTTGTTGGTGATGTATTGATTTTAATTTTTGGAACTCTTTATTATTCCGCTGCTGGTGGTGATTGGTTTTAGTGATGCGAACTGAACCTTCCTTACGGTGTTATGTATCTTGATATTTGTGGAGTAAATGTAGCACTCGCTTGAATTGTTTTCAAAAAAAAAAAAAGAAAAGAGACTCTGATTTTATTTAAAAGCTAAGTTATTAGAAAAGGGGTGTTACGCGCCTTTTTATGTAACAGCCCAGGTCCACCGCAGCGGCCACCCCGGTCCCACTGTTACCTCACGATCTTCTCTACCCCTCTTGTAGAGTTTTTGCCTTCCGTGGGAATCGAACCTTGCACCTGAGGCATAAGTGCAAGTTAAACCCCCTCTCGATGCTTAACTTGTCAAAGGGTTAAGATAGAGCACCAAAAGCTTGAATGTCAGTTGCAACCGTTGAATATACTTGAATGGAAATGGGAAAGTATTTCAATGGCTTCCGTGATGGGGCTTCCACAATCCCAAGCTGGTAATGATTCTATATGGGAAAGTATTTCAATGGCTTCCGTGATGATCAAGTCGGCTCATTTCATTCCGGTTCGTTCTAACAATACAGTTTCCAAGCTAGCAGATGAGTACCTCAAGCATATAGTAAAACTTCATGGGATTCCAACCAATATATTTCCGACCTTGATCCAAAGTTTGCTTCAAAATTCTGGAGAGCTTTGAACGCGGCCATGGGAACCAAAGTTTTCATGAGTATAGCTTACCATCCTCAGACAGATGGCCAGACAGAAAGAACTATTCAGACCCTAGAGGACATGCTACGGGCCTGTGTGCATGATAGTGGTGGCAAATGGGAGAATCATCTTCCATTGGTGGAGTTTGCCTACAGTAACAATTATCATTCCAACATTGGAATGGCTCCGTATGAGGCATTGTACGGAAGGAAATGTCGGACACCGCTTTGTTCCCATGAACTTAGTGTCAGATTTGGCTCAGGAAACTACGGAAAAGATCCCCCAAATTAGGGAGAGAATGAAGGCAGCTCAGAGTCGTCAAAAGAGTTACGCCGACAAACGGAGAAGACCGTTAGAATTTGAAGAAGGAGGCCATGTTTTCCTCAAGGTTACTCCTACTACTGATATTGGTCGGGCACTACGAGCCCAGAAACTTAATCCTCGATACATTGGGCCTTTTCAAATCATAGAAAGAATTGGGCCAGTGGATCTAGCTCAAAATCAATTAGCTTTTCACAGTTGTCAATGAGTGACCTAACATGCATTCTTGTATCCTAAAAACAACAATTCAAGCTCCCCAAATTAGAATCTCAAGCAACACATCATACAATCATCAATTGTGCTCAATTTCACTCAAGTTCCTCACCTATAAGTGTTTCTCTCTCTCACACAAGTGTTTCCAGGGTAATTCACTCAATCACATCACAAGCAACACACTACCATAGGCTTGACATAATTCTACAACAAGCAATCACACGCAAATACCACACACATCATGAGGACTTATTAAGGGTTGTAATGGGGCTTGGGTAAGGAAGGATAAATTTTGGAATCTAGGCTTTCTTGATTGGAATTGAGAGATGCCATTTTCACTTATGAACCTTTCCTACGCTTACCAACTTCACCAAAGAATTCTCCACCATACAAAATTGAGCTTTGTTATTTCTTCTATATGGTTTGGTTTGACTTGATTTTGATTTCTCTCTTTCTTTTTTTTTTCTTTCTTTTGTTCCTTTTTTTTTTCTTCTTTCTCTTTTTTTTTTTTGAAAGTAATATACTACTTCTTTTGAATGTAATATATATATTTTTTGAATGTAATATACTACTTTTGATATACCACCCCAAACTTGAACAATTGCTTGTCCTCAAGCAACCCCAAACTTAATTTGCAACCCCAAACTTAATTTGCCACCCCAAACTTAATCAATTCCAAACAAGTGGGACACTTGGTTTTTCAGTTTATGGCTTGTAATGAGGGTAATCAATCCAAAAAAACAGGTCTAAGGCTCAGATGGGCTATTCAAAAAGGTCAATAATAAAGGGTAGGCTTTTTAAAGCTCTGGCTGCCAAAAAACAGAAAGTCCTCAATCATGTAACATCCTCAAAATAATTAATCGAATTATTTGGATGTTAACCCAATTAAATCAATTTAGTACATAACTGGTAAATTTATTGAGTGCTAAAATTATTTATTTGATGACATTAGATCGTTAACCGGATAATACGGGTCAAGGAAGTTTCGAAATCGGAATAAGGGATTAAGATCAATACGGTAATTGGACCACGCTACCACTTATTTATTAATTAAATAAGTATGTGTGTGTGTGTGTGTGTGTTTAAAGAAAAGAGAAAGAAGAGAAAGAAGAGTCCACGAGAGAGAGAAAAGAAACAGAGGAAGAAAAGAAGAGAAGGAAAAGAGAAAGAAGAAGAGGAAAGAAGAAGAGAAAAGAAGAAGAAGAGGAAACCCCATCCCCCAAAATTCAGCACAATCACCATCTCCCTCTCCTCTACAAAACCCTATAACTTGGTAAGATTCTCTTCAATTTTCCCCCCTTCTCTTGACCTACGAATTTCTAGGGGTTTTTGGAATTGATTTGTTGAAATCTTGAGTTGTGAGATGAAATTGATAATGGAAACGTGATTAGGAACGAAGCCAAGAGCGGTGGAACGCGTTTGGGAATTCGAAACGAAGTTAGGAGCGGTTCGGTGTTGTTTGGGTTCGATTCGGCGATTTCGACACGTTGGTGATTTCGGCTCGGCAACGACTCTCGCTTCAAGGGTGAGTTTTACTCACGCTTAGGTTTATTCCGTTTTGGTATAATTTGTGTGTTGATTGGTTCCGAGAAATTTTGAGTCAAAAACCGTTATTCGAAAAATAGCGTTTTGAATAAAAATCCGTTTAAGTTACGTTTTGGATTGGATTGATTGATTGTGTGGTTTGTATTGGATTCATTTTACTGGTTGTTGGATCTGTTTTCCATCGGAACTAAAATCGGAATTGAGCGGAATAGCGGATTTCGCGAAAATCGCAAAATTCTGCCCTTGACAGACCTCCCCCTCTGTCTGTTCGCGCGCCATTTGGCAGAACTTGCTGTCTGTTCGCGCACCACTTGCGCGCGGCGCGCCACTCGCGCGCCATTTGGCAGAATTTCAGCAACCAAACACTGTTTTTCGTTTCGCGATAACTTTTGACCCGGGAACCCGATTGAGGTGTTCTAAGATGCGTTGGAAAGCTTATTCAGAGGCCTAACTGAATATTCTATTTTTAAGGTAAAAAGAACGGTTTTCGAAGTTGTAAATTGTGTCGAAAAGAGGTAACTTAGAGTGCGAGTGTGAACTTGGTTTTATAAAAGCGTGGGTTAAGTGTTCGACTGGTTATTTGAGGTGATGGACTCCGAGTTCATACGACTGTAGATATATGTATATATTATATCGAGTATGGGTGACGACCCATGTTGACATACTAGGCGGGGTAGTCATGAACCCTTACCCTAGGCTCTGAGGCCAATAGCGGAACTGTTATTGGATAGGGGTTCGCCGGGAGACACAAGTGGATTGCAGCCGGTGTTATGTTAAAAGTATTGTACTATGTTCGCCGGGAGACGCAAGTGGATTGCAGCCGGTGTTACGTAGAAGGGCCTAGGATGCTAGTTCATCGGGAGACGCAAGTGGATTGCAGCCGGTGTCTTACTAGGTCGAAGCCTTATTGTATGGTCCACCGAGATTAGCAAGTGGATTGCGGTCGGTGTCGTGTCAAACCTTAAAAATGTTTTAAACGGACCGAGAGTGTTAGTAGGGGTTCCGGTAGAACTCACTGAGATTGTATCTCACTGTTTAAATGTTGTTGTTTTACAGATAAACAGGGACAGAAGAAACCTCAGAGGCACGAGTAGGTGGCCCCGGGAGAAGAATGATGACTTAGTCTATGTTTAAGTTTAATTTCCTTCTGTTGTCCATGTATCACAACACTATGGCATTAGTGTTTCGTTTATCTTTCTTTCCGCTTTCTTGTATGACTCTGATTACCACAGTTGCGGACAGTTATGGTCTGAGTACCGTATGATCTTATTTGTGTATAAGATGGTTATGTTGTATTTCAGCAAAATTTTATAGTGGTATTCAGTGTCTGAACAGGAATTATTATCTCTGATGTTTTAACATTTGTTGCACTTTGGTATTTTTACATGTTAAATATACCGGGGTGTTACAAATCACATGTGTGTGCATATAAGCAATGCAAAAGCAGTCAAGAACTAAGTCAAGTTCTGGAGAGTGTCACAAGCAATGGAAGCACTCAAGAATAAAATTAACTGTTTGGCTCAGATGCTCACAGGTTATTCATAATAGGGTATTAAGCACAATGAATCAAGTAATCAAATGTCACAGAAGATTCCTCTAAGGGTTTCCATCCAAGGGATTTAGAACAACAAGATGCATGATCAGTCCCATTTAAACTGGTTCATAAAATTTAAGAGCATAGCATCAAAAGGACACTGAAAATCACAATCCAATAAACGTCATCCATGAAAACTACATTCCTCCATCAAATAGAAACATGATCAAACCATATGTAGGAATGCAATTTTAACATCACATGACATGAACAAAAATTGTTTCAGAAACAAAACAAGCTCCAATGTAATAATAGATCAACCAAACAATAACAACTGTAAAGACAAGACAGGGAAAAGAGGAAAAACCATAGCGGTGAGTAGCTTACTCGACCGCAAAACCTGCGTCTGGGGTACTACTGCCTCTGTCCATTAGGATCAGACCACTGAGAATGTGCCTGGAAGATATTAGCATTACATCAAATTGGTCTTCACTATGAGTTGTTGAAGTACGGGCAGACTTCTTCCTCATTGGTACTCTGTCAGCCATGTCTTGATGAATGATGCTATAGGAAGAAAGAAGATGCAATGTAGAAAGCCCCACAACCAAATTCTAACTTAGGAGCCCTTGGGGAAGTGAAATCGCAAGGCCTAGAGGTGAAAAGTGGAGAAATCGCATGAAGATAGGGAACAAAAAATGCTAGCTGTTTTGTTTATTTATCCAGGAGGCGCGTACGCGCATGATACGCGCAAGACACGCGCGGAGTGACAGTGACTAAAGTGCTGATTTCTTCCAGGGGGCGCGCAAGCGCAAGTTACGCGCGAAGTGACAGTGAGTGTAGCGCGTATGCTGCGCGCAAGCACCTCTCACGCGTTGTGTTAACGGATAAGTAGCTCTAATCATGCACAAAAGCTACTTCAACTTGCCAACAAGTGTGTGAATGTGTCCTAGATGCACCCTAAAGTACTAATCAAATAAAAATAATGCGAGAAAACAATTAACATAAACTAGAATAAAGTAAAATTAAAAGATAGGGATAGAGAAAATTGGGTTGCCTCCCAATAAGCGCTTGTTTATCGTCTATAGTTTGACGCTGAAATTCCACTCTCTCAAGGTGGAATATATGACACGAAGAACACATCATCCTTCTTCTTCCGTTTATGTGGCAGGAAATTCATGAACTTGAGGTACAACAGCATATGCTTCCATACCCTCTCAAGGTGAAGGATGACGAACAAGGCATAGAAAGAGTCTAAATATCGATCAATCTCTTCACTCTCATCTTCCTTGCTTCTCAAAAGATGAGTATGGAAAATGATTTGTTGGGTGATTTCTTGTTGAGAATGTTTAGCTTCCCTCCAAACAAGAGGATCCTCACGTTCAATTCTTTTATCTTCCTCATCTTTCTTTTTCTCCCATGATTCTTCTATTAGTAAGCCTTTTTCTTCTTGTTCTGAATTTTGAATAAGTGGTTGTTCATCTGCTACCCAGTCATTTGCTAACCAGGGATATGATTTGTCAATAACTATCCATTCTGGCTCCTCAAGAATTTTAGGTTGGGCCAACCAAGGATAAGACTCATCAATGAGTATCCATTCTGGTTCACAAGAGCAATACACAAGATCTTTCCCACAAAGATCACAATAGGAGTATGTCTCACAATCACCATTTAAATGTGGTCCTCCACAACAACAACAACGAAGTGGCGGTAGTGTGGACTCCATGACTTACAAAGTATTCACCTGGCTTTCATAGAATCAATGGAGTAAAAGTGGTAAAAAGAAAAAAAAAATATATGTATAATGAAAAAAAGAAAGAACAAAACTAAAAACAAACTAAAGTATGTACGGGTTCAAATTAGTTGTTGCCTTCGAATTACTAGTAAATGTAATTTCGATCCCCGACAACGGCGCCAAAAACTTGTTAACTTTTCGGCAAGTAAACCGAATCGTGCAAGTAATAAAACCGGTAAGTACCGAGATATCGTCCTCAAGGATCGAAGTTAATTTACTAAGACGTTAACAACAGCTAATAGAAACCAAATTAAAAGGGGTTTGTCTGATAATTGTTGAGCTATCAAGCTCGAAGTAAAGCGATAAAAATGTTTTTGGGTTTTTATTACAAAAAACGGAACGTTTGAGGAAGAATATGATGAGAAGATGCTAGGGATGAATGCCTTTCAATTTCATGCTATTGTCACTGATTTAATTCCAAAAGATAATCTCACTCTCATTTGCTATTGAATCCACAATCCTAACCAAGCCCTAATCCCTTAGGTGAATAGTCCTTTGTTAATTAATAAAAGTCCTAATTCCTTAAGCACATTTACTAACAACAAGCAATAACAACGAGGATTCGCAACATACATCAATTCATAGATTATTCCTAAGCTACAAATTGAAGGAATTGAAATTCAAACATTCTAATGATAAAATTCCCATCTGATCATTGAATAAAGATAAGTTCTACAATTTTCCAATCATAGAAATGTTTAAGCCCAGAAAATCAATTCACAAATGATGAAAGAACATGAAGAACATCAATTTAAATCAGCAACAATAGCACTACATTAAAATTTATCTATCCCTAACATTGGGGTTTAGTTACACATGATAAAAGGAGAGAAAAAGGGAGAATTACAAGTTGAAGGTGAAGATGAATGCATTAGAATCCTCAATTCTTGTTCCCAAGTCTTGATTCTTCGCTTGCCGTCAGTTGGAAAGAGCTCTCTCGCGTGCTAGGGTTTCCCAAACGTCCAGCCATCCCCAAAAAACGCGTCTGTCCCTTGTTTTAACGTGTTTCCAGTATTTTGCGCTTCACTCGCGCTCCCAGCGCCAATTAAGCGCAGATGAGGACGCTACAGTGCAGTTTTCGCACCTCAGTGGCGACTCGCGCGCAACTGCAGCGCAAATTGGCAGGGACTTCTGATTTTCTGCGCTCCACTTGCGCTCCGTGCGCAACTGCAGCGCATTTTGGCGAATGCTCACTTCCTTGGTATTTTTGAGACTGCTTGCTTGCATTTCTTCGTTCTTCTCTTCGCCTAGTCCCTGGGCACAAAAACACCACAAAACCCAGCATAAACACTGAAAAGCAATTAAATCCCAAATAGAACAACTCCTTAATTTTCTCCTAACACTTTCCATTCATTCATCAAGTTATCAAGTAAAATTCCCCTTTTTTGCAGTGAAAAACATCATGTGATGGGGATTCATCAGTATCGTATTGCGTTGCCACCATCATTGTCAAACCTTCATGATGTGTTTCATGTATCCCAACTGCGAAAGTATGTACCGGATCCTAATCAACCGCTAAGTTTTGAGGAGGTTGAAATTCGACCTGATGTTACTTTCCAACCATATCCGAGTCAAATCATAGAGCGTGTTGAAAAGACACTCCTGAGAGGCACGGTTTGCAAAGTTTTTGCAGTGAGCACGACCTGTGCGCCTAAGAGGCACAGTCCGTGCGCCTACCTCTGTCCCCGATTTTTAAAACACATCTAAAGCTATTACTTTTGATTCCAAAACTCTCTCAATCCCTTCCTTAATCGTTCCCATGGACTTAGTGTCCGAGACAATAATAAAAGATACCATGGGGATGACGATCCCAAGATACATTGTAGCATACCTAGTGGAGGGGGGTCATGATCCCGGAGCTAGGGCCCTGGCATTATTCGGTATAGGTATACGAATTGGGGTTTCCGTTGAAATTAAGTGATTTGATTTCTCGGATTGTGATAAGCCATAAAAACAAGACATAGACAAGGAAAACACCGAGAGAGGAATTGTGAGGGGGTACGAATGGACTCATTGAGATTTGTAATCTCACTGTTTTTATGTGTGTTTTCAGATATACAGGGAAAAGCAAAGAAGGCTGAGGAGAAGTAGCGGATGTCTTACCTACTCAGCTTGATGGAAGATCTATTTTGAGATCTTTATGTTATATTGTCTAACTTTCCTCTTATGTATTTTTGGATCTAAATCCTTGAATCTTCGTCAAGGTCATGTAGTTGTTGTAACCTTGTCTTGTAGTTGGACCATAGTTATGTTATTGTATCGAATATGTGGTAACTAGGCTTTTACCAACAAGGGTTGGTACGAGTTGTAACTAGGCTTTGATCCAACTCTAAGGTCTCAGGTACGACTATTTGGTGTGGAAAAAACATTATGGGAATGGAAGAACCACACGGACCGGCAAAGCCGAGTACATGTCGCCAGCTAGGTTTCCCGACGTAGATTAGCCACCGAAAAAGTCGGTGAATACTGACCAGCAATAACACGGTAACCAAAATAACGTGCACCCTTTTTTTAGTAGTTTAATATTATGTTATTAATGATAAATTATATATTAAATATATAACCTATAATATATTCTATAAATTATTATAATATATGGGAATATATAGTATTATATTTAATATATTTATATTACTGATATTTTTCCTTTTATAGGAAATGAATCTATACTTAACTCATGAAAAAGTTCTTTAATACTTAAAGAGAGGAGGGTTACATATGGTAATTAAATATAGTGAATCTATTTTCCATAGCAAGTACAGCAGCGTATAATACTTGAACATACACGTGAAGAAAGTGAGATCTATATACCAAACATGTATCCTCTTTAACCAACGGGTTGGTCCGAGTGCTAACTAAGCTTGGATCCAACTCTAAGGTCTCAGGTACGAATCTTTGGTGTGGAAAAAACATTATGGGAATGGGAGAACCACACGGACTGGTAAAGCTGGATACATATCGCCAGCTAGGTTTCCCGACGTAGATTAGCCACCGACAAAGTCGGTGAACACTGAGTTCCAATAACACGGTAACCAAACTAACATGCACCTTTTTTCAGTAGTTTCATCTTATATTAATATATATATATATATATATATATATATATATATATATAACAAATAATACATAATAAATATATATCCTATAGTATATTATATAAATTTTTATAATATATGGGAATATATAGTATTATATTTAATATATTTATATTATTGATTTCTTCCTTTTACAGGAAATTAATCTAGACTTAAATCATGAAAAAGTTCTTTGAATTAAAAAAGTAAAGGGAGGAGGGTTATACTTGGTAGTTAAATGTAGTGAATCTATTTTCTATACATGTGTTCAGGACTGGACCAAGAGGTGTATTTAGTAATTCCAGGAGGTGCGTTTAGCAACGGATATGGATTGGCCCAGTCACTTTGGCCCTTATCCACAACATACAAGCCCAATCACGCTTGGACGGTTAAGATTGATTTCGCTGACCCGACGGCCCACAAACGGGCACGATTTCCTATAAATACAGGCTCGCATAGCCATTTACGAGGTACACATTCTTCCCTTGCAAATTCACTAGCTTATTCTCATACTGACTTGAGCGTTGGAGTGGCTTTGCAGTTACCCCCCCCCCCCCCCCCGGGCGCTCATTGACCTCCTGTGTAACGCCCCAAATTTTATTAAATATTTATTGATTAATTTATTTAATTAATTTAATTAGGATGTTGTGTGATAGAATATTAGAAATAATATATGGTTATTTTATTTAATGTGTTGGTCCATATTGGGGGTTAGAAATAATAAAATGAGGAGTGTTAGTAGCAAGCCCATGATTAAGTCAAATTAGACTAATGAAAAAGCCCAAAGGAGTGGTAAGTCATGAGAAAGGCTTAGCAATTAGGGTTTCATTCATAATTAGAAGAAAAGAAAAGAAAAGAAGCGTGAGAGTGAGAAGAGAGGGAGTGGTGCGCGGCTAGGAGAGAAGAGAGAAGAAGGAGAGGCGCGATTTCTTTCAAGGAAGAAGCCGTGTTCCGTTCGTGTGTTCGTGAGTTCGTGTTCGTGTCTCGTTCTTCATAATTTGGAGCTTACGTCAATAGAGGTAAGGGTGGGTTTTAACACTAATAATGGGTTATGATGAGGGTATATGGGTAGTTAGGGTTTGGTTGGATTATTTGCGATGTTGGATTGAAATTGATGATGGTGCGATGTTGCTATTGTTGTTATTTCGCATGATGTGTTGTTATTGAGTCTTCAATGGTGTTTGTCTTTATGTGATGATTGATTTTGATGATATATGATGTTGATGATGATTTTTGATAATGGCGGGTGGGTTGTGGTTGTCGATCATATCGTGATGTGGATTCGTTAAAAACCTGGTTTCTAGTGGTTGTTCTGCAAAGAGGGAATTGATGTGCTGAAATTTCGTTTTGAAGCCGTTTTGATAGGTGTCCAGTATTTCTGTGATTGTGACTTCATTGTTGGCCCGAATTGCGTGGGGTTTGTTTCATTGGGAAGTAGACACAATTTCCTTCACTTTAGGCACTGGTTTCGCTAAATTTGAGTCAGTATAACTGGAGAAAATATTTTTACAAAATGGGTAAAAGAATATGAAAAACTGCATGAAACCGTATGGCTATAGGTTCAATGTTTTGTTCATAACTCTTTCCACCGAACTCGGTTTTGGATGATTTTTATCTCATTGTAAACCAGACTCACGGGGCTTCAACTTAGACACGGATTTCGTTTCATTTGGTTGAGAATTCAAAGAGAAAACTGGGTTACAATTTAGCTAACAGAAGCTGTCGAACTTCTGTACCCTGAGAGGTATTTTGCAAAACTGTACTATTTGGGTACCTAAACAAATAAATAAAAATTATTTCTAGAAACTAGACATCTCAAGCTTTCCAGAGGATATTCGTTTGCAAAATTCCGACATCGTTTGATATGCTAAATTAATTGTCGGAGTTAGTGCACAGTTGCTGAGAAATACTGCTCCTTAGCTGTTTAGTAAAAGGGTCGAACGAATAGGACGTTGTACTGGTTATTGTCGCTGCCCTTGTGTACTGTGTGTGGGCGAGCCTAGTGCGTAAGTTCAGGCATTGTCTAGTGGTGCTGTGCACCAATTTGTGGTGTTGCGTGTGTCTGTCGTGCTGGTGTTGTCTGGTGGTGCTGTGCGCCAATTTCTGTGCTGTGTGTGTGTTTTGGTTGTGCGCGCTGTTTGGCGTGATGTGTACAGGTGATATGTGGCAGCTGTGATGCTGTAAACAGGTGAGAGTTACGAGGTAGCTATGATGCTACGACACGTGGTATTTCTGTGTGATAATAAATTTGGTGGTATGGTATTTATTAATTAAATGCTCTGAGTATGTGTATCTATGCATGAATCATGAGTCGCATTGTCATATGCATCTTCGAGGTAGCTGTGATGCTACAACACGTGATTATTTTGGTGGTATGCCCATCGTGGCCTTTTACGAGATCGGTACCGCATGCATATGCCCAGAGGGGTTGCATTCGTTCATGAGTCCATTTATAACGAGTGTTGGTATCTATTTACTAATGGAGTTTGTACCTTGTGCCGTGATATGATGCATTGAATTCTATGTGCTTGCTGTGAGTTACCTGCTACTTATTTACTGCTGTCATTGCTTATTATTTCTGTTAATGCTCACCCCTTCTGCTTGGAATGTTGCTCTTACGTGGCAACGCTGCAGGTAACTGCGAGTGAAGGTCTCCGGCTTTCCTATCTTCTGTCGGATCGTGTCGTCGCTCTGAAATGTAACACTGGGGGGGCGTAAACGCTATTCATTTAGATATCAATATGTATTTGAGACTTCGAGTTGTGGTTTAAGACCCTTTAATGTGAAGACGTGTTTTGATGATTATTTTTCCGCTGCTATGAGATTTCGAAATTATCTGACGTTATTAGTTGAGATCGTTTTTGAGAGTAAAGTGTAACGCCTTTTTCAATATGGCGAAGTTAAATTGCGAAGAACTCTGAATTTATTTAAAATAAATGAGGTTTAGAAAAGGGTGTTACATCCTGCCAGGGCAGGAAGAGACCTACCAACAACAGCCGACCAAAATACTGCTAGGTACAGAACATTGGCGACCATAGTGGGAGATATCTATCTTTCACAATCACTACTCCTTGAACTTTTCTCTTGCTACTCCATGGCTCCCAGAGGGCATACCCCGAGTTCAAAGCATTGCCATACCTGCACCCCGACCAGAGGATACCACTGAGGGAAACGTCGCCAGCCTGCCTAATGAGGGCAACGTCGCCAGCCTGCCTAATGAGGGTAACGTCGCCAGCCTGCCTAACGAGGGCACCAGTCACACTCAACCTATGCTGCAGCAGGAAGCTCACCTAAGGCTGATTGAACGGCGTGTGGCTTCCCTGCCCGAGCAGCCTCCTCCGACAATGGTGGCTTCAAGGCGCTATCGGTCTCCCCCTCGAAGGCACCACGCCCATCGTTCCCCCCCAAGGCGAAGGCACGTGCACCGATCTCCCCCTCGACGACACAGGCATGAAGGATCGGGCTCACCTCCAAGGACCCCTACATCCCCTCAGAGGATACCTACCAGATTCACGACTCCCACTCCAGGACCTCCTCACGCGCATCCCCTGATTCTCGTAAGAGGTCGAGGAACCGGTCGTTACCCATCGGAGGCACCACCGGGGATCGCCATCGAGGAGATCGCCCGACCGACGCAGGTATCATGAGTTGGACCATGAAGACACCTCCCCCCGAAACTCAAGAGGGTTTTCGGAAGAAGGACCTTTCACTCGAAGGGTGGATGAATGTCGAATCCCAAGGGTCTTGGAGAAGCTGCCAACCCTCAAGATGAATGACAGAATCGGAGATCCAGACCGCCATCTGCCACACTTCTCCCTGATGATGCGCTATAGAGGCGCCAGAGAACCTGTTCACTGCAAAATCTTCCCCCTCACTCTCGAAAATTCTGCACTAGAGTGGTTTCAAGAGCTAAGGCCGAACTCCATCTCCTCATGAGGGCAGTTGGCGAGAATGTTCACAGCTCCTTTCACTGCCTCCCGGTTGAGACCCAAATCTGAAGAGGTTCTTAGGGCAATCAAGCAGGGAGAGAAAGAAACACTTAGAGAATATCTGGAAAGGTTCAACAAGGAGGCTGCCAACGTCAGGAACCTTGAAGACAAGAGGAGGCTCTTTTGGATGAAGGATGGCCTCAAGAAGGGAGGTCTGTTTCAAAGGGACATGGGGGTTAACAAACCCCGGAGCTTGTACGAGTTCCTTCGGAAGGCACAAAAAAAAACAAGGCTTGGTACCATAGAAGGCGCCCAGCACCATAGAAGGCGCCCCGCACCATAGAAGGCGCCCAGCACCCAGGCGCCTATGAGGGCGCCATCAACAGCGAGGCACCCAGGAGGGCGCTATCAACAGAAGATGGAAAACCAAGGCCACCGGCCCCGCAACCTCTGATGGGCGAGTTATCATCAGACCGAGTTCTGATAAACTGCCCCCAGAGCAAACTTTGCCACGAGGCACGAAGCAACTTTAAATGTCTCGCAACGTCTGATGGGCGAGTTAAATTCAGATCGATTCTGATAAACTGCCCCCAGAGTTAACTTTGCCACGAGGCACGAAGCAACTTTAAATGTGTCGCAACCTCTAATGGGCGAGTTAAATTCAGAACGATTCTGATAAACTTCCCCCAGAGTTATCTTTGCCACGAGGCACGAAGCGACTTTAAACGTGTCGCAACCTCTGATGGGCGAGTTAAATTCAGATCAATTCTGATAAACTGCCCCAGAGTCCCACACGGTGCGAAGTGACTTTAAACGTGTCACAACCTCTGATGGGTGAGTTAAATTCTGATCGATTCTGATAAACTGCCCCTAGAGTCCCACGAGGTGCGAAGCGGCTTCGAAAATGGTCGCAACCTCTGATGGGCGAGTTAAATTCAGATCGATTCTGATAAACTTCCCCCAGAGTCCCACGAGGTTCGAAGCGGCTTTGAAAATGGCCGCAACCTCTGATGAGCGAGTTAAATTAGGATCGATTATGATAAACTTCCCCCAGAGTCACCACGAGGTGTTCACTTTGCCACGAGGCACGAAGCAGCTTCGAAAATGATCGCAACCTCTGATGGGCGAGTTATTATTCAGATCGATTCTGATAAACTGCCCCCAGAGTTAACATTGCCATGAGGAGATATGAGATTGTACATTCAGATGCGCAAGGCGATGACAAGCGCCCGAGGCCACCCAACGCGTGCCAGTTACAATTATAAGGAACAAGTTAGATAAAGAGGAAGCTTGGATGTTTCAAAATGCAACAAAAAAAAATCAGGGGGCAATGACATCGAAGTCAACCCTGTTGGGTCGGTATGTGACAAGCCTCCCGGCCAGAACCTCTTGATCAAATTAAAAGATCATGGAGATGTCAAACAGATAATGGTGAAGACGGAAGAAGCAATTCCCCTCGGCACCAAGCAAGCCCTGAAATTTCATCAAGAAGAAAAGAAGGCTAAGAGACAGGATGAGAAAGAAAAAAAGCAGAGTGCCGAGCACATGTCCACACAAGCCGGCACCCATGAGGGCGCCTGGCAGGGCGCCAATGAAGAAGCAGCCAGCGCCCATGAGGGCGCTTGGCAGGAGCCAACACCCATGAGGGCGCCTGGCAGGGCGCCAATGAAGAAGCAGCCAGCGCCCATGAGGGCCCCTGGCAGGGCGCCAATGAAGAGCAGCCAGCGCCCATGAGGGCGCCTGGCAGGGCGCCAAGGAAGAGCAGCCAGCGCCCATGAGGGCGCCTGGCAGGGCGCCAAGGAAGAGCAGCCAGTGCCCATGAGGGCGCCTGGCAGGGCGCCAATGAAGAAGCAGCCAGCGCCCATGAGGGGGCCTGGCAGGGCGCCAAGGAAGAGCAGCCAGCGCCCATGAGGGTGCCTGGAAGAGCGCCAATGAAGAAGCAGGCAGCGCCCATGAGGGCGCCTGACAAGGGGGCAGCCCGCACTGTGCAACAAGGCGCCCAAGGCACCCATGAGGGCACCAAAACCTTGTCTCGCAAAATTAAAGGATGCAAGTAGACGTCCACACAAGCCGACACCCAAGAGGGCACCTGGTAAGGAAGAACCAAGGCAGTGCCCATGAGGGCGCCTGACAAGGCGCCAATGCTGGAGCAGGCAGCGCCCATGAGGGCGCCTGGCAAGGCACCAATGCTGGAGCAGGCAGCGCCCATGAGGGCACCTGGGAGGGCGCCAAGGCTAGCGCAAGAGAGCGCCGATGAGGGCGCCCTGGCAAGGCACCAATGCTGGAGCGGGCAGCGCCCATGAGGGCGCCAAGGCTGGGGCAGGGGAACGCCCATGAGGGCGCCTGGCAAGGGGGCGCTTGGGATAGGGGCGCCTCGCAGGGGGTGGTCTGGAAGCAAATCCTTCGCAAGGGGCAGACAGCACTGTGCAACCAGGCGCCCAAGGCACCCAGGAGGACGCCAACATCAGGATACGGCACCCTAGCTTGGTGTCTGGCACAAGGATTACACCAAGGGAGGTGTGAGTCACGGTCGCAACGACGTGATCTTGTACGACCCGACAAGACAGACAGAGTAACACATTACGGCAAAGAAAAAAATTTCTCTTTTTTACTCTAGAGAGTGAAAATGATAAAACATGGTCGTGACAAAGGCTGTGTCCCGCACGACTTCACAAACCTGGCAAATCCACGAAAATCTTTCAAGCCAAGACCATCCTCCGGAATAATCTCGGCTTGGGGGGCAACTATTCTGGACTGGACCAAGAGGTCCATTTAGAAATTCCAAGAGGTGCGTTTAGCAACGGATATGGATTGGCCCAGTCACTTTGGCCCTTATCCACAACATACAAGCCCAATCACGCTTGGACGGTTAAGATCGATTCCGCTGATCTGACGACCCACAAATGGGCACGATTTCCTATAAATACAGGCTCGCATAGCCATTTACGAGGTACACATTCTTCCCTTGCAAATTCACTAGCTTATTCTCATACTGACTTGAGCGTCGGAGTGGCTTTGCAGGTACCCCCCCCCCCCCCCCCCCCCCGGGCGCTCATTGACCTCCTGCCAGGGCAGCAAGAGACCTGCCAACAACAGCCGACTAAAATACTGCTAGGTACAGAACAACATGCATACACGTGAAGAAACTGAGATCTATATATGTATCCATTTCTTCTTGCATTCTCTTCTTAACAGAACTTCAGTTCAATGGAAGACAACCAAATCCCTTCTTCTTAGATGTGTAACATCCCCAATTTAGCTAATTACATTTATTGAAATTAGCAAGAGGTCACAAGATAATTAATTAGCTAATTTAAAATAATTAGGCTTAATTAATTATAAGTCATAGTAATTTGATTGTCAATTATACATGTGTGTGCTTTGATGATTTAATTGGTTCTAAGTGGGAATTGGGGACTAAGGGTAGAGTGGTCCTTTCACCTCATTTGAGTGAACCTTCAGCTAACCCACCGCATCAAAACAACAACACATTTAAGTGAGTGCTAAAGGAGAGGAGAAAAGAAAACAGTTGCTGGACTTGAAAACCAAACAGAAAAAGGAGAGCTTGAGAGAGAGGAGAGTTCGTGAGAGTGAGAGGAGGAGAGCCAAACTGAAAACTTGGATGCATGTTCAAATTTGTTACACCATTGGGTTCCCCTCATCATCCTCTTTCTAGTGATTCTAACAACAACCCCAACATCACCTTCCTCATCAATCCCCCATTTTCGAAACCCCAAGCTCAAAGAGGGTCAACAATGGAGTTTTATCACTTTGATGGTAGTTGCTGAAGTAGAGGGTAGTTGTAAACACATTTCCAGAAACAACATTGTAGATTGGCCTGGAAGAACGGGATTATAGTTGCTGGATATCGGGTTTGGTTCGTTTGGGTAAGTTTTGGGAGCGGTTTGGATAGCCCAGAATCGATACGGGGACCGTTCGTGAGGTTACATTATCATTTCAATCCGTGGACTCGTTGTTTGTGTGATTTTCATCTCAATTGGTGAGTTCTATACTCGCTTAGGGATGTTTTTTTGTTACTGAGTTGCATGTCTCTAATGAATATGTCTCGCGTTTTGTTTCAAAAGGAATCGAGTCAAAACCGTTTTCACGAGAATACATTTTTAACGATAACTTATGCGATTGATTGAATGATGTTGTGATTGTTTGAATTGATTGTTATTCTGGACTGGCATACTGTTTTTTGTGTTGGGACCTCGATTGGAATGAATTTTGGAATCGAAATGGAATGGAAAGAATTTACGACAACAGTAATTTCTGGACTACTGATGAACACGCACGGATCGTGCACCCCAGGGGCATGGACAGTGTGTCTCGTTCGCAGGTGGCCTGAAAAATTTTAAAAACATGGCACGGATCGTGTGCCCTAGGGCACAGACCGTGGGTACTGTTCGCATCCGTGTTTCAAAAATTTTGAAAACACGCACGGGTCGTGCGCCTCTAGGGCACGGACCGTGCGTAAGCTTCTGTTACCCATTTTTAAAATGTGCTTTAGTCCACTCCAAATGATTCCAAGTTCCTTCTAATCATTTCCCCAAGGTTACCCAATGATTGTAGTGCATGAAAATCATGAAATTGAGCATTAGTAAGCGCGAGTGTACACAAGTCAAGTTAAGATAAAGGACTATAAGTCCAAACAAGTCAAGTTACTTTCCCGAAAGGAAAGGAAGAATTACTTTCCCTAAATGAAAGGTAGAATGGAATACATATAATGATAAGTGTATATCAAGGGTGACGACCCCAGTTATTAGCATACTAGGGGAGGGGAAGTCATGAGCCCTAAAACCTAGGCCCCATGAGGTTTGCCCACTAATTAGCGGTTACTGGATTGGGTTCACCAAAAGCCAAAGAAATAACCAAATAAGGTGGCTCGAGGTGTTGTGCTAAGGTAAAGAAAAGATAAGACATGATATGTAGTCGCTTATTAGGGCTACAAGAAGAAATAAAGAAATATATGTCCACATGGTCTCTTATTAGGGCCATGATGTTCAAAGTACAATGCGTAATAAACCGCTAGAGTTAGTAAGAGGTCTCGATAGGACTCACTGAGATATTGTTTATCTCACCCTTTATTGTTGTGGTCTTTACAGAGAAACGGGGAAAAGCAAAGGCGAAGAAGCACGGTTAGCCGGTCTGACTTATGAAGTCATTGAAGATTCAGCTTTATGTTTAGGCCTTTGTCCCTTTTGTTGTCTTTGTAATATCGACTGTATAACTATTATTAGTAACAGTTGTAAATCGTTTCCGCTACTCATGTTTTGGATATTGAACACCAGGTTGTATAAGTCTTAAGTTATGAGACTTAAGTACTTTATGTTAAGTTTAATGAGGTTCATGGAACCGTTTTTATAATTATTTATCGAAGTTTTTAGTTGTGTTCAATACTCAATGACAGGAAGATACTCTGATGATGCCAAGTGATACATTTTGGTATTTCTGCAAGTTAGAAATTCTCGGGTGTTACAAGATGGCTCCATCAATACCCCCAATTAGTCCTACATCCCCAATTCATGATTGTGTGAAATTGATATGAGTCCCATTAAATCAGTAGGTCTCATTTTAAAAGTGGTTCTTGTAACATCCCCTAATTAGCCAATTTAATTAAATTAAATTAGCAAGAGGTTAAGTTGATTAGTTAGCATAATTACTAAATTATGTGATGTTGATATAAGTGAATTTAGTCCTACATAATTAAAGTAAGGCATTGAGTATTAGAACTTGTGTGTTAGTGTCTAAGTTAAAATGCATTAAGTTAAACTTCATTGCAAAAAGAAGTCATAAGGAGAGGCTAAATAAGCTGAAGGGTAGGATAGTAATTTTCCCCTCCAAAGTCCCACCAAAACCCAGCTGAATCCTTGCCACAACACACACACACACTCAGCCACAAGTCCATTTTGAAAAAACAGAAGAAATAAGAGGAGAGAGGGGAGAGAAAGTCGAGAAGGGGAGAGGAAGAAGGAGAGAAGTTCCTGATTTCAGCTTGCATGTAAGTCATATTCACACCATTCTTCACCATTTTTTGTTCTCTTCACATTGGTACCAATTTTGACAACTCATTCATCTCCTTTCCCATTCCACCATTTCTGAAATTTCAAAGCTCCAAGTGAGAAGATGGAGTTTTGAGAAGTTTGGAAGCTTGCATGTCAAAGTCAAGGCTAGCTTGGATTAAAACCGAACCTACCTTGTGTATTGGAGTAGATTAGAAGGGATTTCAGTAGCTGTTTTCGTTGGGGGTTAGTTCAAGTTCGAGGTTGAGAACATTTCGAGGATCGTTTGTGTGATTTCGGTCTTTCGTGCGCCTTGTCTTCGAGTTGGTTTGTGATTTTCATCACAATACGGTGAGTTCTATACTCGCTTAGGGACGTTTTGTTGTCAAGTCATGTTACTTTCTGAAACGATATTATGGAAAATCCGCTTTGTGAAAACTTGACGAAAACATTTTTATCGAAAAACCGTTAATGGTAAATGGTTCGAATTGATGAGATTGTTGTTTGATGATATGTGTTGTTTTGATTGTTTATTCGCTTTCTCTGGTCTGTAATAATAATTGTTATGTTAGGATATCGACCGGAACGAAATTGGAATCGAAACGGACTTGGAAAAATGACACGAAACTGGAAAATTGGCTACTGGCAAGGACGCACGGATCGTGCCTCACTAGGGCACGGGTCGTGCGCCTTGTTCGCAGTAGCCCAGAAAATGGATTTTTGACACAACACGGGTCGTGCGCCCCTAGGCACGAACCGTGCGTGACCTACGAAAATCAGCCTTTTTAAAATTTAAGACACGCACGGGTCGTGCGCCCTTGTGGCACAGACCGTGCGCCCTGTAAGTTTTTCAAAACTGAACTTTTAGTGATACGCACGGGTCGTGCGCCTCTGGAGCACGGACCGTGCGGATCCTTCTGTTACCCTAACTCAAAACCCTTTTTGATCCATTCCAAACGATTCCGATTCCTTTCCGATTGATTCCCCAATGTTCCCCAAGGATGGAAACGCACTTAAGTCATGAAATGAAAGGAGTTTGAGGTAATCTCACAAGTTATAAATGTTAACGAAAACCGCACATTAGTAAAACGCGAGTGTACACAAGTTAATTCATAAAGGTCTAGGTAAGAAATGTTAATTCACGGTAAAATACCTTCCCTCGTGGAAGGGTAGACGGTACATGACTGAATTCTAGACGGCCCAATGAGGGTACATGCACATATATAATATATATAATAAATACAAGAGGTTAAGGGTGACGACCCTTAGAGGATTTAGTATACTAGGGGAGGGGAAGTCATGATCCCCAAAACCTAGACTCAAGAGCTTTCGCCCACTAGTAATAGCGGGATGGGTTCACCAAAGCCAAAGAAGTGCCTAAGAAAAATAGGTAGGCTGAGGTGTTATGCTAAGAGAATGAAAAGAAATGTAATGCGTAGTTGCTTAGTAGGGCTACAAATTACAAGAGGTAAAATATGATATGCTTCATGCGTCGCTTAGGAGGGCCATGAGCATAAAGGTTACATGAAATTAATATATGTCCACGTGGTTGCTTATTAGGGTCACGAGTTCAAAGTAAAGCATAATAAACCGCTAGAGTTAGTAAGGGGTCTCGATAGGACTCACTGAGATAATATTTATCTCACCCTTCATATTTGTGGT
The DNA here is from genome assembly GCA_039519185.1 of Astragalus membranaceus. Taxonomy (NCBI): domain Eukaryota; kingdom Viridiplantae; phylum Streptophyta; class Magnoliopsida; order Fabales; family Fabaceae; genus Astragalus; species Astragalus membranaceus. Next base: position 85,602,308 of record CM076848.1, on the reverse strand, counting down.
TTTTACAAAGAAACAGGGGAAAGCAAAGGCGACGAAGCACGGTTAGCCGGTGCGACTCTTGGAGTCATTGAAGATTGAATTTCATGTTGTGGACTTTTATCCCATTCACTGTTTCTATGTTAATCGATTGTATAACGATCATGTATCAGTTGTAAATCGTTTTCGCTACTTTATGTTTTGAGTATTGAAAACCAGGATTATGTACAAGTCTTAAGTTTTTGAAACTTAAGCATTTTCAGGAGGTTAATGAGGTTCAGAGAACCATTTGATATGTATTATCGAAAGTTTTAGTTGTGTTCAATATTTCAATAACAGGAAGTTACTCTGATGTATGCCATTTAGTGCATTTCGGTGATTCTACATGTTAGAATTTATCGGGGTGTTACATTATGGTATCAGAGCAGTTCGACCTAGTCGGGCTTAGACAGTTAGGGTGGTTTTGTCCCTCGAGTAATTCTGCTATTTTTCTTCTTATGATGCTAAGAGACATTGAGACTAATCAACTTAATACTTTGTGTATCGTTTGCAGAATTATGGCAGGAGGATCGAGGAATAACCCACCAATTGATCCGCATTCTGCATGGATGCAGAATATGATCGAGAGGTAACAGAAGATGATGGAAGATATGTTACTAATGTAACAGAATGCTCAAGCTCAGCCTCAACAAGTTCCTGAGCCTCAAGTTGACCCCAAGAGGGTTTTCTCTGAATTTCTGAAAATGAAGCCGTCCGAGTTCAGAGGAGGACCAGATATCATGGGAGCCCAGCATTGGCTGGATGACATAGAGAAAATTTTCCTAACTATGCAAGTCACTGATGAGGACAAGCTGAGATTGGCGACTCATATGCTGAAAGGAGAAGCTAACAACTGGTGGACTAATGCCAAGGCCATGATGACAACCATGGGTACTCCCTAGACTTGGGAACATTTCAAGAAGGTATTTTTGGAGCAGTTCTTTCCGACAGCTATGAGGTTTGACAAGGAGAATGAGCTTTTGACTCTCACTCAAGGAAGTTCAACTGTGGGTCAGTACGCGGCTAAGTTTGAAGAGTTGTATCAATTCTTCGGTTTGGTCGGGTATGCTCCCAATGAAAAGTGGAAAACTGATATATAGGTTCAAGTATGGGCTAAGGGAAGACATTGCTCAGAGTCTAAGTTCTTTTGCTTATACTAACTATGTCGCCATGGTTCAGAAAGCATACATAGCTGAAAGTGATTTGAAGAGGTTATATGCAAGCAGGAAAGTATTCCATCAGAATAAGAAGAATGTTGGATCATCCAACAATCAGATGGGTCCCAGGCACAACTCCAACAAAGGGAAACAGGTTCAGTCGTCGAACCCCTCAAGATTCAGTACATGTTCCAACTGTGGAAAGTATCATCAGGGTAAATGCCAGATGGGATCCAACCAGTGTTACTACTGCAAGAAAGAGGGTCATTATGCACGGGACTGCCCAGCAAAAGAGAAAAGTCTAGGAGATGGCCTTTGTAACACCCCTTTTCTACCCGTTAATTTAATTGGAAAATATCAGAGTTTTCAAAATTTCTTTTCATTGCAAAGGATGTTACACATGCTTCAATAAAACTACACTTCTCAATAAAACGGCTCAAAAACATAATAACCATGTATTACGTAGCACATCACTATAATGCGAATCTCAAAACCACAGTTATCATCGCAATAAAAATTAACGACAAGAAAATCAACTACGCAGCGGAATAACAAAATAAAACCAAATTATCAACAAAACATAACAACCAAAACCAATCATAACAATAAGTTCGTCCCCCCCCCCCTGAGTGCTACGTATCAGAGCGTGACGACTCGACTCGGATTAGTGAAGGTACCTAGTCCTTCACTCGCAATCACCTGCACGTTACCGCATGGGGGTAACATTCAAACAGAAGGGTGAGTCCAATTCAATTCATATAATAAATCATATGATAAATAATAAGTCAAGTCACAGCTCTAAATTAATCACAGCACAATCATCAGTCACATCACTACAATAACTCATCACTATGTCATGTAGGCATATGAAATGCAACCCACTCGCGGGCATATGCATGAGGTACCTTTTCACAAACGTCGCTTAGCCATTAAGGCCTCATCGTCACTTAGCCACTTGGGCCTCCAAACGTCACTGGGTTTATGCATATGGGGCATGAGACACTAGGACATGCACCACTCACAAACACCCAAATACTCAAATGCACAAATCACAGTCAACTATGTGACCCGTCACTTACCGGTTTGCCAAATAAGAGGCACAGCACCTGTCAATTCACAATTTACACAACAACAACATCACTTAGCCTTTTAGGCCTTAACATCACTTACCCTTTCGGGCCTCAAACGTCACTGGGTTTCATCATCACTTATACATAAATGTCATCAACTCAAACAATAGCCACTGAGGGCAAAAACGTCATTTACTAGCCACCAAGGGCATCATCGTCATTTACACGTCATTATAAATAATAATAGCCACTAAGGGCAAAACAGTCATTTAACTAGCCACTAAGGGCATCATCGTCATTTACACATCATTATAAATAATATTAGCCTCTAAGGGCAAAACAGTCATTTACACGTCAATACAAATAATAATAGCCACTAGGGGCAAAACAGTCATTTACACGTCAATATAATTAATAATAGCCATTAGGGGCAAAACAGTCATTTACACGTCAATATAAATAATAATAGCCACTAGGGGCAAAACAGTCATTTAACTAGCCACTAAGGGCATCATCGTCAAAATCATTACTTTTGACACTAAAACGTTAACACCACTGGTTATACACAAAAGAGAATTTTTAAAGACACCAAAACGAGTTTTCAATGTCACAGCAATGACCACAGGGGACAGCCACTTGGGCGCCCAGCAACCATCTAAAATTATAAGTTTTTATTAAAAAAAATGGGGCACATAGATAGACAACTGAAAATGCTTCACAACGCTTTTTGAAACGTTCAAAACGGATATTCGAGTCAAAAGATATAGCGAAAACAGTTTTCGAAAATATTTTGGGAACATCCTGACAAACTGGCGCCATGGGCGCCCAGCGCCCAGGCACCTGGCGCCCAGCGCCCAGCAGAAACGCAACACGCACACATGGGCGCCCAGCGCCCAGCGCCTGGCACCCAGCGCCTTGGCGCAACAAGCAACACACACACACGGGCGCTCAGCGCCCAGCGCTGGCACCCAGCGCCCAGCGCTACGCACGCACACACGCACACACGCACACGGGCGCTCAGCGCCCAGCGCTGGCACCCAGCGGCCACCCACGCACAGTGCAACGCGCACTGGCGCCCTTGGCGCCCAGCACAGGGCGCCTGGCGCCCAGAACACTCCCAGCACCAGATTTTCACACAATTTCAGCACAAACATCATTTTTCTCAAATTGTTACTTGAATCAATTATAACACACATTACAACCATCATTGATATACATTAAAATCGTCAAAATTATACCCAACCATCGAAATCAACAACAATCCCAAGCACCAACATGAATTACGCATATAGCAACAACAAGAACATGGATTTCGCAAACATCATCATAATCATAGTTAAAAATCTAGGCTATCACTACTTAGGATCTATCATAGGAATCATTATAAGAATTGATAGGACATCCCCTTACCTCGTATTCGAAGAGTAGGAGCCCTCGAGACGATCACGAACGGAACCACGGCAACAATCCACGATCCTTTCCTCACTTGGTGGCGCGACCTCTCTTCTCTTCTTCTCCTCTCCAACGGCGCGCCTCTCCTCTCTTTTCTCTATTTCTCAAGTTTTCGCAAATGCTAGCAAGGAAACCCTAACCCCTAAGCGCTTGTCTACTTCGCATATGACAAGAGTCATGGGCTTGGGCTTCTCACTTAAGCCCAAGTCCATCTAATTTGGCGTCTCCATCTTCTAATACCACCTACACATATTAATATAATTTTTAATAATTAAATTATATCCACTTAATTAAATAAATTCCTAAATACTTAATTAAATAAATTAATTAAATATTTAGGGTGTTACAACTCTCCCCCACATAGAATATTTCGTCCTCGAAATTTACCTGATCAAACAACTCTGGGTAGGATTCTCGCATCTTGCTCTCTAGCTCCCAAGTCATACTCTCGCCGGCGGCTCCTAGCCAAACCACTTTCACTAATGCAATCTCTTTGCCTCTAAGCGCTTTCACTTCACGATCCTCAATCCGTACGGGCATCGTCTCCACAGTGAGATTATCCCGCACCTCTACATCATCCATATGGATCACATGAGATGGATCCGAAACATACTTCCGAAGTTGCGACACATGAAACACGTCATGCAAATTCGAAAGATTTGGCGGTAAAGCCACTCTATAAGCACAATTTCCGATTCTTTCAGAAATTTGATAAGGACCAACAAATCGAGGAGTGAGCTTCTTCGATTTCAACGCTCGACCAACACCGGTAATAGGAGAAACCCTCAAGAACACATGCTCACCCTCCCGAAACTCTAAATCCTTCCTCCGCTTGTCATGATAACTCTTCTGACGACTCTGCGAAGCCTTCATCTTTTCACGGATCATCTTGATCTTCTCTGTAGTCTCCCGGACAATCTCCGGTCCCAACACTACACTCTCTCCCGACTCATACCAACACAATGGCGTTCTACACTTTCGACCATACAATGCTTCAAACGGTGCCATCCCGATACTGGAATGGTAACTGTTGTTATAGGTAAACTCAATCAACGCAAGGTAGGAATCCCATGAACCCCGTTGTTCCAATACACAAGCCCTCAACAAATCTTCTAACGACTGAATTGTTCTCTCCGACTGACCATCTGTCTGAGGATGATATGCTGAACTCATTTTCAGCTTTGAACCCAATTCCTTCTGCAAACTCGTCCAAAACTCAGAAGTGAACCTCGGATCCCTATCTGACACAATACTCTTTGGAACACCGTGCAACTTCACAATTTCTTTGACATAGACCTCTGCCAACCTCGACACCGGATAAGTGATATTAATAGGAATAAAGTGAGCAGACTTCGTTAACCTATCAACGATCACCCAAATAGCGTCATGACCCTTAACTGTATTCGGCAATCCCGTCACAAAATCCATCGCTATGCTATCCCACTTCCACTCTGGAACTTCCAACGGTTGCATTAACCCTGCTGGCTTCTGGTGCTCAACCTTAGATTTCTGACAGGTCAAACAGGCATACACAAACTGTGCTACATCTCTCTTCATACCATACCACCAAAACATCTTTTTCAGATCTTGATACATTTTCGTCGCTCCAGGATGGATACTCAACTTGCTACGGTGACCCTCCTCTAAAATTGCCTTTCTCATCTCCTCATCATCCGGAACACAGATCCTACCCCGGAACCTCAACACACCACTGGAATCTAATTTGAAATCTTTACCTTCAGATTGACCAACCCCATTAATTAAATCCACTAACTTGACGTCTGACTTCTGAGCCTCTCTGATGCTGCCCAGGAAATCATTATCGATCTTTAACATTCCAAGCTTGACACTGCGAGGTGTCATTTTACAAACCAAACTCAAATCTCTGAATTCCTCAATCAACTCTAATTCTTTCACCATCATTGCCGACATATGCAAAGACTTCCTGCTTAAAGCATCAGCCACGACATTAGCTTTGCCGGGATGATAATTCAAACCAAAGTCATAATCCTTCAAGAGCTCCAACCACCGACGCTGTCTCATATTCAACTCTTTCTGATCGAACAGATACTTTAGACTCTTATGATCACTGAACACTTCAAACCTCGAACCATAAAGGTAGTGCCTCCAAATCTTAAGCACAAATACCACAGCAGCTAACTCCAAATCATGCGTAGGGTAATTTTTCTCATGAACCCGCAATTGCCTCGACGCATACGCAACGACTTTCCCATCTTGCATTAGCACACCCCCAAGACCCATCTTCGAAGCGTCACAATATACAACAAACGGTTCCTCCGGATTAGGCAACGTCAAAACAGGCGATGTTGTCAATCTCTTTTTCAGTTCCATAAAACTTTCCTCACAGCGAGCATCCCAAACGAAAACTTTACCCTTACAAGTCAACTGTGTCAACGGAAGGGCCAACTTGGAAAAACCCTCGATGAACCTCCTGTAGTACCCAGCCAAACCCAAAAAGCTTCTAATCTCTGTTGCGGACTTCGGAGCCTCCCACTCCAACACTGCTTCTACTTTTGCCGGATCAACCGCAATACCATTACCAGAAATCACGTGCCCAAGGAAACTCGCCTCTTTCAGCCAGAACTCACACTTTGATAACTTAGCATACAACTTTTTCTCTTTCAAAACTTCTAACACTGTCTTCAGGTGCTCAGCATGCTCTTCCTCTGACTTAGAATAAACTAGAATGTCATCTATGAAGATCACCACAAACCGATCTAGGTAATTATGGAAAATACGATTCATATATTCCATAAATACACCAGGAGCATTGGTCACACCGAACGGCATCACTGAATATTCATAATGCCCATACCTTGTCCTGAACGCTGTCTTTTGAACATCTTCATCCTTTACTTTAATCTGATGATATCCGGACCTCAAATCAATTTTGCTGAAAACACGGGCACCCACTAACTGATCCATCAGATCGTCGATCCTCGGAAGCGGATACTTATTCTTGATAGTTACCTTATTCAACTGACGATAGTCCACACATAACCTCATGCTCCCATCTTTCTTCTTCACTAACAATACCGGAGCTCCCCACGGTGATACACTCGGTCTCACAAACTTTTTCTCAAGCAATTCTTCAAGTTGCGTCTTCAACTCAGACAATTCCGACGCCGACATCCTGTACGGTGCCATAGACACAGGCCTCGTACCAGGTACAAGATCAATCGAAAACTCAACTTCCCTTTCCGGTGGCACACCCGGAATTTCATCAGGAAAGACCTCAGGAAACTCGCGTACCACTTTCAGTTCTTCAATAACAGCCTGACTCTCAACAGACAACGATGCCATTAACGCAAATAGCTGAACTCCTTCTTTCTTCAGCTTCTTCAACTGATCAGCAGATACCAAAACAGAATCTTCTTCTCCGAAGCTGACCGACTTGCTATGACAGTTGATATGAACGTGGTTATTCTCTAACCAGTCCATGCCCAAGATTACATCCAGACCTCGCAACGGTAAGCAAACAAAATTCACAACAAAGTCCCTGCCGAAGATCGACACGGGACACTGAGAACACACCTGGGACGTAATCACCGACCCCTTCGCAGGAGTATCGACAACCATATCCCCACACATAGCAGATAAAACAAGACCCAATCTTTTACAACAATCAACAGATATAAAGCAATGGGTAGCACCAGTATCAATAAGAGATTTCAGAGAAGTACCATTAATAAAACACGTACCTCTAATCAGACCATCCTTATCATCAGGCTCCTCTCCTGCCAATGCGAACACCTTCCCAGTAGACCTTTCCTTCTTCGGCTTTGGACACTTTGTACTGATATGCCCAGACTCACCAAAGTTGAAGCACACTACATCCTTAACCTTACACTCGGCCGCCATATGACCCTTTTTACCACAACGATAGCAAACTCTCTCATCAGACCTGCATGTAGTACTCTTGTGGCCAGGCTTGCCACACTTATAATAGACAATGCTAGCAGGAGCATCTCCCCCACTAGAATTCTTACCTCCAGCAGCCTTCTGGTAACTCTTACCCGCAGGAACCTCATACGGCTTGCTTCGACTCTGAAACTTACCCTTTTTCTCAGACGTAGCTTTATAATGAGCAGTACTGTCCTCCTCAAAGATTCTGCAACTGTCGACCAGATCAGCGAACACCCGAATCTTCTGATAACCAACGGCCTTTTTGATATCAGGCCTCAACCCATTCTCGAACTTGATGCATTTATAAAATTCAGCTGTAGCCTCACTGTAATGTGGATAGAATTTTGCTAGTTCCACAAATTTCGCCGCATAGGCAGTCACAGACATACCACCCTGCTTCAGTTTCAAGAACTCTATCTCTTTCTTCCCTCGGACGTCTTCAGGAAAATATTTTCTCAGAAATTCTCTGCTGAATACCTCCCAAGTAATCTCTTCCTGCACAGCCTCCAACCTCTGCCAAGTAGCCAACCACCAGCCGTCGGCCTCCTCGGCTAACATGTGGGTACCAAAACGGACCTTCTGCTCAACAGTGCAGTCCATCACCCTGAAAATTCTCTCGATCTCTTTCAACCAAGCCATAGCACCATCTGGATCATATTTGCCCTTAAAGGTGGGCGGATTCTCTCTCTGGAAAGTAGTCAGACTCCGGAAACCAGCGTTATCTCCAGCGTTCTGCTGACCCTGCACAGCCTGAGCCATAGCTTGCAATGCAGCAGCAAGAGCAGCGTCGTTTCTCCCAGCCATTTCAAACTATCACTGCAGCACAAACCAAGAATTTAGTACTAGTCTATTATCATAAGACACTATGACAGGACAACATTGGCCGGACAGACCGAACTGCTCTGATACCACTAATGTAACACCCGTTTTCTACCCGTTAATTTAATTGGAAAATATCAGAGTTTTCAAAATTTCTTTTCATTGCAAAGGATGTTACACATGCTTCAATAAAACTACACTTCTCAATAAAACGACTCAAAAACATAATAACCATGTATTACGTAGCACATCACTATAATGCGAATCTCAAAACCACAGTTATCATCGCAATAAAAATTAACGTCAATAAAATCAACTACGCAGCGGAATAACAAAATAAAACCAAATTATCAACAAAACATAACAACCAAAACCAATCATAACAATAAGTTCGTCCCCCCCCCCCTGAGTGCTACGTATCAGAGCGTGACGACTCGACTCGGATTAGTGAAGGTACCTAGTCCTTCACTCGCAATCACCTGCACGTTACCGCATGGGGGTAACATTCAAACAGAAGGGTGAGTCCAATTCAATTCATATAATAAATCATATGATAAATAATAAGTCAAGTCACAGCTCTAAATTAATCACAGCACAATCATCAGTCACATCACTACAATAACTCATCACTATGTCATGTAGGCATATGAAATGCAACCCACTCGCGGGCATATGCATGAGGTACCTTTTCACAAACGTCGCTTAGCCATTAAGGCCTCATCGTCACTTAGCCACTTGGGCCTCAAAACGTCACTGGGTTTATGCATATGGGGCATGAGACACTAGGACATGCACCACTCACAAACACCCAAATACTCAAATGCACAAATCACAGTCAACTATGTGACCCGTCACTTACCGGTTTGCCAAATAAGAGGCACAGCACCTGTCAATTCACAATTTACAGAACAACAACATCACTTAGCCTTTTAGGCCTTAACATCACTTAGCCTTTCGGGCCTCAAACGTCACTGGGTTTCATCATCACTTATACATAAATGTCATCAACTCAAACAATAGCCACTGAGGGCAAAAACGTCATTTAATAGCCACCAAGGGCATCATCGTCATTTACACGTCATTATAAATATTAATAGCCACTAAGGGCAAAACAGTCATTTAACTAGCCACTAAGGGCATCATCGTCATTTACACATCATTATAAATAATATTAGCCTCTAAGGGCAAAACAGTCATTTACACGTCAATACAAATAATAATAGCCACTAGGGGCAAAACAGTCATTTACACGTCATTCTAAATAATAACAGCCACTAGGGGCAAAACAGTCATTTACACGTCAATATAAATAATAATAGCCACTAAGGGCAAAACAGTCATTTAACTAGCCACTAAGGGCATCATCGTCAAAATCATTACTTTTGACACTAAAACGTTAACACCACTGGTTATACACAAAAGAGAATTTTTAAAGACACCAAAACGAGTTTTCAATGTCACAGCAATGACCACAGGGGACAGCCACTTGGGCGCCCAGTAACCTTCTAAAATTATAAGTTTTTATTAAAAAAAATGGGGCACATAGATAGACAACTGAAAATGCTTCACAACGCTTTTTGAAACGTTCAAAACGGATATCCGAGTCAAAAGATATAGCGAAAACAGTTTTCGAAAATATTTTGGGAACATCCTGACAAACTGGCGCCATGGGCGCCCAGCGCCCAGGCACCTGGCGCCTAGCGCCCAGCAGAAACGCAACACGCACACATGGGCGCCCAGCGCCCAGCGCCTGGCACCCAGCGCCTTGGCGCAACAAGCAACACACACACACGGGCGCTCAGTGCCCAGCGCTGGCACCCAGCGCCCAGCGCTGGCACCCAGCGCCCAGCGCTACGCACGCACACACGCACACGGGCGCTCAGCGCCCAGCGCTGGCACCCAGCGCCCACCCACGCACGCTGCAACGCGCACTGGCGCCCTTGGCGCCCAGCACAGGGCGCCTGGCGCCCAGAACACTCCCAGCACCAGATTTTCACACAATTTCAGCACAAACATCATTTTTCTCAAATTGTTACTTGAATCAATTATAACACACATTACAACCATCATTGATATACATTGAAATCGTCAAAATTATACCCAACCATCGAAATCAACAACAATCCTAAGCACCAACAGGAATTACGCATATAGCAACAACAAGAACATGGATTTCGCAAACATCATCATAATCATAGTTAAAAATCTAGGCTATCACTACTTAGGATCTATCATAGGAATCATTATAAGAATTGATAGGACATCCCCTTACCTCGTATTCGAAGAGTAGGAGCCCTCGAAACGATCACGAATGGAACCACGGCAACAATCCACGATCCTTTCCTCTCTTGGTGGTGCGACCTCTCTTCTCTTCTTCTCCTCTCCAACGGCGCGCCTCTCCTCTCTTTTCTCTATTTCTCAAGTTTTCGCAAATGCTAGCAAGGAAACCCTAACCCCTAAGCGCTTGTCTACTTCGCATATGACAAGAGTCATGGGCTTGGGCTTCTCACTTAAGCCCAAGTCCATCTAATTTGGCGTCTCCATCTTCTAATACCACCTACACATATTAATATAATTTTTAATAATTAAATTATATCCACTTAATTAAATAAATTCCTAAATACTTAATTAAATAAATTAATTAAATATTTAGGGTGTTACAGCCTTGCTGCTACTACTACTCACGGGAGGGTATACACCTTGGACGCCCAGAAGGTCACACCATCAGATAATCTACTATGGGGTATGGGATCTCTTTTTAATAACTCCGTTAGTATTTTATATGATTCGGGTGCGACCCACTGTTTTATATCTCAAATCTGTGTTGAACGATTGGGATTGGGTTTAACTCCTTTGCCACAACCAATCTCCATTAAGACTGCTGCTGAGGGTAGTATTCAAACCCAAGCAATATGTGAAAACTGACTTCTATCCATTGGAGACAGAAATTTTGTGGTGGACTTCATTTGTTTACCAATGAAGGGTATGGACGTTGTCCTAGGAATGAGTTGGATGACGGCCAACCATGTGACTATAGATTGTTTTCATCGAACTATCGGTTTCGCCTCCGAGTCAGTGGAGCTACAACCGCACAATTCTGAAGCTGTTATTTCTTTCACTTCGGCCAGTAACTATCTGTTCCAAGGCGCAGAAGCTTATGTCATGATGTTGTCTGCATCCACTGAGACAGGTCTGGATTTATCTTCTGTGCAAGTTGTTAATGAATTTCTTGATGTGTTTCCTGATGAAGTTCCTTCGTTACCTCCGGATCGTGAGCTGGAGTTTTCTATAGAGTTGGTTCCGGGCACTAGACCAATTTCTATAGCCCCGTATAGGATGTCGCCATTGGAGTTGAGAGAATTGAAGGTCCTGTTGGAAGAGCTAATTTCCAAACGGTTTATCCGGCCGAGTGCCTCACCATGGGGTGCTCCAGTGTTGCTTGTTAAGAAGAAGGACGGAAGTATGAGATTGTGTATTGATTATCATCAGTTGAATAAGGTGACTATCAAGAACAAGTACCCTCTACCGAGAATTGATGATTTGCTAGACCAATTGAGAGGAGCTTCTGTATTCTCAAAGATTGATTTGAGGTCCGGCTATCACCAAATCAGGGTTCGAGCTTTGGACGTCCCGAAGACTGCTTTCCGTACGAGGTAGGGACACTATGAATTTGTAGTGATGCCCTTCGGTTTGACCAATGCTCCAGCCATCTTCATGGATTATATGAATCAGATTTTTAATCCCTATTTGGATCAGTTTGTTGTGGTGTTCATTGATGATATCTTGGTGTACTCTAAGACGATTGAGGAGCATGTGCAACATCTTCGAATTGTTCTGAACGTACTCCGGGAGAAGAAGTTGTACGCTAAGCCATCCAAATGTGATTTTTGGATGCCCGAAGTTAAATTTCTGGGCCATGTGATATCTCAGGCAGGTGTTGCAGTGGATCCCAGTAAGATTGAAGCTGTGGTAGATTGGGAGCAACCCTCTACAGTTACTGAGGTAAGAAGTTTCTTGGGATTAGCTGGGTATTATCGAAGATTCATTCAAGGATTTTCCCAGCTGGTTCTTCCACTCACTCGGTTAACTCGCAAGGGTCATCCGTTTGTTTGGGACTCAGACTGTGATCATTGTTTTGCGGAAGTGAAGAATCGTTTGACTTCTGCACCAGTCCTGATCCTTCCAGATCCCTCCGTAGGATTCCAAATCTATTGCGACGCCTTTGGTAAGGGTTTGGGATGTGTCCTAATGCAGAATCAACAAGTAGTTGCTTATGCCTCCAGACAGTTGAAACCGCATGAAGAGAACTACCCAACTCATGATTTAGAGTTGGCGGCGATTGTGTTTGCCCTAAAGATTTGGAGACATTACCTGTATGGGTCTCGTTTCGAAGTCTTTAGTGACTACAAGAGCCTTAAGTATTTGTTTGACCAGAAGGAGTTGAACAACAAACAGAGGAGATGGGTAGAGTTCCTGAAAGATTATGATTTTGAATTGAAGTACCATCCTGGTAAGGCGAATGTTGTGGCCGATGCTTTGAGCAGAAAATTTATCCACACTGCAGAACTGATGATTCATGAGATGTCATTGTTGGAATCGTTTAGAGACCTTAATTTGAGAGTGAAACCAAGAAGGAATAGGTTGGTGTTGAGTCACATTCGGATTTCGAGTCCTTTGAGAAATCTGATTCGCTCAGCCCAAGAGGTTGATTTAGAGCTGCAAGTGCAGAAGAGGTTGCCGAGTTACACCGAAGACGGTGATGGCGTAATTTGTTTTGATGGTAGAATCTGTGTGCCGAATGATGAGAATATGAAGAGGCAAGTTTTAGAAGAGGCTCATACGAGTCAGTTCTCAATACATCCTGGGTCTACCAAGATGTATCGAGATTTGAAGCAGTTGTATTGGTGGCCAGTTATGAAAGTGGATATTGCAGAATTTGTGTCTCGATGCTTGACTTGTCAAAGAGTCAAGATAGAGCACCGGAAGCCAGGCGGCCAGTTACAGCCGTTGAATGTACCTGAATGGAAATTGGAAAGCATTTCTATGGATTTTGTCATGGGATTACCACGGTCCCAAGCCGGAAATGATTCTATTTGGGTAGTGGTGGATCGTCTGACCAAGTCCGCCCATTTTATTCCGGTGTGTTCGAATCACAAGGTTGCTAGGTTAGCAGATGAATATCTCAAGAATATTGTGAAGTTGCATGGAATCTCTACAAGTATCGTCTGTGATCGAGATCCCAAGTTCACATCTCGATTTTGGAGAGCATTGAATATGGCGTTGGGAACAACGGTGTGTGTTAGCACCGCTTACCATCCACAGACAGACGGGAAAACTGAGAGAACGATTCAGACATTGGAGGATATGTTGAGGGCTTGTGTACTCGATAAAGGAGGCTAATGGGAGGATCATCTTCCATTGGTGGAATTTTCATACAACAACAGTTACCATTCTAGTATCGGAATGGCTCCATATGAAGCATTGTATGGAAGGAAGTGTAGAACACCATTGTGTTGGTGGAATGTAGGTGAGCAGAGATTGTTGGGACCGGATTTGGTCCGTGAGACTACGGAGAAGATCCATCAGATAAGAGAAAGGATGAAGGCCGCTCAGAGTCGACAAAAGAGTTATGCCGATAAGAGAAGAAGGCCGTTAGAATTCGAAAAAGGAGACCATGTCTTTTTGAGACTTTCTCCAACCATAGGAACCGGTATCGCATTGCGGGCGAAGAAGCTCAGTCCTCGGTATGTCGGACCTTTTCAAATTATCGAGCGAGTTGGGCCAGTAGCATATCGCATTGCATTACCTCGAGAATTGTCCAGATTACATGATGTGTTTCATGTATCCCAGTTAAGGAAGTATATTCATGACCCGAATCAACCCTTAAGTCATGAAACGATCGACATCAGACCGGATTTATCTTATCAGCCTACTCCAATCAGGATCATCGAACGTGGCGAGAAAACGCTCTGGACGAGATCAATTCCTATTGTTAACGTACATTGGGACGGTGCATCACCCGACGAAGCGACATGGGAAGTAGAGGAGAACATGCGGGTGAAATATCCACATCTGTTCGATTGAGGTACGTTTTGTCAATTTTGAGGACAAAATTTTTAAAAGTTGGGGTGATTGTAACATCCCCTAATTAGCCAATTTAATTAAATAAAATTAGCAAGAGGTTAAGTTGATTAGTTAGCATAATTACTAAATTATGTGATGTTGATATAAGTGAATTTAGTCCTACATAATTAAAGTAAGGCATTGAGTATTAGAACTTGTGTGTTAGTGTCTAAGTTAAAATGCATTAAGTTAAACTTCATTGCAAAAAGAAGTCATAAGGAGAGGCTAAATAAGCTGAAGGGTAGGACAGTAATTTTCCCCTCCACAGTCCCACCAAAACCCAGCTGAATCCTTGCCACAACACACACACACACTCAGCCACAAGTCCATTTTGAAAAAACAGAAGAAATAAGAGGGGAGAGGGGAGAGAAAGTTGAGAAGGGGAGAGGAAGAAGGAGAGAAGAGAAGTTCCTGATTTCAGCTTGCACGTAAGTCATATTCACACCATTCTTCACCATTTTTCGTTCTCTTCACATTGGTACCAATTTTGACAACTCATTCATCTCCTTTCCCATTCCACCATTTCTGAAATTTCAAAGCTCCAAGTGAGAAGATGGAGTTTTGAGAAGTTTGGAAGCTTGCATGTCAAAGTCAAGGCTAGCTTGGAGTAAAACCGAACCTACCTTGTGTATTGGAGTAGATTAGAAGGAATTTCAGTAGCTGTTTTCGTTGGGGGTTAGTTCAAGTTCGAGGTTGAGAACATTTCGAGGATCGTTTGTGTGATTTCGGTCTTTCGTGCGCCTTGTCTTCGAGTTGGTTTGTGATTTTCATCACAATACGGTGAGTTCTATACTCGCTTAGGGACGTTTTATTGTCAAGTCGTGTTACTTTCTGAAACGATATTATGGAAAATCCGCTTTGTGAAAACTTCACGAAAACGTTTTTATCGAAAAACCGTTAATGGCAAATGGTTCGAATTGATGAGATTTTTGTTTGATGATATGTGTTGTTTTGATTGTTTATTCGCTTTCTCTGGTCTGGAATAATAATTGTTATGTTAGGATATGGACCGGAACGAAATTGGAATCGAAACGGACTTGGAAAAATGACACGAAACTGGAAAATTGGCTACTGGCGAGGATGCACGGATCGTGCCTCACAAGGGCACGGGTCGTGCGACTTGTTCGCAGTAGCCCAGAAAATGGATTTTTGACACAGCACGGGTCGTGCGCCCGTAGGCACGAACCGTGCGTGACCTACGCAAATCAGCCTTTTTAAAATTTAAGACACGCACGGGTCGTGCGCCCATGTGGCACGGACCGTGCGCCCTGTAAGTTTTTCAAAACTGAACTTTTAGTGATACGCACGGGTCGTGCGCCTCTGGAACACAGACCGTGCGGATCCTTCTGTTACCCTAACTCAAAACCCTTTTTGATCCGTTCCAAACGATTCCGATTCATTTCCGATTGATTCCCCAATGTTCCCCAAGGATGGAAACGCACTTAAGTCATGAAATGAAAGGAGTTTGAGGTAAATCTCACAAGTTATAAATGTTAAGGAAAACCGTACATTAGTAAAACGCGAGTATACACAAGTTAATTCATAAAGGTCAAGGTAAGAAATGTTAATTCACGGTAAAATACCTTCCCTCGTGGAAGGGTAGACGGTACATGACTGAATTCTAGACGGCCCAATGCGGGTACATGCACATATATAATATATATAATAAATACAAGAGGTTAAGGGTGACGACCCTTAGAGGATTTAGCATACTAGGGGAGGGGAAGTCATGATCCCCAAAACCTAGACTCAAAAGGTTTCGCCCACTAGTAATAGCGGGATGGGTTCACCAAAGCCAAAGAAGTGCCTAAGAAAAATAGGTAGGCTGAGGTGTTATGCTAAGAGAATGAAAAGAAATGTAATGCGTAGTTGCTTAGTAGGGCTACAAATTACAAGAGGTAAAATATGATATGCTTCATGCGTCGCTTAGGAGGGCCGTGAGCATAAAGGTTACATGAAATTAATATATGTCCACGTGGTTGCTTATTAGGGCCACGAGTTCAAAGTAAAGCATAATAAAAGTCTATGATACAAGTCTTAAGTTTTTGAAACTTAAGCATTTTCAGGAGGTTAATGTGGTTCAGAGAACCATTTGATATGTATTATCGAAAGTTTTAGTTGTGTTCAATATTTCATTAACAGGAAGTTACTCTGATGTATGCCATTTAGTGCATTTCGGTGATTCTACATGTTAGAATTTATCGGGGTGTTACAGTTCTCACATGAGTTTCGCCCAGTAATAGATTGAGTATTGATGGAAGAGTATCAAAGAGTATCATAGAGTGTTGCTAGTACCTTTTTTAACGTTATTATCACCATTTTCTAATAATATTTTATTTTTTTAATTTGCAGCACATTTTTCATTTGAACGTGAGAAAAACAAAGCTGAATTAAATAGGATGAGGAAAATCCATATCGAGCAAGAGTAAATGAAAGCACTGATCCTTAAAATGGAGTGCTAGTATGCAGCCAATTCCCAGTGATCCAAACATCATTTCAAAAATGATTAATCTCCCTAGCATTATTATTAGTGCTATTGCTAATGAAGTTGTTTCTTGTTTGACATTGTTGGAGTTAGAAAATGTTCCTACCCCAAACACTGCCCTTCCATTAACAATAGCTTTATTGCAAAGTGATATCTCTCTTCAACTCTTCACTCCAAGAAGGTTCACTGCTATAGCTGGTATTAAACATATACTTAATAAAACTTGAGCACTGTTGGCATTTCCGATATGTGTGAAAAACGTAATTTTAGGATTTTTTTGGAAATGCCAACAGTGCTCAAATTTTATTAAGTATATGTTTAATACCAACTATAGCAGTGAACCTTCTTTGAGTGAAGAGTTGAAGAGATATATCCCTTTGCAATAAAGTTGTAGTTAATGGAAGGGCACTGTTTGGGGTAGGAACATTTTCTAACTCCAACAATGTCAAGCAAGAAACAACTTCATTAGCAATAGCATTAATCATAGTGTCAGGGAGATTAATCATTTTTGAAATGATGTTTGGATCATTGGGAATTGGCTGCATACTAGCACTCCAATTAAGGATCCGTGCTTTCATTTTCTCTTGCCAACTATGGATTTTCCTCATCCTGTTTAATTTAATTATGTATTTCTCACTTTCAATTGATAAACGTTCAGCAAATTAAAAAATAATATATTATCAGAAAATGAGGATAATAATGTTAAAAAAGGTACTAGCAAAACTCTCTATATTAACATGAGAACCACTCTAAGATACTCTTTGATACTCTTCCAGCAATACTCACTCTATGATTGGGTGAAACTTATATGAGAACCACTTTGAAAATGGGACCTATAATTTAATGGGACTCACACGAATTTCACACAATCATGAAGTGTGTGTTGATGGGAAAATGTTAAAAAGAGTGTTAATATTACCATAGTTTCTAGATGTTTCTCTAAGAAGAATTGTCACTTGATGGGCCAATTTCATGTTCCACCAGAAATGAGCTCTTCTTTGAATAGTATTTGCCTTAGAAGGTTGAGAAGAGAGGCTAGAGAGAGATAGAGAGTAGTAACAATCAGAGCTGCTGCTATGGCTGAAATTAATGGTCATCTGATCATTCAAGTAGATGAGAATGGCAATGCAATTGTGGTCTCTGTCCCAACTAACATTGAAATGGAAAATGAAAGGGACAGGGGAATATGATGTCTTTGATCCCACTACTGCACACTTCTTTTGATCCAAAAGTAGTTTAGGGTTAAATATATATTTAGTCCCTTTAAAGTGGAACTGTTTATGTTTAGTTCCAATTAAAATTTAATGGGCATTTTCATCTCTCACAAATTCGTTGTCAGTAATTTTAGTTCTTGTGACTTTTGATAGCGCTTAGAAGCGCTTTAAAAGCTCTGAAAAACCGCTATTAAAAGTCATGAGGGACGAATACTACTGAAAATAAATTTATAAAGGATGAAAACGCCTATTAAAATTTAATAGGGCCTAAAATTGAAAGGTCCCAATTTTATATGTATTAAAAACATATTTAACCCATCAATTTCTTATTTTAGTTTGATATTAAAAATGGACTAATCAAGGGAAGGAATCATCATTAGTGCAATGTCAATTGGCATAGGAAATGAGCAAATCACAGGGTTCAAGGCATAAGAACACATGTTAAACTTTAATTTGCATTCATGGGACTAGAGGAGTGCTGAAGTGGGTGGAGTTGAGAGTGTATATTTGAAATAAGACTTTAAATAATTTATTAGTTCTTCCTATACAAAACATGCATCCACTTTTATCAGCAAGAGTTGATCCGAGTGGTAATTGGACTAGGATCCAACTCTAAGGTCTCAGGTTCAAATATATGGTGTGGTGAAAACTCTGTGGGAATGGGAGAACCACTCGGACCGGCAAATCAAGGTACATGTCGCCAGCTAGGTTCCTCGATGTAGATTAATAACACGGTTACCCAAATAACATGCACCCTTTTTTTAGTAGTTTTTTATTATATTGTTAATATATATATATATATATATATATATATATTATTAATTAATGATAAATAATATATTAAATATATATCCTATAATATATATTATAAATTATTATAACATATGGGAATATATAGTATTTTATTTAATATATTTATATTATTGATATTTTTCCTTTTATAGGAGATGAATCTAGACTTAAATCATGAAAAAGTTCTTTAAAGCAAAAAATTAAAGAGAGGAGGGTTATACATGGTAATTAAATATAGTGAATCTATTTTCCATACAAAGTACAACAGCCATTACTAGTTGAACATACACGTGAAGAAAGTGAGATCTATATACCTAACATGTATCCTCTTTTACCAATAAGGGTTGGTCCGAGTGGTAACTAGGCTTGGATCCAACTCTATGGTCTCAGGTACGAATCTTTGGTGTGAAGAAAAAACATTATGGGAATGGGAGAACCACACGGATAGGCAAAGTCGGGTACATGTTGCCAGCTAGGTTTCCCGACGTAGATTAGCCACCAGCAAAGTCGGTGAATACTGAGCACCAATAACACGGTAACCAAACTAACATGCACCCTTTTTTCAGTAGTTTATTATTATATATATAGATATCTATATATATATATATATATATAATAAATAATACATAAAAAATATATATCCTATAATATATTATATAAATTATTATAATATATGGGAATATATAGTATTATATTTAATATATTTATATTATTGATTTTTTCCTTTTACAGGAAATTAATCTAGACTTAAATCATGAAAAAGTTCTCTGAATAAAAAAAAGTAAAGGGAGGAGGGTTATACTTGGTAATTAAATGTTGTGAATCTATTTTCTATACATGCATACACGTGAAGAATCTAAGATCTATATATGTCTCTATATGTAACCATTCCTTCTTGCATTCTGTTCTCAGCATAACTTCATCAATACCCCCAATTAGTCCATCATTTCCAATTCATGATTGTGTGAAATTAATGTGAGTCCCATTAAATCAGTAGGTCTCATTTTCAAAGGGGTTCTCACATAAGTTTCCCCTAGTAATAGAGTGAGTATTGGTGGAAGAGTATCAAAGAGTATCATAGTATGGCTTCATATTAATACAGAGAGGGTTGTTAGTACCGTTTTTAATGTTATTATCACCGTTTTCAGATAATATATTACTTTTTTAATTTGCAGTACGTTTTTCAATTGAACGTGAGAAAAACAAAGTTGAATTAAACAGGATGAGGAAAATCCATAGCAAGCAAGAGCAAATGAAAGCACATATCCTTAATTGGAGTGCTAGTATGTAGCCAATTCCCAGTGAACCAAACGTCATTTCAAAAATGATTAATCTCCCTAACATTATGATTGGTGCTATTGCTAATGAAGCTGTTTCTTGTTTGACATTGTTGGAGATAGAAAATGTTCCTACCCCAAACATTGCCCATCCATTAACAATAGCTTTATTGCAAAGGCATATCTCTCTTCAACTCTTCACTCAAAGAAGGTTCACTGCTATAGCTGGTATTAAACAGATACTTAATAAAACTTGAGCATTGTCTGCATTTCCAATATGCGTGACAAACGTAATTTTAGGATTTTTTTGGAAATGCCAATACTGCACAAGTTTTATAAAGTATATGCTTAATACCAGCTGTAGCAGTGAACCTTCTTTGAGTGAAGAATTGAAGAGATAAGCTGTAGTTAATGGAAGGGCACTGTTTAGGGTAGGAACATTTTCAAACCCCAACAATGCCAAGCAAGAAATAGCTTCATTAGCAATAGCACTAACCATAGTGTTAGGGAGATTAATCATTTTTGAAATGATGTTTGGATCATTGGGAATTGGCCGCATACTAGCACTCCAATTAAGGATCTGTGCTTTCATTTTCTCTTGCCTACTATGGTGTTTCCTCATCCTATTTAATTCAGTTATGTTTTTCTCACTTTCAATTGATAAACTTACATCAAATTAAAAAATAATATATTATCAGAAAATGAGGATAATAATGTTAAAAAAGGTACTAGCAAAACTATTTGATACTCTTTGAGAACAACTCTAGGATACACTCTAGGATACACTCTACTATGGCAACACTCTCTGTATTAATATGAGAACCACTCTAGGATACTCTTTGATACTCTTCAATCAATACTCACTCTATGATTTGGTGAAACTTATGTGAGAACCACTTTGAAAATGGGACCTATAATTTAATGGGACACACACGAATTTCACACAATCATGAAGTGTGTGTTGATGGAAAAATGTTAAAAAGAGTGTTAATTTCACACAATCAATACTCACTCTATGATTAGGTGAAACTCTCTATGAAGAATTGTCTCTAAGAATTGTCACAATCATAAAGAGTTGTCACCAGCAATGAGCTCTTCTCATTTTTGTTTGCTGCAATTTTTTTGCTGAATACTAGTTATTTCCTCATGCAATCTCAAATGTTATCTATGATATGTTTAAGATAATACAAATGAAAATACATGAATTAGTAACCTCAAGAGCTTCGGTTTTCTGTTCCAACTCAACTACATATTGTTGTTTTCTCCGTTTAGATCTCTCAGCTAAGTGTCGATTTAATAGCATTCTGCATGTATGTATACAGGTAAGATTTGTGTGTAAAGAGTAGGAATATGAAGGTACAAAGTAAATAGAAATATTATTACGTTTCTTAGTGAAATACAGGAATATGAAGATAAGGCCATAGTGTGAACTGAAATGCGCTTAACAAACTTCAGAGTAAACCAAATGGGAACTTTGGAATAAGGGAACCTTGGCAATATTCAGTTTCATAGTGATTGGAAAATCCACTTTCAATTCTGCACAATGAATGCTATCACAGCACTGGTCAGAGAACTAAGCCATTTATTAAGTAATTACTTATGCTAGTCTTGGCTATACTCATCTCTCTGATTCAACTTTAATTGTTACTGTTTTTACTGCTGTTTAATATTTGAATTTACTGTCCAACACTATGAATTTTTACCATTCCTTACTTTTTATTTTCACCTCACTAACTCAAGTACTAGTAAGTGGACTTATTGTGGTCGCCAATGATCCAGGCCCCAATAAGGGCAGTCAATCTGATTTGGGTTGTTTGGTTATGTCACTGATTCGGTGAGGTTGCTTGTTACTTGATTGAAGATGGTGGTGCGGTCAAGCTGGATGATGGCTAGTCGCGTTCAGAGCTCTGCCGGTGGGGTGTACCTGCGATGACAATCCGACACCCAAGTCAGTGGGATAATATTCGAGCAGAGTGACGTTATGTGTAAAAAGTGTACCTGTCAGCTGAGGTCAGGCCTCTATATATAGTGTCAGGGACTCTGAGGGAGACCGTCAGATGGCATACGGCCTGATCCGAACCGTTGGATCTGCGATCTAGGTCAAGCTTCTCTACTTTGCTAATTGGGTCGCTTATGGTCGGCCCGGTAACCATGTTGGGCTCTAGCCCAGTCCAGAACAGAACTTAATCTACAAAATCCTCATCGGAACAATATATTCTTATCACTGTATTACTTTTTTGACTGTGTATACTTGCACACGTTTTTACACAATAAGTTTTCGGCGACGTTGTTGGGGACTATTAGAGTTAATTTTAAAATCTTTGAATAGTATTAGTGGTCATCAGGTCATTCAAGTAGATGAGAATCGCAATGCAATTGTGGTCTCTGTCCCAACTAACATTGCTATGGAAAATGAATGGGACGGGGGAATACGTTGTCTTTGATCCCTGGCATTATGCACAATCTATCAATGCTGCACACTTTTTTTGATCCAAAATTAGTTTAGGGTTAAATATATATTTAGTACCTATAAAAGTGGAACTTTTTATGTTTAGTTCCTATTAAATTTTAATCGGCATTTTCATCCCTCACAAATTCGGTGTCAGCAATTTTAGTTCTTGTGACTTTTGATAGCTCTTAGAAGCGCTTTAAAAGCTCTGAAAAACCGCTATTAAAAGTCATGAGAGATTACTACTATTGGAAAAAAAATTTCAAGAATGAAAACGCCTATTAAAATTTAATCGGACTTAAAATTGAAAGGTCCCAGTTTTATAGGTATTAAAAACATATATAACCCATCAATTTCTTATTTTAGTTTGATATTAAAAGTGGACTAATGAAGGGAAGGAATCATCATTTGTGCATTGTCAATTGGCATTGGAAATGAAGAACTCAAAGGGTTCAACGCATAAGAACACATATTAAGCTTTAGGCTTAAATATGTTTTAGGCCCCTGCAAATATAGGGAGTTTTAGTTTAAGCCCCTGCAAAAAAAATTTTTGTTAAAAGCCCTTGCAAAATGAAATATTTTGTTATAAGCCCTTCTCAACATATCCAGCAATCATAGCATTCCATGTTAAGGCTAACATTTTAGTCATAGAAGGGCTTATAACAAAATATTTCATTTTGCAAGGGCTTTTAACAAAAAAAAATTTTGCAGGGGCTTAAACCAAAACACCCTATATTTGCAGGGGCCTAAAACATATTTAAGCGTAAACTTTAATATGCATTGATGGGACTAGAGGAGTGCTGAGGTGGGTGCAGTTTTGAGAGTGTATATTTGAAATAAGACTTTAAATAATTTATTAGTTCTTCATCTACCAAACATGCATCCTCTTTTACCAACAAGGGTTGATCCAAGAGGTAACTAGGCTCGGATCCACCTCTAAGGTCTCAGGTTCGAATCTTTGTGTGGAGAACACTCTGTGGGAATGGGAGAGCCACTCGGACCGGCAAAGCAGGGTACATGTCGCCAGCTAGGTTTCCAGACGTAGATAAGTCACCGACAAAGTCGGTGAATACTGCACACCAATAACACGGTAACAAAAATAACATGCACCCATTTTTCAGTAGGTTTTTATTAGGTTGTTAATATATATATATATATATATATATATATATATATATATGTATTATTAAGGATAAATAATATATTAAATATATATCCTATAATATAATATATAATTATTATAATATATGGGAATATATAGTATTATATTTAATATATTTATAATATTGATATTTTTCCTTTTATAGGAAATGAATCTAGACTTAAATCATGAAGAAATTCTTAAAATTAAAAAATTAAAGAGAGAAGGGTTATACGTGGTAATTAAATATAGTGAATCTATTTTCCATTCAAATTACAACAGGGTGAAGAAAGTGAGATCTATATATTATATAAATTATTATAATATATGGGAATATATTGTATTATATTTAATATATTCATATTTTTGATTTTTTCCTTTTACAGGAAATTAATCTAGACTTAAATCATGAAAAAGTTCTTTAAATTAAAAAAGTAAAGGGAGGAGGGTTATACTTGGTAATTAAATGTAGTGAATCTATTTTCTATACATGCATACACGTGAAGAATCTGAGATCTATATATGTCTCTATATGTATCCAACAGAACTTCAGTTCAATGGAAGACAACCAAATCCCTTCTTCTTAGATGGCTCCATCAATACCCCCAATTAGTCCTACATCCCCAATTCATGATTGTGTGAAAATCATGGTAGTCCCATTAAATAAGTAGGTCTCATTTTCAAAGGGATTCTCACATGAGTTTCACCCAATAATAGAGTGATTATAGATGGAAGAGTATCATAGAGTGGTTCTCATATTAATACAGAGAGTGTTGCCAAAACCTTTTTTAACGTTATTATCACCATTTTCTGATAATATACTATTTTTTTAATTTGCTGTACGTTTTTCAATTAAACGTGAGAAAAAACAAGTTGAATTAAACAGGATGAGGAAAATCCATAGCAAACAAGAGCAAATGAAAGCATAGATCCTTAATTGAAGTGCTAGTATGAAGCCAATTCCCAGTGATCCAAACGTCATTTCAAAAATGATTAATCTCCTTAACACTATGATTAGTTCTATTGCTAATGAAGCTGGTTCTTGTTTGACATTGTTGGAGTTAGAAACTGTTCCTACCCCAAACACTGCCCTTTCATTAACAATAGCTTTATTGCAAAGGGATATCTCTCTTCTACTCTTCACTCAAAGAAGGTTCACTGCCATAGCTGGTATTAAACATATACTTAATAAAATTTGAGCCATGTTGGCATTTCCAAAAAAAATCCAAAAATTACGTTTTTCACACATATTGGATATGCCAACAGTGCTCAAGTTTTACTAAGTATATGTTTAATACCAGCTATAGCAATGAACCTTCTTTGAGTGAAGAGTTGAAGAGATATATCCCTTTGCAATAAAGCTGTAGTTATTGGAAGGGCACTAATCGGGGTAGGAACATTTTCTAACTCCAACAATGTCAAGCAAGAAACAGCTTCATTAGCAATAGCACCAATCATAGCGTCAGGGAGATTAATCATTTTTGAAATAATGTTTGGATCATTGGGAATTGGCTCCATACTAGCACTCCAATTAAGGATTTGTGCATTCATTTGCTCTTGCCTACTATGGTTTTTCCTCATCCTGTTTAATTCAGTTATGTTCAATTGATAAACGTACACCAAATTAAAAAATAATATATTATCAAAAAATGAGGATAATATTGTTAAAAAAAGGTACTAGCAAAACTCTATATTAATATTGTAACACCTTAAAATCACAACTAGGTGAACAAAAAGCATTAACATAATCATAATAAATCAGAGTGTAACCTGCTAATATAGTTGGACCAGATTAAAACTAAAGCGGATTGAAACCACTTTAAATAACTTTGAGGTAAAATTTTCTCAAATACACTTCCGAAATAAGTACTTCATAGGTACATATTCGATATAATAAACATGACTATGGTCCAATCTACAAGACAAGGTTATAAAAACTACATGACATTAGCAACATCTTGCTAAGCTTCCATGAATCTCTGATCCTCAACTAAGAACCCGTAGCTTGGCCCATGAATTCCTCCATCAATATCTGTGAATCTAAAAAACAGTCAACAGTAAACAATGAGATTACATAATCTCAGTGAGTTCTTTCGTGCCCCCTCACAATTCCTCTCTCGTTGTTTTCCCTTGTTTGTGACTTGTTCTTGTCTGTGTTTTATTCTTGTCTGTGGCTTATTCTTATCTGTGGCTTATTCTTGTCTGTATTTTATTCTTGTATGTGGCTTAGCACAATCTGAGAAATCAAATCACTCAATTTCAACGGAAACCCCAATTCGTATAGCTATACCGAATAATACCAGGGCCCTAGCTTTGGAATCATGACTCCCCTCCACTTGGTATGCTACAATGAATATTGGAATCATCATCCCCCTGGTGTCTTTTACTCTTTACTTGAACTTAGACACTTAGGTCTTTTACTTGACACTTTGTTGTATTCACACTCGACATATCATAGTTCGGTTCATTATTAAACCCTAACATAATGAAGCGCATATTGCATCATGACACTATTTTAAATGTAACATATCTTTATTCAATGATCATTGGGAAGGGTTAAGAAATGCATTGGGAGAGGTTTGGAACCAAAAGGAATAGCATTAGACGTGTTTTAAAATCGGTGACAGAAGTAGGTGCACAAACCGTGCCTCTTAGGCGCACGTGTCGTGCCTGTTGGACAGCTTTGAAAAATGTGTATTTTCGTGCAATTTCGCTATTCCCTTCGATTCCGTTACTCGTTCCACTCGATTACTGTAACATCCCTTAATTAGCTGATTTAATTTATCTAAATTAGCGAAGAGGTTATGATAAATTAGTGGCTAAATCGAATATTTGGCACAAGAGGTTTATTATGAGTTGATTAATTAGCATAAATTATTTAATTATGTGATGTTGGAAATTAATAAATTATAGTTGTGCATAATTGAAATATTATGTTAAGTTAGTGAGTTATGGGATTAGTGTGGTGTTAGGAGTAATTTAAGAGAATATTAGAGAGTAGGGGTATTTTGGTCCTTTCACCTCATTAAATGAGGCTTCAGCTGACCAAATCACTACCACACACTTCATTTCCCTTACTTTCTGAAAAATAGCAAGAAGTAGGGAGGAGGAGGAGGAGAGAATTCGAGAGAGAGAGTGGAGAAGAAAGGGAAGGGGTCCTACCTCCATTGTTCATGCATGTTGAATCTAAAACCACCATTGTTCATCATTCTTCTTCCTCTATACACTGATACCCAGAAATCTCCCATCAACCCTCTTAATCACAAATCACCATTTGTGTACCTTTGAAGCTCCAAGCTCAAAAATGGAGTGTTGATGCTCCAAATAGTTTGCATGTCCTTGTTATAGTCCTATATTCAATACCAAAGCTCACATCCAAGCAACAAACCTGTTTGAAGCTCATTTGAGTTGCTGAGTTCGAGTCTTAGATCCTTGGGAAGTTCGGGTTCAGTTTTGGAGCGAGTTCGGAGACGGTTCGTGAGGCTATTCGAACGCGTCAGCTGCTAGATTCGTCGTTTGAGTGATTTTCATCACTTCGGGTGAGTTCTATAACTCGCTTAGGGAATGTGTTTGTGTTTCTGAATCTTCTTACTCCTAAAACCGTTTTCTCAAGAGGATTTCAATTCAAATTATAAATTGTTGATTGATTGTTTGGGGGTTACTTGATTGAGATTGATATAATATACTGTTTTAATGCGTGTTTAAGTTTGGGTCTCGTTCGGGAGAGAAATTGGAATCGGAATGGAATGGATTAACTCATGAAAAGTCTGTTTTCTGGGAAACTGATAGAGACGCACGGATCGTGTGCCTATGTGCACGGGTCGTGCGCCCCCATCTGATACTACAAGAACTGGATTTTTAAACACGCACGGATCGTGCGCCTAGTCGCACGGGTCGTGCGTATGTTTCTGGAACTTTCTACAATTTTATTGGATCACGCCCGGATCGTGCGCTTAGTTGCACGGGTCGTGCGTATCTTTCTGGAAATCTTCTACAAATTGTTCAACAACGCACGGGTCGTGCGCCTACACGCACGGGTCGTGTGATGCTTTCTGACCTTCAAATTCAAAGTACCTTTTTATCCATTCCAAATGATTCCAATCCTCTTCTAATCCATTCCCCATGGTCCCCCAACAATGTAAGGATACCTATGTCTTGAGATTGAACATGTTTCATAGGACACTTGTGTATTATGAAAGAAATGGATAACCGTACTTAGAGAACGCGAGAGATCATATGTCAATAATTATACACGGAACTTGACTAATATTATACACGGTACTTGACTAATATTATATACGGTACTTGACTGATAAGATACACGGTACTTGACTGAAATGACTGACAGCCCATTGCGGGTACATGGATATATAATGTATAATAAATACAAGAGGAAAAGGGTGACGACCCTTAGAGGTTAGCATACTAGGGGAGGGGAAGTCATGAGCCCCAAAACCTAGACTCAAGAATGTTTCCCCCACTAGAAATAGCGGGATGGGTTCACCAAAGTCAAAGAAGTACCTATAAAATAGGTAGACTGAGGTGTTATGCTAAAAACATGGAACAAAAGATTGTATGCTTCATGTGTCGCTTAGGAGGGCCATGAGCATAAAGGTTACAGGAACTTAATATATTTCCACGTGGTTGCTTCTTAGGACCACGAGTTCAAAGCAAGGCATAATGAACCGCTAGAGTTAGTAAGGGGTCTCGATAGGACTCACTGAGATAATGTTTATCTCACCCTTCATAATTGTGGTTTTTACAGAGAAACTTGGGAAAGCAAAGGCGACAAAGCACGGTTAGCTGGTGCGACTCTTGGAGTCATTGAAGACCTAATTTCATGTTTTATACCTTTGCCCCATTTATTGTTTCAATGTTCCGATTGTATAACTTTCATTGTTAAGTTGTAAAATCGTTTCCGCTACTTTATGTTTTGAGTATTGAACATCAGTTAATTTTTCAGGGAGTTTATGAGGTTCAGAGAACCATCTGATATGTATTATCGAAAGTTTTAGATATGTTCAATATTTCAATAACAGGAAGTTACTCTGATGTATGCCATTTAGTGCATTTCGGTGATTCTATATGTTAGAATTTATCGGGGTGTTACATTATGGTATCAGAGCAGTTTGACCTAGTCGGGCTTAGACAGTTAGGGTGGTTTTGTCCCTCGAGTAATTCTGCTATCTTGCTTCTTGTGATGCTAAGAGACATTGAGACTGATCAACTTAATACTTGGTGTATCATTTGCAGAATTATGGCAGGAGGATCGAGGAATAACCCACCAATTGATCCGCATTCTGCATGGATGCAGAACGTGATCGAGAGACAACAGAAGATGATGGAAGATATGTTGCAATTGCAACAGAATGCTCAAGCTCAGCCTCAGCAAGTCCCTGAGCCTCAAGTTAACCCAAGGAGGGTTTTCTCTGAATTCCTGAAAATGAAGCCGTCCGAGTTCAGAGGAGGACCGGATGTCATGGAAGCTCAGCATTGGCTAGATGATATAGAGAAGATTTTCGTAGCTATGCAAGTCACTGATGATGACAAGCTGAGATTGGCGACACATATGCTGAAAGGTGAAGCTAACAACTGGTGGACTAATGCCAAAGCCATGATGGTAACTATGGATACTCCCCAGACTTGGGAACATTTCAAGCAGGTATTTTTGGAGCAGTTCTTTCCAACAGCCATGAGGTTCGACAAGGAGAACGAGTTTCTGACTCTCACTCAAGGAAGTTCAACGGTGGGTCAATACGCGGCTAAGTTTGAAGAGTTATATCAATTTTTCGGTTTGGCCGGGTATGCTCCCAATGACAAATGGAAAACCTAGAGGTTCAAGTATGGGCTAAGGGAAGACATTGCTCAGAGTTTGAGTTCCTTTGCTTATACTAACTATGCCGCCATGGTTCAACAAGCACACATAGCTGAGAGTGACTTGAAGAGGTTATATGCAAGCAGGAAAGTATTCCATCAAAATAAGAAGAGTGTTGGATCATCCAACAATCAGATGGGTCCCAGGCACAACTCCAACAAAGGGAAGCAGGCTCAGTCGTCGAACTCCTCAAGGTTCAGTACATGTTCCAACTGTGGAAAGTATCATCAGGGTAAATGCCAAATGGGATCCAACCAGTGTTATTTCTGCAAGAAAGACGGTCATTATGCACGGGACTGCCCAGAGAAGGAGAAGAGTCAGGGAGGTAACCCTGCTGCTGCTGCAACTCATGGGAGGGTTTACACCTTGGAGGCCCAGAAGGTCACACCGTCAGATAATCTACTAAGGGGTATGGGATCTCTTTTTAATAACTCCGTTAGTATTTTATATGATTCAGGTGCGACCCATTGTTTTATATCTCAAGTTTGTGTCGAACGGTTGGGATTGGCTTTGACTCCTTTGCCTCAACCAATCTCCATTAAGACTGCTGCTGAGGGTAGTGTTCAGACCCAAGCGATATGTGAAAATTGTCTTCTATCCATTGGAGACAGGAATTTTGTAGTAGACTTCATTTGTTTACCAATGAAGGGCATGGACGTCGTCCTAGGCATGAGCTGGATGACGGCCAACCATGTAACTATAGATTGCTTCCATCGAACTATCGGTTTCGCCTCCGAGTCAGTGGAGCTACAACCGCCCAATTCTGAAGTTGTTATTTCTTTCACTTCGGCCAGTAACTATCTGTTCCAAGGCGCGGAAGCTTATGTCATGATGCTGTCTGCATCCACTGAGACAGGTCAGGATTTATCTTCTGTGCAAGTTGTTAATGAATTTCTTGATGTGTTTCCCGATGAAGTTCCTTCATTTCCTCCGGATCGTGAGGTGGAATTTTCTATAGAGTTGGTTCCAGGCACTGGACCTATTTCTATAGCCCCGTATAGAATGTCGCCGTTAGAATTGAGGGAATTGAAAGTTCAACTGGAAGATCTAATTTCCAAACGGTTCATCCAGCTGAGTGCCTCACCATGGGGTGCTCCAGTGTTGCTTGTCAAGAAGAAGGACGGAAGTATGAGATTGTGTATCGATTATCGTCAGTTGAATAAGGTGACTATCAAGAACAAGTACCCTCTACCGAGAATTGATGATTTGCTGGATCAGTTGAGGGGAGCTTCTGTATTTTCAAAGATTGATTTAAGGTCCGGCTATCACCAAATCAGGGTGCGAGCTTTGGACGTCCCGAAGACTGCTTTCCGTACGAGGTATGGACACTATGAATTTGTAGTGATGCCCTTCGGTTTGACCAATGCTCCAGCAGTATTCTTGGATTATATGAATCAGATTTTTAATACCTATCTGGATCAGTTTGTTGTGGTGTTCATTGATGATATCTTGGTGTTCTCTAAGACGATTGAGGAGCATGTTCAACATCTCTGAATTGTTCTGAACGTACTCCGGGAGAAGAAGTTGTATGCTAAGCCGTCCAAATGTGACTTTTGGATGCCCGAAGTTAAGTTTCTGGGCCATGTGATATCTAGGGCTGGTGTTGCAGTGGATCCCAGTAAGATCGAAGCTGTGGTAGACTGGGAGAAGCCGTCTATTGTTACTGAGGTAAGAAGTTTCTTGGGATTAGCTGGGTATTATCGGAGATTCATTCAAGGATTTTCCCAGCTGGTTCTTCCACTCACGCGGTTAACTCGCAAGGGTCAGCCGTTTGTTTGGGACTCAGACTGTGATAATAGTTTCACAGAATTGAAGGATCGTTTGACTTCTGCACCTATCCTGATTCTTCCAGATCCGTCCGTAGGATTCCAAATTTATTGCGACGCCTCTGGTAAGGGTTTGGGATGTGTCCTGATGCAGAATCAACAAGTAGTTGCTTATGCCTCCAGACAGTTGAAACCCCATGAAGAGAATTACCCAACTCATGATTTAGAGTTGGCGGCGATTGTGTTTGCCCTAAAGATTTGGAGACATTACCTGTATGGGTCTCGTTTCGAAGTCTTTAGTGACCACAAGAGTCTTAAGTATTTGTTTGACCAAAAGGAGCTGAACAACAGACAGAGGAGATGGGTAGAATTCCTGAAGGATTATGATTTTGAATTGAAGTACCATCCTGGTAAGGCTAATGTTGTGGCCGATGCTTTAAGCAGAAAGTCTATCCATACTGCAGAGTTGATGATGCACGAGATGTCCTTGTTGGAATCGTTTAGAGACCTCAACTTGAGAGTTAAGTCAAGAAGGAACAAGTTGGTGTTGAGCCATATTCAGAGTTCAAGTTCATTGAGAAATCTGATTCGCTCAGCCCAAGAAGGTGATGTAGAACTGCAAGCACAGAAAAGATTGCCGAGTTACACCGAAGACGGTGATGGCGTAATTCGTTTTGATGGTAGAATCTGTGTGCCGAATGATGAGAATGTAAAGAGGCAAGTTCTAGAGGAGGCTCATAAGAGTCAGTTCTCAATACATCCTGGGTCTACCAAGATGTATCGAGATTTGAAACAATTGTACTGGTGGCCAGGTATGAAAGTGGATATTGCAGAGTTTGTGTCTCGATGCTTGACTTGTCAAAAGGTTAAGATAGAGCACCAGAAGCCAGGTGGCCAGTTACAACCGTTGAATGTACCTGAATGGAAATGGGAAAACATATCTATGGATTTTGTCATGGGATTGCCACGGTCACAAGCCGGAAATGATTCTATTTGGGTAGTGGTGGATCACCTGACCAAGTCCGCTCATTTTATTCCGGTGCGTTCGAATCACAAGGTTGCTAGGTTAGCAGATGAGTATCTCAAGAATATTGTGAAGTTGCATGGAATTCCTACAAGTATCATCTGTGATCGAGATCCCAAGTTCACATCTCGATTTTTGGAGAGCATTGCACATGGCGTTGGGAACAACTGTGTGTGTTAGCAATGCTTACCATCCACAGACAGACGGGCAGACCGAGAGGACAGTCCAGACGTTAGAGGATATGTTGAGGGCTTGTGTACTCGATAGTGGAGGCAATTGGGAGGATCATCTTCCATTGGTAGAATTTTCCTACAACAACAGTTACCATTCTAGTATCGGAATGGCTCCATATGAAGCATTGTATGGAAGGAAGTGCAAAACACCATTGTGTTGGTGGGATGTAGGTGAGCAGAGATTGTTGGGACCGGATTTGGTCCGTGAGACTACAGAGAAGATCCGTCAGATAAGAGAAAGGATGAAAGCCGCGCAGAGTCGACAAAAGAGTTACGCGGATAAGAGAAGAAGGCCGTTAGAATTCAAAGAAGGAGACCATGTCTTTTTGAAACTTTCTCCAACCATCGGGACCGGTATTGCCTTGCGAGCGAAGAAGCTCAGTCCTCGGTATGTCGGACCCTTCCAGATCATCGAGCGAGTTGGGCCGGTGGCGTATCGCATTGCATTACCTCCAGAATTGTCCAGATTACATGATGTGTTTCATGTATCGCAGTTAAGGAAATATATTCAAGATCCGAATCAACCCTTGAGTTATGAAGCGATTGACATCAGACCGGATTTATCTTATCAGCCTACTCCAATCAGGATCATCGAACGTGGCGAGAAAACGCTCCGGACGAGATCAATTCCTATTGTCAAGGTGCTTTGGGACGGTGCGTCACCTGACGAAGCGACATGGGAAGTAGAGGAGAGCATGCGGGTGAAATATCCTTATTTGTTCGAGTAAGGTACGTTTTGTCAATTTTGAGGACAAAATTTTAAAAGTTGGGGTGATTGTAACATCCCTTAATTAGCTGATTTAATTTATCTAAATTAGCGAAGAGGTTATGATAAATTAGTGGCTAAATCGAATATTTAGCACAAGAGGTTTATTATGAGTTGATTAATTAGCGTAAATTATTTAATTATGTGATGTTGGAAATTAATAAATTATAGTTGTGCATAATTGAAATATTATGTTAAGTTAGTGAGTTATGGGATTAGTGTGGTGTTAGGAGTAATTTAAGAGAATATTAGAGAGTAGGGGTATTTTGGTCCTTTCACCTCATTAAATGAGGCTTCAGCTGACCAAATCACTACCACACACTTCATTTCCCTCACTTTCTGAAAAACAGCAAGAAGTAGGGAGGAGGAGGAGGAGAGAATTCGAGAGAGAGAGTGGAGAAGAAAGGGAAGGGGTCCTACCTCCATTGTTCATGCATGTTGAATCTAAAACCACCATTGTTCATCATTCTTCTTCCTCTATACACTGATACCCAGAAATCTCCCATCAACCCTCTTAATCATAAATCACCATTTGTGTACCTTTGAAGCTCCAAGCTCAAAAATGGAGTGTTGATGCTCCAAATAGTTTGCATGTCCTTGTTATAGTCCTATATTCAGTACCAAAGCTCACATCCAAGCAACAAACCTGTTTGAAGCTCATTTGAGTTGCTGAGTTCGAGTCTTAGATCCTTGGGAAGTTTGGGTTCAGTTTTGGAGCGAGTTCGGAGATGGTTCGTGAGGCTATTCGAACGCGTCAGCTGCTAGATTCGTCGTTTGAGTGATTTTCATCACTTCGGGTGAGTTCTATAACTCGCTTAGGGAATGTGTTTGTGTTTCTGAATCTTCTTTTCGAAAACCATGGCCACACGTTTCTGTTATCGAAAGGAAACTTATCAAAAACCGTTTTCTCAAGAGGATTTCAATTCAAATTATAAATTGTTGATTTATTGTTTGGGGGTTACTTGATTGAGATTGATATAATATACTGTTTTAATGCGTGTTTAAGTTTGGGTCTCGATCGGGAGAGAAATTGGAATCGGAATGGAATGGATTAACTCATGAAAAGTCTGTTTTCTGGGAAACTGATAGAGACGCACGGATCGTGTGCCTATGTGCACGGGTCATGCGCCCCCATCTGATACTACAAGAACAGGATTTTTAAACACGCACGGATCGTGCGCCTAGTCGCACGGGTCGTGCGTATGTTTCTGGAACTTTCTACAATTTTATTGGATCACGCCCGGATCGTGCGCTTAGTCGCACGGGTCGTGCGTATCTTTCTGGAAATCTTCTACAAATTGTTCAACAACGCACGGGTCGTGCGCCTACACGCACGGGTCGTGTGATGCTTTCTGACATTCAAATTCAAAGTACCTTTTTATCCATTCCAAATGATTCCAATCCTCTTCTAATCCATTCCCCATGCTCCCCCAACAATGTAAGGATACCTATGTCTTGAGATTGAACATGTTTAATAGGACACTTGTATATTATGAAAGAAATGGATAACCGTACTTAGAGAACGCGAGAGATCATATGTCAATAATTATACACGGTACTTGACTAATATTATACACGGTACTTGACTAATATTATATACGATACTTGACTGATATGATACACGGTACTTGACTGAAATGACTGACAGCCCATTGCGGGTACATGGATATATAATGTATAATAAATACAAGAGGAAAAGGGTGACGACCCTTAGAGGTTAGCATACTAGGGGAGGGGAAGTCATGAGCCCCAAAACCTAGACTCAAGAATGTTTCCCCCACTAGAAATAGCGGGATGGGTTCACCAAAGTCAAAGAAGTACCTATAAAATAGGTAGACTGAGGTGTTATGCTAAAAACATGGAACAAAAGATTGTATGCTTCATGTGTCGCTTAGGAGGGCCATGAGCATAAAGGTTACAGGAACTTAATATATTTCCACGTGGTTGCTTCTTAGGACCACGAGTTCAAAGCAAGGCATAATGAACCGCTAGAGTTAGTAAGGGGTCTCGATAGGACTCACTGAGATAATGTTTGTCTCACCCTTCATAATTGTGGTTTTACAGAGAAACAGGGAAAAGCAAAGGCGACAAAGCACGGTTAGCTGTTGCGACTCTTGGAGTCATTGAAGACCTAATTTCATGTTTTAGACCTTTGCCCCATTTATTGTTTCTATGTTCCGATTGTATAACTTTCATTGTTAAGTTGTTAAATCGTTTCCGCTGCTTTATGTTTTGAGTATTGAACATCAGTTAATTTTTCAGGGAGTTTATGAGGTTCAGAGAACCATCTGATATGTATTATCGAAAGTTTTAGATATGTTCAATATTTCAATAACAGGAAGTTACTCTGATGTATGCCATTTAGTGCATTTCGGTGATTCTATATGTTAGAATTTATCGGGGTGTTACAATTACTAACTTAACAACAGTCCATAACAACACCAACAATCACATCAAACAATCACTTCTGTCATGAATTTCAACAATCAAAGATCAATTTGCAACCAAATCAAATTATATCATAACATTCAATCACATACTCTTTTTTAACTTAACTCAACTCAAACTATGACTTCCCAATGAACCCTATTTCAGATTTTTACCATGAAAACACACATGTAATACTTAAAATCATCGCACAATCGAATTTAGTGAAGAAATTGTAACATCCCGAAATATTTAATTTAATTATTTCGACGTTTGACCCAATTAATTTAATTTAGCGCTTGATTAATAATTTTTGTTAATTGAGTGTTAGATTAATTATTAATTGGTGTAGAGTTTTTAAATGAATAGTAAATAGAAAGGGGTATTTATGGGATGTTAGACTTAAGTGAGGGCATAGAGGTAATTTCACCCCTGTAACGCCCCAAAATTTAATTAATTATTTAATTGAATTGTTTGGGAATTTAATTGGTAGAAAAATAATAAAATAATAATGCTAGTATATGTGGGCCTATTGTTAGGGTTGGGAGTAGTAAAATGAGAAGTGTTAGGGAGGCCCATGATACAATTCGCATAAGCTATAGAAAAGCCCATAAAATTAAATAAGTATAAATAAGAGGTATTTTAGGGTTTGGCTCATTTAGAAAAAAAACAAAAAAAAAAACAGAATTAGAGAGAAGAGAAGAGGGAGAGAGCGACGGCCAAGAGGAGAGAAGAAGGAGGGAGCGACGCCAAGAGGAGAGAGAAGGCTAGGGTTCGTGATCTTCTAAGGCTAAGGTAAGGGTGGGATTCAAGGCTTATAATGGGATATATGAATTACTTTATGTGGGGGTTAGGGTTTGATGATTGTCATAGGTATGATCATATATGTTGTGAATGCCTTGTTGAATAATTATGATTGTGTGATTGATATTCCTATGCCCTAGAATTGTTATTGTGTTTTGGCCATGATCATGAGAACTTGAATTGGGTGCTGAAAGTGGCACCCTAGGCGCCCTGCCACTGTTTTTCTGTTTTTGGTTGTTGCTGGAAGTGGCGCCCTAGGCGCCCAATGCTGTTTTTGATGTTGCTGGAAGTGGCGCCCTAGGCGCCCAATGCTGTTTTTGATGTTGCTGGAAGTGGCGCCCTAGGCGCCCAATGCTGTTTTTGATGTTGCTGGAAGTGGCGCCCTAGGCGCCTAATGCTGTTTTTGATGTTGCTAAAAGTGGCGCCCTAGGCGCCATGTATTTTTTCAGTGTTGCTGAGAATGGCGCCCTAGGCGCCAGTGTTATCTCTGTGTTGCTGAGAAAGGCGCCCTAGGCGCCCAGTGTTGTCCCCTGTTGCTGAAATTGGCGCCCTAGGCGCCCAGTGCCTGCTGATGTTGCTGAAGTTGGCGCCCTAGGCGCCCAGTGCCTGTTGATGTTGCTGAAGTTGGCGCCCTAGGCGCCCAGTGCCTGTTGATGTTACTGAAGTTGGCGCCTAGGCGCCCAGTCCCTGTTGCGTTGCTAAATCTGGCGCCCTAGGCGCCCTGTGACTTGTGTTTGTTGCTCGCGGATGATGGCACCCTATCCCTAGGCGCCATGCTCTATTTTGTTGCTGTTGGTGTTGGCGCCCTGTCCCTAGGCGACACACCCTATTTCTGTGCTGTTGGTGTTGGCGCCCTGCCCCCAGGCGCCACACCCTATTTTCTGTGTGGCTGATGATGGCACCCTGTCCCTAGGCGCCATGCTCTATTTTGTTGTTGCTGGTTTGGCGCCCTGTCCCTAGGCGCCACACCCTAATTCTGTGTCGTTGGTGTTGGCGCCCTGTCCCTAGCCGCCATACCCTGGGTGCCGTGTTGCTGTGCGGTGTTGCTGCTGCTGTTGCTGTGCCGTGTTGCTGTGTTGTGTCGCTGCTGCTGTTGCTGTCCTGTGTTGTTGTGCTGTGTTGCTGCTGCTGTTGCTGTGCTGTGTTGCTGTGCTGTGTTGCTGCTGCTGTTGTTGTGCTCTGTTGCTGCTGTTGCTGCTGTGCTGCTGTTGCTGTGTTGCTATTGTTGTGTTGCTGTTGCTGGGCTGCTGTTGCTGTGCTGTTGTTACTGTGTCGCTGTTGCTGTGCTGCTGTTGCTGTGTTGCTGTTGCCGTTGTTGCCATTGTTGCTGCTGCTGTTGTCGCTATTGTTGCCGTTGTCGCAGTGTTGCTGTTGCTGTTGCCGTTGTTTGCATTTGTTGAAAGTTGCTAAAATATTGCGATGTTGCCAAAATGTTGAAAGTTGCTAAAATATTGCGATGTTGCCAAAATGTTGAAAGTTACTAAAATATTGCGATGTTGTCAAAATGTTGAAAATTGCTAAGTTGTAAATTGTTGACGACGAAGGTTGTGCGAAGACGAATTTGCCTCTATTCATTGGCAGGTGATGTGTTGTAGGCCTACGACCTATGTTGCTCCCGATGTTGTCGCGTTGCTATGTAACCGTTGTAATTTGTTTGTGCATTTACATAGCGTCGCATGCATAACATATTTTTACGATGGATGTAACACCCCAAAAATAATAGATTAATTTATTTAATTAGTTAAAAGAAATTGGGTGGTAGAAATAATAATATAATTATTATTTATTACTTATTAAAATGAGTTTAAGGTGTTTTAAATAAAATAAGGAGCAGTATTGGAATCGGATAAGGTGTTGTAATTAAATTGGGCTTAAGCTGCGGGGAAGCCCGCAATCCAAGCCCGACAACCTAAGCGCATATAAAAGCTGAGATTTTAAGGTTTTGGTTCATTTGAGAAAAAGAAAGGAAAAATGCGAATAGAGAGAGTGGGAAGGGAAGGAGGGCGCGGCGCCCATGAGGAGAGGAGGAGAGGTGAAGTGCGCAAAGCTCCAAGGAGAAAGGAGAAGGTGTGATCCGGTTGCCATGGTTCCGTTCGTGATCGTCTCTAGAGATCCTATTCATCTAATTCGAGGTTAGGGGAGTCTCACTCTATAATAGAGAGTATAATAGGTTGTATGTAGACCATAGGATCCCACTTGATATTATTTGTTAATTGTTAGATTGTTTAGATTGGTTGAAATTGATAATTGGTGTGATTAATTCGATTCCCTATGCTAAGGTTTAGATTTCATGTGTTGATTTTATGCCTTGTTGTGTTCTTAATGTATAAATGTGAGATTGAATGTTGTTGGTATGAGCATAATGTATTTTGTGATTGTTGTGGTGATTTGATTTGGAAAATAAATTGAGAATTTGATGTTTTAGCTTGTGTTGGGGCGCCTGGGCGCCAAGTGCTAGGGGGAAAATGGCGCACTGGGCGCTGTTCTGTTACTGGGTGTGTGTGTGGTCTGTGCAGGGCGCCCATGTTGCTGCCCTGTGGCGCCTGGGGTGGCGCCAGGTTGCTGCCTGTGCTTAGGCAAGGCGCACAAAACATGTTTTTGGATAAAACTCAGTTTCTAAACATATTTTCCCGAGCCAAACTTTGTATTCACCTGACCAAATTGTATTTTAAGCACTTTGGCTAAAGAATTTCCAGATTTGCACTTGTTGTTTTGAAATGGTCCTATTGGGCATCGTTTTAGCTTGTGTAAAGGGGGCGTTGTGTGCAAATCAATTTCTGAGCATATTTTCCCGAGCCAAACTTTGTATTCACCTGACCAAATTGTATTTTAAGCACTTTGGCTAAAGAATTTCCAGATTTGCACTTGTTGTTTTGAAATGGTCCTATTGGGCATCGTTTTAGCTTGTGTAAAGGGGGCGTTGTGTGCAAATCAATTTCTGAGCATATTTTCCCGAGCCAAACTTTGTATTCACCTGATCAAATTGTATTTTAAGCACTTTGGCTAAAGAATTTCCAGATTTGCACTTGTTGTTTTGAAATGGTCCTATTGGGCATCGTTTTATCTTGTGTAAAGGGGGGCGTTGTGTGCAAATCAATTTCTGAGCATATTTTCCCGAGCCAAACTTTGTATTCACCTGACCAAATTGTATTTAAAACATTTTGGCTAAAGAATTTCCAGATTTGCACTTGTTGTTTTGAAATGGTCCTATTGGGCATCGTTTTAGCTTGTGTAAAGGGGGCGTTGTGTGCAAATCAATTTCTGAGCATATTTTCCCGAGCCAAACTTTGTATTCACCTGACCAAATTGTATTTTAAGCACTTTGGCTGAAGAATTTCCAGATTTGTACTTGTTGTTTTGAAATGGTCCTATTGGGCATCGTTTTAGCTTGTGTAAAGGGGGCGTTGTGTGCAAATCAATTTCTGAGCATATTTTCCCGAGCCAAACTTTGTATTCACCTGACCAAATTGTATTTTAAGCACTTTGGCTAAAGAATTTCCAGATTTGCACTTGTTGTTTTGAAATGGTCCTATTGGGCATCGTTTTAGCTTGTGTAAAAGGGGCGTTGTGTGCAAATCAATTTCTGAGCATATTTTCCCGAGCCAAACTTTGTATTCACCTGATCAAATTGTATTTTAAGCACTTTGGCTAAAGAATTTCCAGATTTGCACTTGTTGTTTTGAAATGGTCCTATTGGGCATCGTTTTATCTTGTGTAAAGGGGGGCATTGTGTGCAAAACGATTTCTGAGCATATTTTCCCGAGCCAAACTTTGTATTCACCTGATCAAACTGTATTTTAAGCACTTTGGCTAAATAATTTCCAGATTTGCACTTGTTGTTTTGAAATGGTCCTATTGGGCATCGTTTTAGCTTGTGTAAAGGGGGCGTTGTGTGCAAATCAATTTCTGAGCATATTTTCCCGAGCCAAACTTTGTATTCACCTGACCAAATTGTATTTTAAGCACTTTGGCTAAAGAATTTCCAGATTTGCACTTGTTGTTTTGAAATGGTCCTATTGGGCATCGTTTTAGCTTGTGTAAAGGGGGCGTTGTGTGCAAATCAATTTCTGAGCATATTTTCCCGAGCCAAACTTTGTATTCACCTGATCAAATTGTATTTTAAGCACTTTGGCTAAAGAATTTCCAGATTTGCACTTGTTGTTTTGAAATGGTCCTATTGGGCATCGTTTTATCTTGTGTAAAGGGGGGCGTTGTGTGCAAATCAATTTCTGAGCATATTTTCCCGAGCCAAACTTTGTATTCACCTGACCAAATTGTATTTAAAACATTTTGGCTAAAGAATTTCCAGATTTGCACTTGTTGTTTTGAAATGGTCCTATTGGGCATCGTTTTAGCTTGTGTAAAGGGGGCGTTGTGTGCAAATCAATTTCTGAGCATATTTTCCCGAGCCAAACTTTGTATTCACCTGACCAAATTGTATTTTAAGCACTTTGGCTGAAGAATTTCCAGATTTGTACTTGTTGTTTTGAAATGGTCCTATTGGGCATCGTTTTAGCTTGTGTAAAGGGGGCGTTGTGTGCAAATCAATTTCTGAGCATATTTTCCCGAGCCAAACTTTGTATTCACCTGACCAAATTGTATTTTAAGCACTTTGGCTAAAGAATTTCCAGATTTGCACTTGTTGTTTTGAAATGGTCCTATTGGGCATCGTTTTAGCTTGTGTAAAGGGGGCGTTGTGTGCAAATCAATTTCTGAGCATATTTTCCCGAGCCAAACTTTGTATTCACCTGATCAAATTGTATTTTAAGCACTTTGGCTAAAGAATTTCCAGATTTGCACTTGTTGTTTTGAAATGGTCCTATTGGGCATCGTTTTATCTTGTGTAAAGGGGGGCATTGTGTGCAAAACGATTTCTGAGCATATTTTCCCGAGCCAAATTTTGTATCCACGTGACCAAATCCCATTTTGAACATTTTGGCTAGAGCGGTTTTAATTTATCAGGTGGCCTACTATGTTTGTGCGCCGTGCTTTGTGTTTTGGTTTCGGTCCCAAAAGTGACCGATTGGTCCCTAAGTGCTAGCCTAGTCCTAGAGACGTGATTGAGATGAGAAAATAAATGAGTTGATTGATGATGAGGCCATGGGGGGCTACAACTAAGATTAATAAAGATGTGATATATGATGTATGGACCGTGTTGTTAAGAGTTATGATTGTGGTTTTTATCATGGAGTCTCATGCATAGATAAGGTTGCGGTCTGAGTTTTATATTATGATGATAAGGCTGCGGTCTGAGTTCTAAATTGAAATGATAAGGCTGCGGTCTGAGTTGATATTATGATGATAAGGCTGCGGTCTGGGAAAATGGTACCACATGCATAACTGTATTGCATACATCCTCATGATAAGCATGTGAGTTGCTGATTGTATGAACTATGCTACTGTGTGACTGTATGAGTGCGATACTATGATGAAATATACTTCTTATTATAGTCTTTATTATATGGTTCGAGACTCACCCTTCTATTGTTGTTTACCACAGGTAGTCCTGAGTGAAGGCTTACTCCTTTCACTCCCGAGTCGGTCTGCTCTGATACGTGACACCTAGGGGGTGGGCTTAGGATTCTAGCGTTATTCATTTGCTGTTGAATTTTTATATGCATTGATTTAATGATTTTGATGAGGCTGTTGTTCGGCGCTTTCGAGATTATGTTATTTTTCCGCTGCGAGACATCTAAATTATAATGTGTGGATTTTATTGGTGAAGTCATGAGTACCCTAAATTATTTAAT
The DNA here is from genome assembly GCA_039519185.1 of Astragalus membranaceus. Taxonomy (NCBI): domain Eukaryota; kingdom Viridiplantae; phylum Streptophyta; class Magnoliopsida; order Fabales; family Fabaceae; genus Astragalus; species Astragalus membranaceus. The sequence goes on along the minus strand of CM076848.1, from coordinate 85,559,742 downwards.
GGTGTTGCGTATTATAAAGGTGTAATGAAGGCTTATACTGATTTGACTGTTGTTAGATTAAAATTATGTGTAGCATTCCATTGAAATGAAATTTTGAAACTCTGATCCTTACAAATAATAGCGAGGTAGAATGGGGTGTTACAATGGAGCTATGCTCAAACCACGACGACGATGTTGCGATGTTGATGCCCCTATTTACGGGTTTGATTTATGGTACCACATGCATTATAGGGCGGTGGCCCTGAGTCGAGTCACATTCTGCATTTCATGTTGCATATTTACGCGATCGGAATGATTTGACTGTCGTGACGTAATGACTTGACCGTTGTGATATGATGATATTGACCGTTGTGATATGATGATATTGAGTGTTGTGAAATGATGATCTGATGTCCTGACCTGATATATATTGTCTTTCATATGATTCATTATATGGTTCGATATCTCACCCCTTCTGTTTGAATGTTACCCCTATGTTGGTAACGTGCAGGTAACCTCGAATGAATGTCGTTGTACCTTCATTTGATCCAGTCGGTGTCGTCGCTCTGATACGTAGCACTCAGGGGGATTAACGTTTATTTATGTTATTTAAGTTGTTTACTGTTGGATTTTGAGTTATGAATTTCGCATAGTTGCCACGACTGTTTAGTTGAACCGTTTGAATTTTCGTTGCGTAGTTAAAAGAAGTTTGACTTGTTTTAAAATGTTGTTTTGTCGGTTCATCCGAAAGCGCTATGTATCTGTTTCAAAAGCGAATTAACCCGTCTGTAGTTTTCACGAAGCAAATGTGGCACTCCATTGTTTGTTGAAAAAGATTTTTATGAACTCTGATATTTTTGCATTATTTTGCCGGGTAGAAACGGGGTGTTACAACCCCCACACCCTCACTTATGTTATTTAAAAGAAAGAAAAGAATAGAAAGTGAGAAAGAGAGATGAGAGGTCGAGAGAAATGAGAGAAAAGAGAAGAAAAGAGAGTAGAGGGAGAGGAGAAGGGCGAATGGAAGAAGAGAAGAAGGAGGAGGAAACTTTCATGGTGAGTTTTTCTTCTTTCTTCCATTAAGTCTAACTTTTAATTTTCTTTCCATTGATGTTAGTTCACTCCCTCTCACTTTACCATTTTCGCATTTTAAGAGGAAATAGGGAATTTTGATGGTTGAAGCTTAAAGGAAAGCTTCAGATGGTATTTAGGAACAAACCCAAGGTGGATTATGCGAGTATTGAAGTTCGATTTGGAGTTAGAAGCGAGTTTGTATCTTAGGGTTTCTAAATGGGAAAAGTTCGTGTTTCGGTCAATTTGTGGTCCTCGCCGTTGAAGGTGAGTTCTTCGATGTATTTGAGTTGATTGGTATGTTAAGTGAGGTCCCAGTATATTGATTGTTGTTCGGTTTAACCTGCGCGATAAACATCTTTTGGTGATGTGAAATTATTTTAAAATTGAGGTTGATTGATTGAATGTTATGAGTTGATGTGAAATGATTGCCGAGTTATGTTTGATTGGTTGATGGCGTTAATGTTTCGGTTTGATAGGTGATTTTAAAGTGTTTTGGTCAAAAAAACCGTTAAACTGAATTATTAACGAATTTTGAGGAAAACTAGCGCAATCTTGTTTGATTAAAGTGACTGATTGTTTGTATTGTTGATTGGACACGTTTTAGGGCTGTTTTAGTGTTGTGGTTAAGTTAGCAATCGAGCGGGAAGAGTAACGAAATCGAACGGAATAGCGAATTTACACAAAAACGGAAAAAATTTCAATGCTGTCAAAGGAGCACAACCCGTGCGTAACAGAGCACGACCCGTGCATCCCTTGTTGTTACTCAAATGCAGAAATATTTGTTAAGCACGACCCGTGCGCAGAGTTCTGTCCCACTTTTTAAAACACGTTCTAGGCTATTCCTTTTGGTTCCAAACCTTCCCTAATCCCTTCCTTAACCCTTCCCAATGATTATTGAATAAAGATAGGTTGTATTTCAAGTTGTTTTACGATACAATATGCATTTCGTTATGTTAGGGTTTAAACATAAACCAAAGTATAATGTATCGAATTGTTTATGTTTCATGTTGTACAACGAGCAAATTCATGTTATGGTTTAATTAAAACCGAGTAATTGTTGTATTGAGAGTGAATACAATCTAAGAATCAAGTGTCCGAGTTAAGGATAAAAGATTACGACTTCGTGTCGAGCAACAGACTTAATGTCTGAGAAGATAATAATGCGACCTCGTGTCGAGAAACGGACTTAATGTCCAAGAGGTTAATAAAAGATATTGAGGGGGATGACGATCCCGAGTTCATGTAGCATACCTAGCTGAGGAGAGTCATGAATCCAAAGCTACGACCGTGGCATTATTAGTATAGCTATACGGATTGGGGTTTCTGTTGATATTGGGTATTCTAGAGTATCTGGCATTATATCTCGGATTGTGCTAAGCCAAAGAAAAGATTAAAAGACAGGTATGAACAATAATGGTTCATAAGATGAGGTTAATTCACAGACAAGGGCAAGTATGAGCGAGAACGGCTCATAGGAAAAAGGAAAACACCGAGAGAGGAAATGTGAGGGGGTGCGAAAGAACTCACTGAGATTTATAGTCTCCCTGTATATGTTGTGGTGTTTTCAGATGTGCAGGGAAAGAAAAGCAGATTGAGGTGAAGTGGCGTATGCTGTAGCTGCTTAGTTAGAGGGAAGATTTCTTGGAGATCTTCATTATGTACTTTGCTTATTTCCCTTCATATGTATTATGTAAGTTAAATCCCTGAATTGTATCAAGGTTATGTAGTGTTTTATAACTTTGTCTCGTAGATGGACCATAGCTATGTTATGTTATCGAATATGTACCTTCTGAGTACAACAACCATTACTACTTGAACATACACATGAAGAAAGTGAGATCTATATAACAAACATGCATCCTCTTTTACCAACAAGGGTTGGTCCGAGTGGTAACTAGGCTTTGATCCAACTCTAAGGTCCGAGTGGTAACCAGCAAAGTCGGTGAATACTGAGCACCAATAACATGGTAATCAAACTAACACCCTTTTTTCAATAGTTTAATATTATATTAATATATATATATATATATATATATAATAAATAATACATAATAAATATATATCCTATAATATATTATATAAATTATTATAAAATATGGGAATATATAGTATTATAATTAATATATTTATATTATTGACTTTTTTCCTTTTATAGGATTTGAATCTAGACTTAAATCATGAAAAAGTTCTTTAAATTAAAAAAATTAAAGAGAGGAGGGTTATACATGGTAATTAAATACAGTGAATCTAATTTCTATACAAAGTACAACAGCATATACTACTTGAACATACACGTGAAGAAAGTGAGATCTATATACCAAACATGTATCCTCTTTTACCAAGAAGGGTTGGTCCGAGTGGAAACTAGGCATGGATCCAACTCTAATGTCTCAGGTACGAATCTTTGGTGTGGAAAAAACAATATGGGAATGGGAGAACCACACGGACCGGCAAAGCCGGATAGATGTCGCTAGCTAGATTTCCCAACGTAGATTAGCCACCGGAAAAGTCGGTGAATACTAAGCACCAATAACTCGGTAACCAAAATAACGTGCACCCTTTTTTCAGTAGTTTAATATTATATTGTTAATATATATATATATTATTAATGATAAATAATATATTAAATATATATCCTATAATATATTATATAAATGGGAATATATAGTATTATATTTAATATATTTATATTATTGATATTTTTCCTTTTATAGGAAATGAATCTAGACTTAAATTATGAAAATTGTAACACCCTAATATTTCTATCAAGTAGAAATGCTAAGATGCACGAAATGACATACATCAGAGTAATATCTCCTGTTTAGATATTGAACACAACTAAAAATTTTCGAATATTAACATCAAACAGTATTAACATTCCATAACTTAATTGAAAAATATTGGTTCCATGTCTTTCAATATCCTCATGACCTAGTCTTCAATCCCATCACAAGAAAAGCGGAAACGATTACATAACTTAAAACAAATTCAAGTCATATTATCGAGTTACAAAGACAACAAGGGAACTCAATATCAAAGATAAAAGAACCAAGTCTTCGAACTTCTCCTCTAGCACGTCACCTACTCGTGCCTCTTCGCTTTCTTCTTTCCCCGTGTCTCTTTAAAAACAACAACATATAAAGGGTGAGATAAACATTATCTCAGTGAGTCCTACCGTAACCCCTCACAATGACTCTCGGTCCATTTATTCCTTTTCATTTCATCGTAGTCCATTTAGGTCCTATGTGCATATAGCTTTTCCTGACATGCCATAGTACATCTCCGGTAATGACCACGCCTTTACCAATGAACCTCTCCACTAGCTTACGCTAGTTTCAAACCTCGTTAGGCCTAGGTTCTGGGGCTCATGACTTCCCCTCCCCTAGTATACTAATCAACTGGGTCGTCACCCGTGCTTTGATATAATTTATATATCATGACTTGATTGAACATTTAGTTCCATGACCTTAAACAATTGCTTGAACATTTAGTTCCATGACATTTAACAGTTACTTGAACATTTAGTTCCATGACATTAAACAGTTACTTGAACATTTAGTTCGCTCGGGTATACTACTTTACGATTTTTGAAACATTTATAATTTCCAAAAACAATTCGCTTTAAACCTCACAATCATGATCAAAAACAGAGTATCAATGGTTCCATAACATGAGGGATGGTTGGGAAGAATATTAGAAGAGGTTTGGGCAACCGGGGACAGAAGACCTGGCACGACCCGTGCCAGACCTCTCACGACTCGTGCTGCCTGGAAATGTAATTCCTGTCAACCAGAAAGGTTGGCACGACCAGTGCTAAGGGTAGCACGACCCGTGCTGCCTGTAGCAGAGTCACAATTCGCTTATTTCGTTCCGTTTCGCTTTTCCTATCGCGTCCAATCCGTAACCCAATCTTAATCCAACTCCAAAAACTGCAATCATAACACAACAATCCAGTCCAAACAATAGCAATCAACTATCAAGCAATGAGTAATTCATTCCGAAACACCAAATACATAGTTTTCGCAAATAACGGTTTTCGACTCTTAAAAACTTTCGCACGACAGAACATTCACAAACTCAGTCACATAATCGTTCATTTCAGAAACACAAAATGATCCTAAGCATGAGTAGAACTCGCCGTTTTGACGAACTCGCGATAAATCACGTCCTCACACGAAACGATCGAACGGTGACCACTCGAACAATCCCCGTAATCGTCCCACCGCTTCAAAGCCGACACCTACAGCTCCTATCTCGAAACCTAAGCTTCTTTCCTACTGCGATGGCTTCCAATATGATCCTAACCACAATGTAGCTTCAAGGGGTTGCTAAGGATTACTCCCATGGTTCCAAAGAACACATGCAAGGCTTCAAGAAGTTGAAAACTCACTTTGAGCTTCAAAATCCAACAATGGCAAGTGATGATTTAGGGAGAGTTAGGTTCTGAAATTGGTACCAAAAGAAAGAGGATAGAAAATGGGGCTGAATGGTATAAGGAACACTTACACGCAATGGAAAAATGGAGAGCTTCTCTTCCTTCTTTCTCCTCCCTCTCTTCGCGCCTCTCTCCTCTCCCTCTCTCTATGTTCTGAAATTTTATGGTTTTTTGATGAAATGAGGTTTGGTCAGCTGAACAAGGTTTTAAGTGGGTGGGAAAAGACTAAAATGCCCTCCACTTAGCTCCTCACCTTAGTTTACTTCTAATTAACCACTAACTCATAATTAACTTCTAAAAATTGTGGTTGTGGTCTTATGGAGTTAAGGAATATGTTTGGTGTTGTGTAATTTGGGTTAGGGGTTCGAATGATATGCAAATGACCAAAATGCCCTTGGCTCCCTAATCCTCACATAATTCAATTTCTACCTCAAACAATCACATAATACATACAATTAACAATTAAATGTTTCTTTCACGCTTTTGAACATGTCCATGACTTGACTTATTATTATACCGAATAATAATTCGCTAGTTAATTTCATAAAATGAAATTAACCGAAATTAGGAATGTTACAATCACCACAACTTTTAAAAATTTTGTCCTCAAAATTGAACAAATCATACCTCATGAAAATAGATACGGATATCTAGCCCGCATGTCGTCTTCTAATTCCCATGTAGCTTCCTCGATCAGAAATCCATCCCAAACTACTTTGACAATGAGAATTGTCCTCGTTCGAAGCGTCTTCTCGCCACGTTCCATGATGTAACTAGGATGAGGTTGAAAAGACAAATCCGGTCTAAGGTCAATCGTCTCGAAACTCAAAGGTTGACTCGTATCAGAAATATATTTCCTTAGCTGAGACACATGGAATATATCATGAAGATTGGACAAAGCCGAGGGTAAAGCAATACGCTAAGCTACTAGCCCAATACGCTCGATAATTTGGAAAGGTCCAATATACCGAGGACTGAGTTTCTTCGCCCGCAATGCTCTCAAAAACACATGATCACCAGACTCAAACTCTAGTGGTCTTCTTCTCCTGTTCGCATAACTCTTCTGCCAACACTGGGCAGCCTTCATTGTTTCTCTAATTTGCCATAATCTTTTCGGTTGTCTCAAGAACCAACTCGAGTCCTAATAACCGATCTTCACCGACATCCCACCAACACAATGGCATTCTGCACTTCCTCCCATACAAGGCTTCAAATGGAGCCATTCTGATACTGGAATGATAGCTGTTGTTATAAGCAAACTCCACTAATGGAAGATGATCCTCCCATTTTTTTCCGTTGTCAAGCACACAAGCCCGAAGCATATCTTCTAATGTCGGAATAGTCCTCTCAGCCTGACCATCTGTCTGCGGATGATAAGCGGTACTAACAAACACTTTTGTTCCCAAAGCTTGGTTTAAAGCTTCCCAAAATCGAGAAGTGAATTTTGGATCACGATCTGACACAATACTTGTAGGAACTCCATACAACATGACTATACTCTTCAGATATTCCTCTGCTAACTTGGAAACCTTACTGTTGGAACGAGCAGGAATAAAATGAGCTGATTTGGTTAGACGATCCACAACTACCCAGATGGAATCGTTACCGGCTTGGGACCTTGGTAATCCCATGACAAAATCCATAGAAATATCTTCCCGTTTCCATACTGGCACACTCAACGGCTGTAACTGACCAGCAGGCTTTTGGTGCTCTGCCTTAACCCTGACAAGTTAGGCATCGAGATACATATTCTGCAATCTGTATCTTCATCCCTGGCCACCAGTACATCTGTTTCAAATCCCGATACATCTTAGTAGACCCAGGATGTATGGAATATTGGCTCCGATGTGCTTCTTCTAACACTTGCTGTAACATCCCCTATTTTTTTGCTTTTTTAATTATCTTGGCATGAAATTATATTGGATGATTAAGTTATCTATTACAATTTGTGTGGGAATTTATAAGCAATTGCATTACGTTAGGCCACTTAGAGCTAATAGAAGTCATAGGGGGAGGATTAGTAACTGAAGGGTAGGTTGGTCATTTCCACCTTGTCACTTAACCCCAGCTAAACCCCACCAAAACAGAAAAACACACCTCATTTCAGAAAAGAAAAAGAATGGAGGTTTGAGAGAAGAAGAGGGTTGCGAGTGAGAGGAAGAGGAAGAGGGAAAAAGGAATTCCGAAACTCCAATGCATGTCCCAATCCAAACCACCATTCTTCTCCATTTCTCCTCCTCTACACAATGATACTGATTTCAGAACCATCACCCTCCTCCAAACCAAATCACCATTGAAGATGCAACAAGTTCATCATGAAGAAACAAGTGCTGCAGAAACCCGTTTTGGCACCCTTCAGTGTTGTCTACGTAACTCCCTGTACTGACCTCTGATTAAGTTCCTTTTTATTTCTTTGGAAACTAGACTCAAAATGATTTAATATAGCCACAAGAATATCGTCCGATTTCATTAGGTATGGAGGGAGATATTATGTTCTCAAGTTTCGTTTCAGAATCAGCCTCAGTTTTGACCCAGTTCCATTGTTTTAGTTATAATTCTCTGGATATTGGATGCATGCGTTTGAAACCTCCACCCTCAGAAACTAGACGGAATTGTCTACACTTTTGGCACTGGTTTGAAATGTTTTGGTTAAGAATTGATGGAGTGAGGTCTATTGCAAAACAGTGATAGATGCTGCCCAACAGGTTTTGAAGTTAGTTGTTGTGTTCTGGAAATTGGGGCTACATCAGAGTAAAAAGGGGATTTCAATGTTGATTCGAGATGCATTTGGAGAAGCTTCAGTAGCTGGTCAAGTTTGAGGATTCTTCCGGGATCGGTTTCTGCTTTGAGTTAATTGGAGCGGATTCAGGAGAGTTCGCGAGTTACCGTTTGTTCGAGTTCACAAAGTTTCGGTGGTGTGCGATTATCATCGCCAAAGGTGAGTTCTATACTCACTAGGGAAATTTATGTTAATATATGTGTTGTTGTTCATTGATGAATATATGTTTTGATGACTGAAATTGGATGCTTATTGTGTTGATAATTTCACTGTGTGGAGACATTCTGGATAGGTTCGGTTTTCTGTTAACTGGGACTGTTTTACCAGTTCAAAAATTCTGTGACTTGCCTTTTTAGAAACTAGATTGAATTCTTGTCATTTTGGCTTTTGTTTGGTCGCATTTTGAGTAGTATAGCTCCAGTTATAGGCTTCTCAATATAGGGTAATATTCTGGAAGAATTCTAGACATAGTTACTGTCTTTTTGAAACTGGGAATTTTTTATAAATCCAAAAATTATGTGGTCAATATTTTTAGAAACTAGACTGAATGCTCGTTAATTTGGCTCTTATTTGGTTGAATTTGGAATTGTGTAGCTCAAGTTATAGGCTCCACAAGTTAGAATAAAATTCTGGGGACAATCTATACATAGGGTCAGTGTTTTGATTGTGGTGTCTTCAAATGAACTCATTTTTGAATGAATCCAATTTCTTTGAAAATGTGACAAAATGTTCTACTGTTTATGCTCAAGTTTCGGGTTATTTGGTTTTGTTTTGTTCATTGTCGAAGAGTCACAACTTACGACACAGTTGCTGCCCCATTTTCTGGACCTACTGCCTTGTTTCCGAAAACTGTACCATTTGACTCATTATTTTGAAATTCTAAAAATATAGTCAGAAACTAGACTTCATAAGCTTTCTGTAGATAGGTCGTTCGCTAAATTCTGTGGCCGCTTGATAGGTTAAGTAAATTCTCAAAGTTTAGGTACGGTTGCTGAATTAGAGTGTTTGGATTGTTGCTTCTTTAGTGGATTATGTCTTCAATGAATTGCTTGATGTTTATGATTGTTATGATTATTGTATTAATTAATATGTGGATTGTTTGACTGGATAAGATTCTGCTTTCGAAGGTTGATGAGTTAGGTATCGATCGGAACGGAGTTTGGACACGCAACGGATTCTCAAAATGTGTCCAAAGTCGTCCTAATCGATTCGAAACCCATCCAAAACCCTTCCCCAACATTATCTCATGATAAAATAACCGTAATTCATTGGAATAGCTTGAGTCTAATGATAACAACTTTATGTTCATGTTGATTGATTGTTGACGGCCCAATGCGGGTACATTGTTTGTTGACGGCCCAATGCGGGTAGACGGCCCAATGCGGGTATATTGTTTATGTGACGGCCCAATGCGGGTACATTGTTTATTGACGGCCCAATGCGGGTAGATGGCCCAATGCGGGTATATTGTTTATGTGACGGCCCAATGCGGGTACATTGTTTGTTGACGGCCCAATGCGGGTAGACGACCCAATGCGGGTATATTGTTTATGTGACGGCCCAATGCGGGTAGTGTTGATTGTGTTTCAGATACATGAATCTAGGTGGATTAACTGTAGATGTCTATAAGATAGGATAACAAGCTTAGTAGTCACGAGTGAGATCACTAAGGTTATAATGGTAATAATAATAATGTTATGTTATGTTCATGTTATTGATTGTTGACGGCCCAATGCGGGTAGACAGCCCAATGCGGGTGGAGTTTAGCGTACTAGTGGGAGGGGAAGTCATGAGCCGCAAAACCTAGGCCCCGTCATCGTTTGTCCCTGATAGAGAATGGTCAGGGAATGAGTTTGCCGGTAGTTTTATATCCAATTGCCGGTGATATGCTAAAAATCATGTTATGTGTGTCTCTCGTATGTCGCTTAGGAGGGCTACGAGTTACACGTTCAGGTTTCCACGTGGTCAACTTTAGGGACTACGGCTTTATGAATCAAGCATAATTGAACCGCGAGAGTTAGTAAGGGGTCTTGGTAGAACTCACGGAGACAAGTTGTCTCACCCTATCATGTGTTGTTGTTTTTCAAAGAAGCAGGGAAGTTGAAGGTTCCGGAGCATTGGTTACGGAGCTGCTTGGAGGAGCGCCGACGTTATATTTATTCTGTCATGTCTTGTATTTCCTTTTGATTATCTTAGTATGTTTGATTTGTACGACTTATGTTTGTAAAAGTTGTAAATCGCTTCCGCCTACTTTCTATTTTGGTACTGAACACTAGTTATGAGTGGTGTAAGGAACGCTTTATGTATTTTATGTTAAGATATGCAAGCGTACTTGATGGTTTTAGCATCGAGGTTTTAGTTCGTGTTTAGTATTTGAAACAGGAAGTACTCTGATATATGCCAGTAGTGCATTTTGGTGATTTCTACAAGTTAGAAATTATCGGGGTGTTACAATTGGTATCAGAGCAGTTCGACCCAGTCGGGCTTAGAAATCAAGAGTCTCTTACGTCTTCTAAGTGTGATTGCTGTTAATATGCTATTAGACATTGAGCCTGATGGATGCAGAATCAAGGCTGGTAGAGGTAGGGGAAGCGTCCCTGTCGACCGACACTTCGTATGGATGCAGAATGTCATCGAGACGCAGCAGAAGATGATGAATGATATGATGTTAATGCAGCAGCAGCAGATGGCTCAAATGGCCCAGATGTGTCAAGGAAGGGCACTATGCCAATAAATGTCCAGCGAGGAAGGAGAGCAGAGAGGAGCATGCTACCCCCGCGCTCGGAAGAGTCTAATTGTTGGACGCTCTGAAAAGCAAGGTCGATGATGGTTTGATGAAGGGTATATTTCGTGCAATTTAGAGGACAAAATTTTTAATAGTTGGGGTGATTGTAACATCCCCTATTTTTTTGCTATTTTAATTATCTTGGCATGAAATTATATTGGATGTTTAAGTAAGTTTGTTGAAAATAAAATGAATTGTTTGATATGTTAGCTATTACAATTTGTGTGTGAATATATAAGCAATTGTATTAAGTTAGGCCACTTAGAGCTAATAGAAGTCATAGGGGGAGGATTAGTAACTGAAGGGTAGGTTGGTCATTTCCACCTTGTCACTTTACCCCGGCTGAACCACCACAAAACAAAAACACACCTCATTTCAGAAAAGAAAAAGAATGGAGGCTTGAGAGAAGAAGAGGGTTGCGAGTGAGAGGAAGAGGGAGGGGGAAAAAGGAATTCCGAAACTCCAATGCATGTGCCAATCCAAACCACCATTCTTCTCCATTTCTCCTCCTCTACACAATGATACTGATTTCAGAACCATCACCCTCCTCCAAACCAAATCACCATTGAAGATGCAACAAGTTCATCATGAAGAAACAAGTGCTGCAGAAACCCGTTTTGGCACCCTTCAGTGTTGTCTTCGTAACTCCCTGTACAGACCTCCGATTAAGTTCCTTTTTATTTCTTTGGAAACTAGACTCAAAATTCTTTAACATAGCCACAAGAATCGTCCGATTTCCATAGGTATGGGGGGAGATATCATGTTCTCAAGTTTCGTTTCAAAATCAGCCGCAGTTTTGACCCAGTTCCATTGTTTTAGTTATAACTCTCTGGATATTGGATGCATGCGTTTGAAACCTCCACCCTCAGAAACTAGACGGAATTTACTACACTTTTGGCACTGGTTTGAAAGGTTTTGGTTAAGAATAGAAGGAGTGAGGTCTGTTGCAAAACAGTGATAGATGCTGCCCAACTGGTTTTGAAGTTAGTTGTTGTGTTCTGGAAATTGGGGCTACATCGGAGTAAAAAGGGGATTTCAATGTTGATTCTAGATGCATTTGGAGAAGCTTCAGTAGCTGGTCAAGCTTAAGGATTCGTCCGGGATCGGTTTCGGCTTTGAGTTAATTGGAGCGGATTCGGGAGAGTTCGCGAGTTACCGTTCGTTCGAGTTCACGAAGTTTTGGTGGTGTGCGATTATCAAAGGTGAGTTCTATACTCACTAGGGAAATTTATGTTAATATATGTGTTGTTTTTCATTGATGAATATATGTTTTGATGACTGAAATTGGATGCTTATTGTGTTGATAATTTCACTGTGTGGAGATATTCTGGATAGGTTTGGTTTTCTGGTAACTGGGACTTCTTTACCGGTTTAAAAATTATGTGACTTACCGTTTTGGAAACTAGATTGAATTCTTGTCATTTTGGCTTTCGTTTGGTCGCATTTGGAGTAGTATATCTCCAGTTATAGGGTTCACAAGATAGGGTAATATTCTGGATGCATTCTAGACATAGGTACTCTCTTTTTGAAACTGGGAATGTCTTATCAATCCAAAAATTATGTGGTCAATTGTTTTAGAAACAAGACAGAATGATCGTTAATTTGGGTCTGATTTGGTTGAATTTGGAATTGTGTAGCTCGCGTTATAGGCTCCACAAGTTAGAATAAAATTCTGGGGACAATCTGCACATAGGGTCAGTGTTTTGATTGTGGTGTCTTCAAATGAACTCCTTTTTGAATGAATCCAATTTCTTTGAAAATTAGACAAAATGTTCTACCGTTTATGCTCAAGTTTCGGGTTATTTGGGTTTGTTTTGGTCATCGTAGAAGAGTCACACCTTAGGACACAGTTGCTGCCCCATTTTCTGGACCTACTGCCTTGTTTCCGAAAACTGTACTATTGGACTCATTATTTTGAAATTCTAAAAATATAGTCAGAAACTAGACTTCATAAGTTTTCTGTAGAGAGATCGTTCGCTAAATTCCGTGGCCGCTTGATAGGTTAAGTAAATTCTCAAAGTTTAGGTACGATTGCTGAAATTAGAGTGTTTGGATTGTTGCTTTTTTAGTGGATTATGTCTTCAATGAATTGCTTGATGTTTATGATTGTTATGATTTTTGTATTAATTGATATGTGGATTGGTTGACTGGATAAGATTCTGTTTTCGAAGGTTGATGAGTTAGGTATCGATCGGAACGGAGTTTGGACACGCAACGGATTCTCAAAATGTGTCCAAAGTCGTCCTAATCGATTCCAAACCCATTCTAAACCCTTCCCCAACGTTATGTCATGATAAAATAACCGTAATTCATTGGAATAGCTTGAGTCTAATGATAACAACTTTATGTTCATGTTGATTGATTGTTGACGGCCCAATGCGGGTATATTGGTTATGTGACGGCCCAATGCGGGTACATTGTTTGTTGACGGCCCAATGCGGGTAGACGGTGTGACACCCTTTACCCCGAATGTAATTATAAAAGAAAGAGTACGAAAAATGAGTGAATTGTTTTTAAAACTAAAAATTTCATTTCCCTTTCTGAAATAGTTTTTGGTAAGTAAAAGATGTCATCCCATTCCTTGAATCATATAAATAAGATTTATAATAATACCAAATACTAAGCTATAAAACATTTCTTTCAATATAATAACAATACTGATCTTAATTATAATAGTAAGAGTACGACCCAAATCCCGATGCCACATAATTAGAGCAATTAACCTTTAGTCCAATAAACTAAAAATAGAGTGACATCAACGTGTAGAATCAAATCTCTCCCACTGCACGATCGTAGAAAGTCACTCCAACGACACCTGGAACTCAATCTAAAAAATAGTGCACGGGTGAGAAAGAGCGTCCAAACCATATAAGGAATATAAGACCGAAACTAAAACAGCAAGACTACCACAAACAAGGAAACAATCAACAGTAGTGGATACAACTTTCATAACCAGAATGCACAAACAATCTTTAACTAATCTTCATCTAATCCTAGTGTCGCGACCTCCCGTACGATCCTAGGACGATGACGACAACAACAACAACAACAACAACAACAATAACAACAACAACAACAACAACAACAATAGGACCAGGACACCTTGCCAGATACTGCCTTACAATCATCATCAACGACAACAATAGGACCGGGATAACTTGCCAGATAATTCCCTACGACGACAACAACGATAGGACCAGGATACCTTACCTGAACGGGATACCTTGCCCGATAACGCCCTACGACGAACAACAATAGGACCGGGATACCTTGCCCGAACCGGATACCTTGCCCGATAATGCCCTAGGAGAAAACAACAGGACCGGAATAGCCCGAACGGGATACCTTGCCTGATAATGCCCTGAAGAACACCCAAGAGAGGACTATGAGGACCGGGATACCTTGCCCGAACGGGATACCTTGCCCGAAAATGCCCTTCTAACAACAACAACAATAACAACAACAACAACAACGCTTATCATCATCACTATCATTTGAGGTACGGCTCGCCCATACTGCGACGAGTCCTTGCCCATACTGCGACAAGGTTCCTCCTACAACTTAAATTACTAAGGTACGGCTCGCCCATGCTGCAGCGAGTCCTTGCCCATACTGCGACAAGGTTCCTTAAACATCATCATCATCAACTTCCCTAAGAACTCCTAAGTCCAAGAGTATCATCAACAACTAGGGGTCATTTAATCATCATCTCGGGTATCATCATACAACTAAGGGCTCACTGTAGTCATCATCTCTGGTCATAACTATTACCCAAGCCCCTGCTAATTCTATATAATAATGACATTCTTATATTCATGTATAGTCGTCTTGATTCAATGCCTCTAATCCCAACGTCACCCATTACTTGATATTTCCTAAAGCTTTCTATGACCTCATTGTCTCAATCATCATCCATGGTCACGGTTACCTGAACCTATTGAAAGTACCCGACCAAGACGATGGTTCAAAGTCAAACACCGGAGGACTCAAGAATCCAAAACTGAATTGCATATGGTGATTACAAGGGGGTTTGATCGAGAAGGCTAGCAAGTGGCGGCAGGAAACGATATCTGGCTAGAAACCATTTTCGGTTCAAGGTGTGCCTTTCACGAATATGAAGTAGGGAACGTTGCAATTGGCGGACGAGGATTAACATGATTAGAACCTGCACGTATCCGCCATGACTAGGGAAAATAGTAGTGCTGGTCAATTTGTGGAATAGAAATCGTGAATGGGTGAGGGAAAATTGGGTCAGACCTGTCGCGATTTGAACAAGGAGAGGAAGGATGATTTTCCTGTAGCCATAGCTTGACTGGACTCGCATCAGGAGGCGTTGAGACAGCCATGGCAGCGCTAAGAGCTAAATCGTGACGGGGCGAGAATGGAGGGGTGAAGTCACGAACTGAGGGAGGAATTATATTGCGAGATGGAGGCTGTAATCGGCGAAGTAGATGCTAAAATTGGACTCAGGGGATGATTTCGAGTGGGAATGTAGATTTTGGGATGTAGCCGTGGCCCGTTGGTGAAGAACGTGTGAGGTAGTGAAGTTGGGTTAGGGTTTTTGCGAGTTGCAGGTGAAGAGGAAGAAGATGACGTTTCGGGTCGGGTCCAGTCCATGGGTCGCGCACGAACTAGGCTTCAGAGGGTTTGGGGCGGATTGGGCTAGCAGGAGGGGGTGTGCGAATGTAAGCAAGGGGCTGTATCATTAAAAGAACTTCAAAAATTCATTTTAAATCCTTCTTTTTAATGCCAATTTTCATTACAACTACCATGCTAACAACTTAATAGCCCAAAATAACTTTTAAGATAAATTCCACTTTAAATACCAATATTTTTTTAAAATAAATAAAATAAAAATAGTAATAACAATCATATATTATCAATAGCCCATAAAAGTACATTTAAACATGATTTCAACTAGTTTTAATAACTCAAACACACAATAAATTAAAATAATTTAATCTTCTCACTTCCAAATAATACATCAAACAAGCACTTACTAAACAAAGGACAACGCACAAAAGTTGGGGTGTTACAGACGGCCCAATGCGGGTATATTGTTTATGGGACGGCCCAATGCGGGTACATTGTTTGTTGACGGCCCAATGCGGGTATATTGTTTGTAACACCCCGATAATTTCTAACTTGTAGAAATCACCGAAATGCACTACTGGCATAAATCAGAGTACTTCCTGTTTCGAATACTGAACACATACTAATACCTTGATGCTAAAAACCATCAAGCCCAATTACATAACTTAACATGAATAAATAAAGCGTTCTTACACCACTCAACTAGTGTTCAGTACCAAAATAGAAAGTCTGCAGAAGCGATTTACAACTTATAATACAAGTCGTACCATCGTACATCTAAGATACTGAATGAAAATACAGAGATACATAACATAACAAAATAAACAGCGTCAGCAACTCCTCAAGCGTCTCCATAGCCATGCCTCATCGTCTTCAACTTAACCTGCGACTCTGAAAAACAACAACATGGATTGGGTGAGACAACTTGTCTCCGTGAGTTCTATCGAGACCCCTTACTAACTCTCTCGGTTCAATTATGCTTGATTCATTATTCTTAATTCATAACTCATAGTCCTAATAATTGACTATGTGGCTAACAATGACGTTGTCTTCATAACCCTCAAGCCGTTTACGAGAGGCAACACATGAACAATGATTTTTAGCATGTCACCGGTCATTTGGCAAAATAAACTCCCGGTGAACCCATTCCACTCATCCGAGTGGATCCCTCATAGGGCCTAGGTTCATAGGGCTCATGACTTCCCCTCCCCTATCCCACTAAACTGAAATAGGGTCATCACCCTAACTGAACTGATGTATATATTTTAATATACCTTGAACAATGAACAGTGAACAATGATCTTTGAACATAACAATGAACTTATACATAACAAGGGCTTTATACTTAACATGAATCTTATCATTAGGTGATCTCACACGGGATTACTAACGTCGTTAACTTAACTTATAATTATCCATCATTCAATCCAAATCATAATGTATCACCCACACTGTAACATCCCTAATTTTTAAAGACTCGTACTATGATGCCTAAGGCCGAGTAATTATTTGTGGGAATAATTGGTCGTGTCTCGGGGATTAATAGTCGAGGAAAAGTCCGAAGAAATCCTACTCTACATTTAATTGTGGCTTAGTCATGGTTTAAATGAACAATTCAGCCGAAGGGTAAAATGGTCATTTCACCTCACATCGAAGATGAATCACCCAACGATATAATAACCAGATCCTAGTCAAGATACGATCATGAAAATTGTATTTACATTCATAAGCCGGGTGAATTAATGAGTGCTTGATTGATTAAAATGAATTTAAATGAGAACTAAGGAGTAAGGGTATTTCGGACATTTCCCTTTTTTTAAAAGCACCTCAGCTCACTAAACTAGCTGAGCACCCTCCTTTCCCCCTCATTCAGCAACTAAGGCAAACCAGAAAATGTGAGGGTGAGAGAAAGGAGAAAATGCGAGAGAGAGAGAGAGAGAGAGAGAGAGAGAGAGAGAGAGAGAAGAGAGGAGGAGGTGAAGAAGAATTCATCAAAACCATTGCATGTAAGTGAATGTTTATCCCTTCAATTCAGTTTTTCATCCTCTTTCCTACCATCTAACTATCATCATCCCATTCCTTCTCATTCAGTTTTTACCATCTCTGAACCTCCTGATTAGGGAGCAAAGATGGAGTTTTGAGGAGTTTAGTGCTTGCATGTTGATTTGTGAAGCTCATTAATCAAGTGAGGAGTCAATATTCAGTATTTGAACCTTGTAAAGGTCTCCCTTCTGGTTTGGGGTTGTAGTGGACAGAGGAGGATCCATGGAGGAATTGCAATTCGGTTTTGGAACTCAATTTCGTAATGGCAAGGGGATTAAGGGTGATGATCCAAGTCAATCAAGATTTCTGGGTGAAACCCGTATGGCATACCTTCATTGTTTTCATCGTATCTCACTTTACACAACTCTGATGATTGTGATTCTTGTCCCTCTGGAAACTAGACACAAAGCCCTTTATTTTGGGCACAAGAACCGTATGATTTCATGGAGAAATTAGAGATATATCCTGTTCACAAATTTCGGTTTCAGAATCAAACATTGTCCTGGACCAGTCACATAGTTTCGGTGATATCTCTCAATCTACTGGATGCATGCGCGTGAAACTTCTTCCATCAGAGAGTAGACGAAATTATCTTCACATTGAGCACTTGTTTGGATAGTTTTGGTCACGAATTGACCAAGTTATGCTTGTTGCAAAACTGAATCCTAATGCTGGAAAAACAGAAATAAAGCTGGGAATGTCGGTGCGACGGATTCGGGGTCGAGTCGTCAAAGTGTCGAGAAACACAAATTCTATGTACCGGAGATGAAGTCAGTATCAATAGGGGTGTTGGTTGCTGAATTCACTTGCGGAGGCATTCGGAGCGTGTACTTGACTACGAGGATTGTTCGAGTGGTTGCGGTCCGGTCGTCCGTGCTCCGGCGTGATTTCTCGCGAGATCGTCAACCGGGTGAGTTCTACTCACGGATAGGGATATTTTTCGTGTCTTGAAATTATATCGGTTTGAGTCATAAGGCAATTATCAGTTTTCGAAAGATTTTGGAACCGAAAACCGTTTTTGAACAATATCGCGTTTTTACGATTTTTATTGAATTGTTGAACAATTTACGAAATTGTGATTTTAAGCGCTTTCACTAGAATATGGTCTGGAATGTTGTTTATTAAATCCGTTTTCAGATTGGAGAACGATCGGAATTCAATTTTGGGCGAGAAATGGAAAGCGGAATGAGAAACTAGAATTCAGTAACAGAACAGGCCGCACGGGTCGTGCGCCCCTGGGCACGGACCGTGCGCCCTCTTCGGGTTGGCTGTGTGATTTTGGTAAATCACGCACGGGTCGTGCGCCCCTGGGCACGGACCGTGCGTGAGCTGCTGTTACCGGACTCTGATTTCTCATTTCGTCGCTTCTTTCGATCCCGAATCACTTCTAATCTTCTTCCCAACCAATTTTAAGGATATTGCCTTACTGACAACCGTATTTTGAACTTATTCAATTCATGATTGTGAAAAAGAGTTTCAAAAGCATATTTAATTGAAAAACCGAAACCCTAGTATACGTGTGGGTACACCGTCTGATGGACTGACTGAATATATATGTTATATATGTCAATTGAACAAGATTATAATGCCGGAGGTCTAATTTATGAATTCCTCAAAACGGATTATAGATCGATATGGATATTGTTTATCCAATTGCTATGCGAACGATCCTTTCGTGATCGAAAAGATATAAATTATCTAATAAGCTTATGTGATTGATCCTTTGGTGATCGAAAAGATATAAATTATCTAATGAGCTTATATGACTGATCCTTTGGTGATCAAAATGAAAAAGAAGATATAAATTATCTAACTCTCGAGAATTGATACGTATTGTCATATGTATCACGTTGGGTGACGATCCGACAAGTAGCATACTAGGGAGGGTAGTCATGACCCCTTACCTATGGCCCTGAATGTGTTTTGGCGTGGTCAACTCACGGGTTACCGATATTCGTGACGTTGGGTTCACAATCGGTTTATGCTAAACTAAGACTATGGTATTTCCGATATTCGTGACGTTGGGTTCACAATCGGTTTATACTAAATAAAAATGTGAACACGATTTGCTTGGCATTTCGATTATAGCTTGTGATAGCTAATTATCTATATTTGATAACGGTTTACTAAGTGGAACACACGATTACCGGGATTAGCACTGGATTGCAGTCGGTACGTGTGAAATAAATTCACGAAGTGCGTGGCATTTCGATTAATAAATAAGACATTGTTATGTCAGCTTTTGTTGTAACGGTTTAATAAATTGAACCGAGTGTCAGTGAGGGAGCACGGTAGGACTCACTGAGACAAGTTGTCTCACCCAATCCATATTTGTTGTTTTTACAGAGAACAGGTTATAAGGACAAAAGGCGGCACAGTTGGTTGTCGGGTTCGATGAGAAGATTGAAGATTGATTCATTTATTATTGTCCTTGTTCTTCTGTAGTTGTCTCTGTATTTGGTCGTATGACTCGAGCTTGTATTACGTTATATTTTTATAGTTCCGCTGTTTCTTGTAAAGATGTATATCTAAACAGGAATTTTTATAATCTGATTTATACCAAATTGTATATTTAGGTATTTCTTTGTTAAAGAAATATCGGGGTGTTACATTTGGTATCAGAGCGGTTTGGCCTTGTCGGACGTAGTGACCTTCGGGTCGAGAACATAGGATCGAGTCAGCTAGGGACTTAGACAATTATATGTCAGACCTTTTTAGTATATTATGTGACGTATTGAGTCAGGATCCACTCAATGTTTCATGTAAAGTACTGAAAATTATGACAGATAGTTGCCTCAGCCCCGAAAATGTCCAAAACCCTACACCATAGGATTCTCAGCCTTCTCGTTTTATCAGAACGTGCAGCGGCAGCAGAGGGCTACATATGACATCTGGAAACCATGATGGACATCCGCGATGGTTCGAGGAAACTGTGGGCGGCTGTTCAGTAAATGAATCGGATGCGGCTAGTGAGTCGCAGTATAAGACATGGTAAATCTTATCGAGATTACAAATCTAGCGAAGCCATTGGGCAATAGAAATGACAGTGTACTGAAAGCTATCAGACTGGTTAACACCCAAAACCCTGACCTTTATTTTGTCAGCTTATCAGTTATAGAGATATCGTTTTCACCATAAATCTCACCTTCTGGTGTCAGTCAATCCCAGTCAGGGCAGCAGTCAAGGAAAAATCCTTATCGGTAAATTTTAGGCATAGATTCCAATTCTTCTTCTTCCGAGTCACAATGTGACAGATGACAAAGCCAATTGAGTAAAGATACTCCGTCGTCAGTATTGACTAGTGGAATCATAAGTGCCGATCAGGTTAAGTCCCGATCAGGGATTACGATTCAAATCCTTCAACGCGGATTAGTGTGTGGGATCAGTAGGAGTGACCGTATTTCAATCCGCTGCTGGAAGCATTCCGATCACGGTCTGTGAGAAATTCTCGTTAGTCTTCCGACTCATTTGTTCGTAACTTCTGCTCCGGAACTCCGATTTTTATGTTCCGAGAGGCGTTGGAAAGCTAACGGAAATATCTACACCGATGAATGGGTTGTGAACCGTATCTTCAATTGTATTTTGAAGTGTACCTCTGTTTTAAATCTGAACCGTAAACTCTAAGCATTCGTGGAATGTGGACCTCCCTGTTGTACGGAAAATGGGTAAAAGGATCTCCAATCAGTCAGTTCAGACTCCTAGAACCCGTTCTTAAGCTATATTGACTAATGTAATGTAATAATTATGTCTGGATAGTCGCGGGATTTCGAAAAGAAGCTGGGCCAAGGAAATTCTAAAGGATAAATCCAATTTCAACGGATCAATACGGAGACACTCATGGTGTGCTCGTGTGATCCCCAAAATAACCCTTTGTTTTCAAAATCCCTTGGTGCCACCGCAATTTCAATTTCGTGACTAATCCGAGAATAATTGCTACATTGAAGTTAATCGAGAAACCAAGGATTGCCTAGAATGACTCTAAATCTCATCTTCGAAAGAAAACCTTATGTCAATCTAGTAAGATTCCTAATATCAAAATTCGCGTCTCCTTAAGATCCGAGTAATCAATATCTATGAAAGATAGGTATCAAAATTCAAAGCCTAGTTGATCTAGAAAGACAACTGAGAATGGATAAGTCGTTGACTTAGACAATCCTGAAAGACCCATAACCTGTATAAGGGCACCGAACTGTAGGTTTGAGTTCTAAGATAACCGAAGATGTAAGTTACTCAAACATCTACTCTGAAGTAATGGAAGACTCGATAACACGTGGATATAATTGCTAGATGGAGAGGTGTCAAGCCAGGTTAGGGCAATCATCTTTCGGCAGTAATAGTGTTCAAGCTTCCGCTACCGAGTTAAAACTCCAATCGTAATCTGGATCCCGTTAGGGTTGACAGTAAGTTGTTATGACTTTGATCCATCGGATGGATCGAAGCTAGTTTCACCATTCTAATAATCTATCGGCAAGATGTCAATAAAGCAAGTATGTACTGAATTCAGAGTTGCCTGATTTAGCCAGTACACGAGGCTTTCTAAGGATCCGATGAGTAGGGTACGTGTAGCGCTTTTCCCTTTCACCCACTATACCTGTATGATGGGATAATGTTGGAGGATGAACCGTATGTCTGTCTAAGACTAAATGATTGGACAGTGAATGTATGACACATGAGTCCTTGATAGTGCATCCTATAACCATTGTGTAGTCTCTTGAGACAATTGAGTCGTGTCTATTTTGTCACGAAATACAAGCCTTTGTTCTAACCTCGAAGTTGTATCTTGGACTGATTCGAGAAAGGAATCGAGGGGAAATGAATTGAATCGAATAGAATAGCGGCTTGGGAAAATTTTAAAACAAACACCCGCTTTCCCTTTCGGCTAAATGTCCTTCCTGATCCCTTCCTCGAACGAACCCAATTGTCTTGTCTTAACGAAGCCGAACTCAAGCACGATAATAGAAGTTTGTGAGATCTTGATCGCACACATGGCTGGTTCCAACAAAGTAACACTTCTACTCTCACTTTCAAACTCGTAAATTTTAAATATCAAAGAATGAGATTCTGCTTTGTTGGAGCGTCGTGCATTGAGTAAGGTCGTCTATAAGTTGGGGTGAATTAACTTTTGGGATAGTCGTGTTTTCAAACTATCGTCATTAGAAACCCCATTGAAAAGAATTTTCATTCAAATGGAACTATTGTACTTTCAAGTTTTGGAACCAATTTGATGAAAGAATATTCTGCTATTATTTTAGAGTTTTTCCTGGATTCGGTTGCAAGGAAAATCGTTTCTAGATTCCTTGGACTGAAAGTCAACATGTTTTATGAAATAACTCTGTTTGCTTCAGTCGAGATTTTTAGTAAAATGAGTCAAGCGCTTATGTGAGCGTAACTCGGGAAGAGAAGAAAACTTTTCTTCTGGATACCGTGTGGTTTGATTCCAAAGAAATTCTCTTAAAGTCATCGTTTCGTTCCAAATTCAAGCTATGGCTAGGACGAAACCTTCCGAGTTCCTGACTTCGATAGTGCAGGAGGTGTGGATACCCTAACTATGAGTTCGTATCCTCAACAGATTGTAGGCGTTCCATTGTCCATAACAATTAGTGTCAGCTTTCAAGAGGTCGGAATAGTTAATTTCTGAAGAAAGTCTGTATCTTCACGATGTCTTTCACGTGTCTCAGTGGAGAAAATGAGTTCCCGATCCACTTCAGCCGTTGAGCGTTGAAACGATCGATCTTCGACCGTAATTATCATTCCAACCTTATCCTAGTCATATCCTAACGCGTGGCGTGAAGACATTGAGGTCAAGGACTATTCCGATTGTCAAGGTAGTCTGAGAAGGCTTCTCAGCCGAAGAGGCTACTCGGGAATTGGAAGAGGACATGATGACCCGATATCAATACCTTTTTGCTTAAGGTTCGTCTTGTCAATTTTGAGGACAAAATTTTTAAAAGTTGGGGTGATTGTAACATCCCTAATTTTTAAAGACTCGTACTATGATGCCTAAGGCCGAGTAATTATTTGTGGGAATAATTGGTCGTGTCTCGGGGATTAATAGTCGAGGAAAAGTCCGAAGAAATCCTACTCTACATTTAATTGTGGCTTAGTCATGGTTTAAATGAAAAATTCAACCGAAGGGTAAAATGGTCATTTCACCTCACATCGAAGATGAATCACCCAACGATATAATAACCAGATCCTAGTCAAGATACGATCATGAAAATGGTATTTACATTCATAAGCCGGGTGAATTAATGAGTGCTTGATTGATTAAAATGAATTTAAATGAGAACTAAGGAGTAAGGGTATTTCGGACATTTCCCTTTTTTTTAAAAGCACCTCAGCTCACTAAACTAGCTGAGCACCCTCCTTTGCCCCTCATTCAGCAACTAAGGCAAAACAGAAAATGTGAGGGTGAGAGAAAGGAGAAAATGCGAGAGAGAGAGAGAGACAAGAGAAGAGGAGGTGAAGAAGAATTCATCAAAACCATTGCATGTAAGTGAATGTTTATCCCTTCAATTCAGTTTTTCATCCTCTTTCCAACCATCTAACTATCATCATCCCATTCCTTCTCATTCAGTTTTTACCATCTCTGAACCTCCTGATTAGGGAGCAAAGATGGAGTTTTGAGGAGTTTAGTGCTTGCATGTTGATTTGTGAAGCTCATTAATCAAGTGAGGAGTCAATATTCAGTATTTGAACCTTGTAAAGGTCTCCCTTCTGGTTTGGGGTTGTAGTGGACAGAGGAGGATCCATGGAGGAATTGCAATTCGGTTTTGGAACTCAATTTCGTAATGGCAAGGGGATTAAGGGTGATGATCCAAGTCAATCAAGATTTCTGGGTGAAACCCGTATGGCATACCTTCATTGTTTTCATCGTATCTCACTGTACACAACTCCGATGATTGTGATTCTTGTCCCTCTGGAAACTAAACACAAAGCTCTTCATTTTGGGGACAAGAACCGTATGATTTCATGGAGAAATGAGAGAGATATCCTGTTCACAAGTTTCGGTTTCAGAATCAAACATTGTCCTGGACCAGTCACATAGTTTCGGTGATATCTCTCAATCTACTGGATGCATGCGCGTGAAACTTCTTCCCTCAGAGAGTAGACGAAATTATCTTCACATTGAGCACTTGTTTGGATAGTTTTGGTCACGAATTGACCAAGTTATGCTTGTTGCAAAACTGAATCCTAATGCTGGAAAAACAGAAATAAAGCTGGGAATGTCGGTGCGACGGATTCGGGGTCGAGTCGTCAAAGTGTCGAGAAACACAAATTCTATGTACCGGAGATGAAGTCAGTATCAATAGGGGTGTTGGTTGCTGAATTCACTTGCGGAGGCATTCGGAGCGTGTACGTGACTACGAGGATTGTTCGAGTGGTTGCGGTCCGGTCGTCCGTGCTCCGGCGTGATTTCTCGCGAGATCGTCAACCGGGTGAGTTCTTCTCACGGATAGGGATATTTTTCGTGTCTTGAAATTATATCGGTTTGAGTAATAAGGCAATTATCAGTTTTCGAAAGATTTTGGAACCGAAAACCGTTTTTGAACAATATCGCGTTTTTACGATTTTTATTGAATTGTTGAACAATTTACGAAATTGTGATTTTAAGCGCTTTCACTAGAATATGGTCTGGAATGTTGTTTATTAAATCCGTTTTCAGATTGGAGAACGATCGGAATTCAATTTTGGGCGAGAAATGGAAAGCGGAATGAGAAACTAGAATTCAGTAACAGAACAGGCCGCACGGGTCGTGCGCCCCTGGGCACGGACCGTGCGTGAGCTGCTGTTACCGGACTCTGATTTCTCATTTTGTCGCTTCTTTCGATCCCGAATCACTTCTAATCTTCTTCCCAACCAATTTTAAGGATATTGCCTTACTGACAACCGTATTTTGAACTTATTCAATTCATGATTGTGAAAAAGAGTTTCAAAAGCATATTTAATTGAAAAACCGAAACCCTAGTATACGTGTGGGTACACCGTCTGATGGACTGACTGAATATATATGTTATATATGTCAATTGAACAAGATTATAATGTCGGAGGTCTAATTTATGAATTCCTCAAAACGGATTATAGATCGATATGGATATTGTTTATCCAATTGCTATGCGAACGATCCTTTCGTGATCGAAAAGATATAAATTATCTAATAAGCTTATGTGATTGATCCTTTGGTGATCGAAAAGATATAAATTATCTAATGAGCTTATATGACTGATCCTTTGGTGATCAAAATGAAAAAGAAGATATAAATTATCTAACTCTCGAGAATTGATACGTATTGTCATATGTATCACGTTGGGTGACGATCCGACAAGTAGCATACTAGGGAGGGTAGTCATGACCCCTTACCTATGGCCCTGAAGGTGTTTTGGCGTGGTCAACTCACGGGTTACCGATATTCGTGACGTTGGGTTCACAATCGTATTATGCTAAACTAAGACTATGGTATTTCCGATATTCGTGACGTTGGGTTCACAATTGGTTTATACTAAATAAAAATGTGAACACGATTTGCTTGGCATTTCGATTATAGCTTTTGATAGCTAATTATCTATATTTGATAACGGTTTAATAAGTGGAACACACAATTACCGGGATTAGCACTGGATTGCAGTCGGTACGTGTGAAATAAATTCACGAAGTGCGTGGCATTTCGATTAATAAATAAGACATTGTTATGTCAGCTTTTGTTGTAACGGTTTAATAAATTGAACCGAGTGTCAGTGAGGGGGCACGGTAGGACTCACTGAGACAAGTTGTCTCACCCAATCCATATTTGTTGTTTTTACAGAGAACAGGTTATAAGGACAGAAGGCGGCACAGTTGGTTGTCGGGTTCGATGAGAAGATTGAAGATTGATTCATTTATTATTGTCCTTGTTCTTCTGTAGTTGTCTCTGTATTCGGTCGTATGACTCGAGCTTGTATTACGTTATATTTTTATAGTTTCCGCTGTTTCTTGTAAAGATGTATATCTAAACAGGAATTTTTATACTCTGATTTATACCAAATTGTATATTTAGGTATTTCTTTGTTAAAGAAATATCGGGGTGTTACACACACTCAACATTATGATATCATAACTTAATCATAATAAATCTCATAATATAAACATGATTTACAACATTCAACTAATCATCAATCATCATCCAAACTCATGGCAGTAGAATCATAACATCATACAATTCTAATTACATTATTGGTTAGGCCTTTCAATAAGCTTCCTAACGCACCTGAGAACACTTAAATCGAACCACCGGATCAAAAGTTATAGTGAAAACAAAATCATTTAGTTTTGCTGAAAATTTACACTGCGTCGCGACGCGAATAGGTTCCGTCGCGACACGAAGAGTTACAGAACCAAAACCTTCGCAAAATTAAACATGGTCGCGTCGCGACAGGCACGGGTCGCGACGCGATGAGTACCTGATAATGAGAAAAATAGACTTTTCGAAAAGCGATTTTGTCCCGTTTCGCTTATAATCGGGGGCCGAGACTTTCTATGACCTCCGAGACATCAAAACAGATAAAATATCCAGTAATTCCAGTCCAACAATGTCACATATCAATCAACACATATCAATCTCAATAACAATCACAACATCAATTCACATTTCCAATCAAACGATTTGACGACTCGATGACTCAAAGAACGATATTTTTGTAAACGACTCGACACCGAGTTTTCATAAAATGCGAGACCAAAATCCAGCACATATGACACACAACACATAACCATAATTTCCTAGTGATTATAGAACTCACCTCTTGGAGACAAAAGCAATTGATACATTCAGAAATTCAGCAAGACGAATCACCAAGAACGCTACGAACGGACTCCGAACTTTCCCGAACACGCTCCAGAAGCTCCCTACCGAAAATCCAGTTTCCCAAATGTATGAATTCTGAACCTGGAAACTGAAATGACTCCAAGGTGGTTCCAATTCGTGATTTGGCTGCTGTAGCTGGTTCTAGAGCTTTTCAATTTAACATGCAAAGTCAGATTTCTGGTTTTGGCCAAATGAAGCTTAGGTGGTCACCAATGCTGATTTGTGGTAGAGGAGGGAGATGATCTCGAAATTGGTATCACATGGAAGGGGATGGAAAGCTGATTCTGATGGTGGGGATGGATCACACATGCATTGACTCTTTGAGAAATTCTCTTCTCCTCTCTTTCCCACGCCTCACCCTCTCTTTCTCTCCTCTCAACTTTGCTGTTTCTGAAAATATAGGATATAGGGAAAAGACAATTTCGCCCTTCACTTACAAACTCTATTCCCTATGACTCCTCTCCACTCTAATCACCCTAACTTAATGCTATTAGTTATCAATCACACACAATTTCATACTTAATCAATCAAACAATTTATTTTCAAATTATTTTATTTCTAACAACTCAATTAATCATCAAATATAAATTTCATGCCAAATAATTAAAATAGCAAAAATAGGGAATGTTACATTGTTTATGTGACGGCCCAATGCGGGTACATTGTTTGTTGACGGCCCAATGCGGGTAGACGGCCCAATGCGGGTATATTGTTTTTGTGTGACGGCCCAATGCGGCTACATTGTTTGTTAATGGCCCAATGCGGGTATATTGTTTATGTGACGGCCCAATGCGGGTAGTGTTGATTGTGTTTGAGATACATGAATGTAGGTGGATTAACTGTAGATGTCTATAAGACAGGATAACAAGCTTAGTAGTCACGAGTGAGATCACTAAGGTTATAATGGTAATAATAATAATGTTATGTTATGTTCATGTTATTGATTGTTGACGGCCCAATGCGGGTAGACGGCCCAATGCGGGTGGAGATTAGCGTACTAGTGGGAGGGGAAGTCATGAGCCCCAAAACCTAGGCCCCGTCATCGTTTGTCCCTGATAGAGAATGGTCAGGGAATGGGTTTGCCGGTAGTTTTATATACAATTGCCGGTGATATGCTAAAAATCATGTTATGTGTGTCTCTCGTATGTCGCTTAGGAGGGCTACGAGTTACACGTTCATGTTTCCACGTGGTCAACTTTAGGGACTACGGCTTTATGAATCAAGCATAATTGAACCGCGAGAGTTAGTAAGGGGTCTCGGTAGAACTCATGGAGACAAGTTGTCTCACCCTATCATGTGTTGTTGTTTTTCAGAGAAGCAGGGAAAAGTTGAAGGTTCCGGAGCATTGGTTACAGAGATGCTTGGAGGAGCCGACGTTATCTTTATTCTGTCATGTCTTGTATTTCCTTTTGATTATCTTAGTATGTTCGATTTGTACGACTTATGTTTGTAAAAGTTGTAAATCGCTTCCGCATATTTTCTATTTTGGTACTGAACACTAGTTATGAGTGGTGTAAGGAACGCTTTATGTATTTTATGTTAAGATATGCAAGCGTACTTGATGGTTTTAGCATCGAGGTTTTAGTTCGTGTTCAATATTTGAAACAGGAAGTACTCTGATATATGCCCGTAGTGCATTTCGGTGATTTCTACAAGTTCGAAATTATCGGGTTGTTACACTTGCCTTTTGATGTCATCATCCTTTGGCACACAAATTATACCGTTGAAGCAAATAATCCCATCACTATCTTCGGTAAAATTTGGTAACCTCCTTTGAGCTTGCAACTCTACGTCAATTTCTTGAGCTGAGCGAATCAGATTTCTCAATAAAGTCGAAATCTGGATATGACTCAACACTAACCGGTTCCTTCTTTGCTTCACATTCAGATTTAAGTCTCTGAAAGACTCTAGAAGCTTCATGTCATGCATCATTAATTCGGACGTATGAATAGATTTCCTAGTCAACGCATCAGCTACAACATTGGCCTTCCCGGGATGATACTTCAACTCAAAGTCGTAATCCTTCAGGAACTCAACCCATCTTCTTTGCCTATTATTCAATTTTTTCTGGTCAAACAGATACTTCAAGCTTTTGTGATCACTAAAGACTTTGAAACGAGAACCGTATAGGTAATGTCTCCAAATCTTTGGGGCATACACAATTGCTGCTAACTCTAAGTCATGAGTTGGGTAATTCTCTTCATGCGGTTTCAACTGTCTGAAGGCATAAGCAACCACTTGTTGATTCTGCATTAAGACACACCCTAGACCCTTCCCAGGGACATCACTGT
Source organism: Astragalus membranaceus (assembly GCA_039519185.1). Taxonomy (NCBI): domain Eukaryota; kingdom Viridiplantae; phylum Streptophyta; class Magnoliopsida; order Fabales; family Fabaceae; genus Astragalus; species Astragalus membranaceus. The sequence continues at coordinate 85,529,922 of CM076848.1, read as the reverse complement.
AAATTTGGAATCCCAGTGACGGATCTGGAAGAATTAGGATCGGAGCAGATGTCAACCTACTTTTCAACTCTTGAAAACTTTCCTCACTATCGGAATTCCATTCAAACGGCTGACCCTTGCGAGTTACCCGAGTAAGTGGAAGGACTAACCATGAGAACCCTTCAATAAACCTCCGATAGTAGCCAGCTAGACCTAAGAAACTTCTTACTTCGGTCACAGACGTTGGTTGTTCCCAACTCAACACTGCTTCTACCTTGCTAGGATCCACTGCGACTCCTGACTGAGATATCACATGACCCAGAAACTTTACTTCAGGCATCCAAAAATCACACTTTGAAGGCTCCGCATACAACTTCTTTTCTCGGAGTACATTCAGAACGATGCGGAGATGCTGAACGTGTTCCTCAACGGTCCTTGAGTACACCACGATATCATCAATGAATACCACGACAAACTGATCCAAGTACGGGTGGAAGACTCTGTTCATGTAATCCATGAATACCGCGGGAGCATTAGTTAGACCGAAGGGCAACACTACGAATTCGTAATGTCCATACCGAGTACGGAAGGATGTCTTCGGAATGTCTAAGGCTCTCACCCTGATGTTAACCCGATCTTAGATCACTTTTAGAAAACACTGTGGCACCTCGAAGTTGATCGAGCAAATCGTCTATCCTTGGTAGAGGATACTTATTCTTGATAGTCACCTTGTTCAATTGGCGGTAATCAATACACAACCTCATGCTCCCATCCTTCTTCTTGACGAGCAATACCGGAGCACCCCATGGCGAAGCACTAGGCCTAACAAACTTCTTCGATATCAACTCTTCCAGTTGAGATTTTAATTCCTTTAACTCTAAAGGAGACATTCTATATGGAGCAATAGAGATTGGCCCCGTGCCCGAAACCAACTCTGTTGAGAATTCCACCTCACGATCCGGAGGTAAAGAGGAAACTTCATCCGGAAAAACATCCAGAAATTCATTAACAACTTGTACAGAGGACAAATCTAAACCAGTTTCAGTCGACGTAGACAACATAATAACATAAGCTTCCGCACCTTGAAATAGATATTGATTTGCCGACGTGAAGGAGATAATTGCGTCAGAATTTGACTTTGGTAGTACAACTGATTCCGAGGCGAAACTGACAGTTCGGTTGAAGGAGTCGATGGTGACACGATTTGTGTAACACCCTCAAAATAATTAGTAAAATTATTTGGGTGTTAACCCAATTAAACTAATTTAGTACTTGACGGGTAAATTTACCGAGTGCTAAAATTATTTATTGGTGGTCATTGGATCGTTAACCGGATAATACGGGTCAAGGAAGTTTTGGAATCGAAATAAGAGATTTAAATCAATATGGTAATTGGACCACGTTACCAACTATATATTAAATAAATATATATATATATATATATATGTATACGTGTGTGTGTGTGTTAAAAAGAAAAGAAAGGAAAGAATTAAGAAAGAAAAGAAAGAAAGAATGCGAGAGAGAGAGTTACAGAGAGGAGAAAGAGAGAAATGAAGAGAATGGCGTGAGGGAGAAGAGAAGAGGGAGAGAGAAGACTTCACCGAAACGACTTCCTTCCAACACGAAAAATGTTCGGCATTCCTTCCTCTTCGTTTTGGTACCAATTTCATGACGATCAACTCACTCTCTCTCACTTGGCCATTTTCGTGTTTTGGAGGTTTTGTGGGAGATCCGATTTTGGGTTGGTTTTGAAGGTTTAAGTTCGATTAGGAACGAACCCAAGGTGGATTGCTCGAGTATTAAAGTTCGATTGGATGATTGGGAGCTAGTTGGGTGAGCTAGGTTTGAGAAATCAAATTTTGGGGTTAGGTGTGAATAGTGGTTTGAGGTTGGAGAAGATGATGAATAGTGTTCATGGAAGATTTCGAGGAATTCGGTATTTCGGTCAAAAAGAGGTTTCGTGATCGAGCGGAAAGTTTTGGAAGCGGATTTGAGCGTCGTCGGAACGGAAAGTTTATGCGGGGAATGTTCGTGTGGTTACTCGGTGAATTCGGCTCGATCGTGGTTCACGCTTCAAGGGTGAGTTCTACTCACGTTTAGGATTTTTGTTTTTCGAATTAATTGATTGATCGTTTTATCGCTTTCGCTGGTCTGGAATATTACTTGATATTGTCTGTTTTGGGTTAGGAATCGATCGGAGCGAGTCTCGAGTTGTGTCGTGTTGAAATGAAATTTTTGGTGATTTGATTTCGAAAGATTTTGACTTAAAAACCGTTAATTGGAAAATATGTCGCGTTTTGATACAATTCGTGTAAAATGAGTTTTTGATTGATTGTGTGACTTTGATTGAGACTGTTTTTATAGTTGTCAAAACTGTTTTCAATCGGAACAAGAATCGGAATTGAGCGGTATAGCGAATTTCGCAAGAAAACGGAAAACCTGCACTTTTCTGCAGATGGTCCCGTCGCGACCCGTCCCCTTCGCATCGCGACCTGGCCCAGTTTTGTCACGCAAAAAGTTTCTGTCACTTTTCGCGTCGCGACGGAAGCAATTCGCGTCGCTACGCTTTGCAGATTTTCAGCAACTATTCACTGTTTTTGTTTTCGCGATAACTTTTGATCCGGGAACCTGATTGAGGCGTTCTCAGGTGTGTTTGAAAGCTTATTGAAAGGCCTAATCAAATAAATGATTTTAATTGTATAATGAACTGTTTTTGAAGTTATAGATTGTTTCGAAAAACCGACTAATAGTACACGTGTGCGGATACGTTTATTAATAATAAAGCGGACCATGAGTCCTACGTGGTATGGTATTATGTTCGTCTAAACCGGTCTACGATTCACGATATATATATTATATCGACTATAGGGAACGGTCAAATGTAGATGGACTGAATGTTCATTGAGTATAGGTGAACTAACAGGTTATCGAGTGTAGATATATTTATTATATCGAGTTGGGTGATGACCCTTGTTGACATACTAGGAGGGGTAGTCATGATCCCCTACCCTAGGCTCTGTGCCATTAGGAAACACTATTGGTTATGGGGTTCACCGGGATTAGCAGGTTTGCAGTCGGTGGTACGTAAAAAGGTTTTTTTTGGTACGGTTCACCGGGATTAGCAGGTTTGCAGTCGGTGTCGTACTGAATTAAAACCTTATCACACGGTTCACCGGGATTAGCAGGTTTGCAGTCGGTGTTATGTTAAAAAATTATGTGTTACGTTCACCGGGATTAGCAGGTTTGCAGTCGGTGGTACGTAAAAAGGTTTTTTGGTACGGTTCACCGGGATTAGCAGGTTTGCAGTCGGTGTCGTACTGAATTAAAACCTTATGACACGGTTCACCGGGGTTAGCAGTGTGTGCAGTCGGTGTCGTGTTAAGTTTAACCGAATTTCATAATTGAACCGAGAGTGTTAGTAGGGGTCTCGGTAGAACTCACTGAGATTGTATCTCACTGTTTAAATGTTGTTGTTTTACAGATAACAGGGGAAGTGGAAATCCGAGAGGCACGAGTAGTTGGTACTCGGGTGGTTGCTGAAGGCTTAGCTTTATGCTTAAGTGTATATCTTTCATTGCTATCTGTGTATCAAGACATTTTGTCTTTAGCGTTATGTTTTTATTTCCGCTTTCTTGTACGATATTGAACACTGTATTTCACTGATGGTTTGTAGTCTTATTTATGTTTAAGACTGTCCTGTTGTTATTCAGTGGAAAATTTATAGTGGTGTTCAGTATTTAAGTAGGAAATATATCTCTGATGATTTAGGTTTGGTACACTTGGGTATTTTTACATGTTAAAAATACCGGGGTGTTACAATTTGCCGTCATTCAGTTCATACCCAAGACGATATCCATACCTCTCATAGGTAAAAAAAATAAAGTCGACAAAGAAGTTTCTGTCTCCTAAGGCCGAAAGACAGCTTTGACATAAAGACTGGGTCTGGACGCGACCCTTGGCAGCAGTTAAGATAGTTATCGGTTCGGATAGTGGAGATAAGGCTAATCCCAACCGGTCAACACATGCTTGAGAAATAAAACAATGAGTAGCACCTGAATCATATAATATACTGACGGAGTTATTGAAAAGAGATCCCATATCACTCAGTAGATTATCTGAAGACTTGACTTTCTTAGCGTCCAAAGTGTAGATTCTTCCTTGAATAGTTCATACACGATCATCTTCACGCTTCTTCTTCATAGGGCATTGGGTAGCATAATGGCCCTCTTTCTTGTAGTAGTAACAGGTATTATACCCAACTTGGCATTCACCACGATAAGGCCTACCACATTTAGAACAAGCACTGAACTTTGAGGAATCTGATGATTGAGCTTGTTTTCCTCTGTTGAAGTTACCCATTGACTTTGTCTGCGGGGTTGATGATTCAGCCACCTTCTTCTTTCCTTTCCAATACTCTCTTCTCTCTTCATACATTCAATTTAGATCGGCTTCGGCAACATAGGCTTGATGAACCAAACCAGCATAATTGGTCATAGCATAAGAGCTGAATCCTTGGGAAACATCAGCACGGAGACCTGCCCTATACATCTGCATCTTCCATTCATCATTCGGGGCATACCTTGCTAACTAATAGAATTGAGACAACTTCTCAAACTTGGCGGTGAATTCACCCACTGTCATATCACCTTGCCTGAGATTGACAAATTCGGTCTGCTTACTTAGCATCATCACCGGAGGAAAGAAATGTCCAATAAACAATTCCTTGACGTTAAACCAGGTAATAGGAGTTTCCTGATTCACCATCTGTTCATGAGCATTGGTCCACCAGGTTTGGGCTTCCTCTTCTAGCATATGAGCTGCAAAGAGTACCTTTTCTTCCTCGCTGCATTGCAGAGTCCTGAAAATCTACTCCATAGAGTCCAACCAGTAATGAGATACCATCACATCAGGTCCTCCCTTGAAACTTGGGGGATTCATCTTTTGAAAACGGAAATAAGCTCTTTTCGGATCTTCCGGAGGAGGTTGATGAACATTAGGCTGCTGCTGATTCATCTGCGGCTGATGCATTTGCATCTTGTCCTGCATCATCTTTTGCTGATTCTCAATTACATTCTGCATCCACTCGGAATGTGGATCAATGGGTGGGTTTCTCCTACCTCTTCCAGCCATGATTCTGCGAAATATGCACAAAGTATTAAGTTGATCAAGCTCAATGTCTAATAGCATACTAAGAAGAATCAGACTTAGAAAAAGTAACAGACTCTTAACATCTAAGTCCGACTAGGTCGAACCGCTTTGATACCAAAATGTAACACCCTAATATTTCTATCAAGTAGAAATGCTAAGATGCACGAAATGGCATACATCAGAGTAATATTTCCTGTTTAGATATAGAACACAACTAAAATTTTTCGATGATTAACATCAAACAGTCTTAACATTCCACAACTTAATTGAAAACCATATCGGTTCCATGTCTTTCAATATCCTCATGACCTAGTGTTCAATACCATCATAAGAAAAGCGGAAACGATTACATAACTTAAAACAAACTCAAGTCATATTATCGAGTTACAAAGACAACAAGGGAACTCAATATCAAATATAAAAGAACCAAGTCTTCGAACTTCTCCTCAAGCACATCACCTACTCGTGCCTCTTCGCTTTCTTCTTTCCCTGTTTCTTTGTAAAAACAACAACATATAAAGGGTGAGATAAACATTATCTCAGTGAGTCGTACTGTAACCCGTCACAATGACTCTCAGTCCATTTATTCCTGTTCATTTAATCGTAGTCCATTTAGGTCCTACGTGCATATAGCTTTTTGTAACACCCCGAAACTAATTAAATAGTTATTTAGTATTTAGTTAATTAAATTAAATAGGAGTTGGTGATAGAAATAATAATAATAATAATAATAATAATAATAATAATAATGATGATAATAATAATAATAATAATAATATTGGGTGGTTTTAGTTATTATTATATTATTTTATTTATCTGAAGGGGGTGGCGTTGGTACTTCGGAGGTGTTATGATTGGCCCAGTGCGCCAAGCCCAAGCCCGTAGACTTGAGCTGCTAGGCGCTAGGTTAGTGAAGTGGTGCCTCATTTGTGAAAAAAGAAAAGAAAGCGTGAGTTGAGAGAAGAGAAAGGAGAGAGCGTGAGAAGAGAAAAAGAAAAGAGAGGGACGGCTCTAAGGGAGAAGAAAGAAGAAGAGAGGGGCGCGATTTCCATAGGAGAGGAGAGGAGCTCGGTTGCTGTGGTTACTCGGTGTGCTCGTGGAGGGATCTCTATCTTCGGTGAAACTAAGGTAAGGGTGGGTCTTGCCTTATAATCGGGATCATAATGGGATGTATGTAGGGGTTAGGATCTATGTCGTTTTTGTATTGATTTTGATATTGATGAGTTGTATGTATGTATTGATCACTATATGGCTTGTTGATGTTTTGCGAATTGTTCATATAAGTGATGAATTTAGAATTGCGTGCCAAGTGCTCGAATGAATGTATAATTGATGTTGTTCTTGTGCATAATATGTAAATTGACGTTTTTGGTGTGATTGGTGTGCGAGTTGATTGGACTATGTTGCTCAAAAATTCAATTGTTGTGTTATAGGCGCATAAGGCACCATTGTAGTATTTTTAGTGTTGCTGGAAATTGTTGTCTAGGTGCGGAATTAGGCGCTCTTGAGTGGGGTGCCCCGCGCCAAGTATTGACGTTGTCGGACTTTTGGTCATGGAAGTAGGCGCCCTTGTGCTAGGCGCCCCGTGCCACATTATTGTGTATTGGCTAAGTGTATTTTGTGTTGTGTTGGTGTGCCATATGCTAAGTGCATCTTATGATATGTTTGTGTGCCAAGTGCCAAGTTAGTGTGTGTGTTGGTGATGCTTGGTGTGGGTGTGTGTATAGGCGCAATGGTGATGGTGATGATGGTTGTCAATATGGTTTTGGTGTTTTCAAATAAAATTGATTTTTTTGGGGTGAGTGAGGATTTTAGATGGTGGAAAAAGAAATATAATTTTGATGTTTTAAAATTGAGAAGAAATGATGTTTGGGCTGAATTTATATAAAAATCTGGTTTTGACAGTGTGCTGGGCGCCAGGTGCCTGTGCTGGGCGCCAGGTGCCTGTGCTGGGCGCCAAGGCGCTGTGTGTGTGTGCTGGGCAAGTGTGGCGCGCGCCTGGGCGCTGGGCGCCTGTTGTGCGTGCGCTGTGTTGCGCGCTGGGCGCTGGGCGCCTGCTTGCGTGCGTGGGTGTGTGTGGCGCGCGCCTGGGCGCTGGGCGCCTGTTGTGCGCGCGGGGCATGCGTGTGTTGCGCGCTGGGCGCCAGTGCGTGTGTTGCCTGGGCGCTGGGCGCCTAAGGCGCCAGTTCCCAGCAGTGTTGCCTAATTTCTTCCAAATTTGTTTTTAACGTAACTTTTGACTCGGGTGTCCGTTTTAGGTGTTTCAAAGTGCGTTACGACGCTTATTTAATTGTCTATCTGTTTGTCCAGGCCAAAACCAAAATTTAATATTTTTCCCCGGTCGTTCTGAAAGTCCCAAGTGACTGTGTCCTAGTTGTTGTTTGGTTTGGAAATCGCTACTGTTCCTCTTTAATAAAATGTTGGTGTTCTTCATGAGACTAAGGTGCTGTTCCTTGTAATTTTAAATGGTGTTGTCACGGTGAAAATAATGTGCTGTGTAATAGTGTGGTATGCAAATATATATATATATATGGTGTATATTATTATTGGTGAATGGGGTCTGTAATCCTCTTTTGATATGTTGGTGAATTATGCTATGGCATTATTTATTTGGTGATTCTGGTGTGTGATGCATAGTCATGGTGTCGCATAATCATATGCATGATTTTGGTGAATAGGCTTCGGCCTCGGGCTTCGGCCTTATTATAAATTTTGGTGAATGCCCTCAAGGCTCATTTCGGTGAATGGATCCACATGCATATGCCCAGTGGAGTTTTGGGTTGCATCTCATACAATAAACATACAGTTGGTGAATGTTTTAGTGAATATTTATTTGGTGATTACTTGGTGATTATTTATTTGGTGATACTTGGTGAATATTTATTTGGTGATTACTTGGTGATTATTTATTTGGTGATTGTTTGGTGAATATTAAGTTGGTGCTGAACTGGTGATTAAAGTGATTATTGTTGTGTTTTGATGTTTTTGTACTTTATTATGGGGTTTGAGACTCACCCCTTTGTTGATTTTACCTTACAGGTAACCGTACTTGAAGGCTTTGACCTTCATTCCCTTGAGTTCGAGTCGCTCTGATACGTAGCACCTGGGGGGCGTCTTATTAGATAGTGATTTTGTCTTGTACGACTTGTTGGATTTTGTTTTAACATTGTAACTGTATTTTTGAGTAATGGCCGCCCATGATGCCACGTAATGTTTTTAATTTAAGTTAAATAAATGACGTGTTTTTGAAGTAATTGTAGCATTCCGTTTCAAGAAAAAAATAATTTGTGCACTCTGATAATTGATATAAATGAAAGGGGTAGAAACGGGTGTTACACTTTTCCTGACATGCAATAGTACATCTCCGGTAATGACCACGCCTTACCATTGAACGTCTCCACTAGCTTACGCTAGCTTCAAACCTCGTGAGGCCTAGGTTCTGGGGCTCATGACTTCCCCTCCCGTAGTATACTAATCAACTGGGTTGTCACCCGTGCTTTGATATAATTTATATATCCTGAATTGATTGAACATTTAGTTCCATGACCTTAACCAATTGCTTGAACATTTTGTTCCATGACATTTAACTGTTACTTGAACATTTAGTTCCATGACATTAAACAGTTACTTGAACATTTAGTTCGCTCGCGTATACTACTTTACGGTTTTTGAAACATTTATAACTTCCAAAAACAATTCGCTTTAAACCTTGCAATCATGTTCAAAAACAGAGTATCAATGGTTCCATAACATGAGGGATGGTTGGGAAGAATATTAGAAGAGATTTGGAATCGAAAGGAGCGACGAAACGAATTTTTGGCAACCGGGGACAGAAGACCTGGCACGATGACCCGTGCCAGACCTAGCATGACTCGTGCTGCTTGGAAATGTAATTCCAGTCAACCAAAAAGGTTGGCACGACCCGTGATAAGGGTAGCACGACCCGTGCTACCTGTAGCAGAGTCACAATTCGCTTATTTCGTTCCGTTTCGCTTTTCCTATCGCGTCCAATACGTAACCCAATCATAATCCAACTCCAAAAACAGCAATCATAACACAATAATCCAGTCCAAACACTAGCAATCAACTATCAAGGAATGAGTAATTCATTCCGAAACACCAAATACATAGTTTTCGCAAATAACGGTTTTCAACTCTTAAAAACTTTCGGACGACAGAACATTCACGAACTCAGTCACATAATCGTTCATTTCAGAAACACAAAATGATCCTAAGCTTGAGTAAAACTCACTGTTTTGACGAACTCGCGAGAAATCACGTCCTCACACGAAACGATCGAACGGTGACCACTCGAACAATCCCCGTATTCGTCCCACCGCTTCAAAGCCGACACCTACAGCTCCTATCTTGAAACCTAGGCTTCTTTGCTATTGAGATGGCTTCCAATATGATCTTAACCACAATGTAGCTTCAAGGGGTTGCTAAGGATTACTCCCAACGTTCCAAAGAGCACGTGCAAGGCTTCAAGAAGTTGAAAACTCACTTTGAGCTTCCAAATCCAACAATGGCAAGTGATGATTTAGGGAGAGTTAGGTTCTGAAATTGGTACCAGAAGAAAGAGGATAGGAAATGGGGTTGAATGGTACAAGGAACACTTACAAGCAATGGAAAAATGGAGAGCTTATCTTCCTTGTTTCTCCTCCCTCTCTTCGCGCCTCTCTCCTCTCCCTCTCTCTATGTTCTGAAATTTTGTGGTTTTTTGATGAAATGAGGTTTGGTCAGCTGAACAAGGTTTTAAGTGGGTGGGAAAAGACTAAAATGCCCTCCACTTAGCTCCTCACCTTACTTCTAATTAAGGAATATGTTTGGTGTTGTGTAATTTGGGTTAGGGGTTCGAATGATATCGAAATGACCAAAACGCCCTTGGCTCCCTAATCCTCACATAATTCTATTTCTACCTCACATAATTCATACAATTAACAATTAAACGTTGCTTTCACGCTTTTAACATGTCCATGACTTGATTTATTATTATATCGAATAATAATTCGTTAGTTAATTTCATAAAACGAAATTAACCGAAATTAGGGATGTTACAAAAATGTTCTTTAAATTAAAAAAAATTAAAGAGGGGAGGTATATACATGGTAATTAAATATAGTGGATCTATTATCCATACAAAGTACAACAGCCTATACTAGTTGAACATATATACACGTGAAGCAAGTGAGATCAATATTCCAAACATGTATCCTCTTTTACCAACAACGGTTGGTCCGAGTGGTAACTAGGCTTTGATCCAACTCTAAGGTCTCAGGTACGAATCTTTGGTGTGGAAAAAACATTATTGGATTGGGAGAACCACACGGACCGGCAAAGCCGGGTGCATGTCGCCAGCTAGGTTTCCCGATGTAGATTAGCCACCGGCAAAGTCGGTGAATACTTAGCACCAATAACATGGTAACAAAAAACTTACATGCACCCTTTTTTCAGTAGATTAATATTATATTAATGTTATATATATTATATAAATTATTATAATAAATGGGAATATATAGTATTTTATTTAATATATTTATATTATTGATATTTTTCCTTTTATAGAAAATAAATCTAGACTTAAATCATGAAAATGTTCTTTAAATTAAAAAAATTAAAGAGAGGAGGTTTATACATGGTAATTAAATATAGTGAATCTATTTTCCATACAAAGTACAATGGCCTATACTACTTGAACATACACGTGTAGAAAGAATGATCAATATACCAAACATGTATCCTCTTTTACCAACAATGGTTGGTCTGAGTGGTAACTAGGCTTTGATCCAACTCTAAGGTCTCAGGTACGAATCTTTGGTGTTGAAACAACATTATGGGATTGGGAGAACCACACGGACCGACAAAGCCGGGTACATGTCGCCAGCTAGGTTTCCCGATATAGATTAGCCACCGGCAAATATGTATATAATAAATAATACATAATAAATATATATCCTATTATATATTATATAAATTATTATAATATATGGGAATATATAGTATTATATTTAATATATTTATATGATTGATTTTTTCCTTTTACATGAAATTAATCTAGACTTAAATCATGAAAAAGTTCTTTGAATTAAAAAAGTAAAGGGAGGACGGTTATACTTGGTAATTAAATGTAGTGAATCTATTTTCTATACATGCATACAAGCAAAGAAACTCAGATCTATATATGTCTCTATATGTATCCATTTCTTCTTGCATTCTCTTCTCAACAGAACTTAAGTTCAATGGAAGTCAACCAAATCCCTTCTTCTTAGATGGCTCCATCAATACCCCCAATTAGACCTACATCCCCATTAAAGCAGTAGGTCTCATTTTAAAAGTGGTTCTCACATGAGTTTCACCCTGTAATAGAGTGAGTATTGATGGAAGAGTATCAAAGAGTATCATAGAGTGGTTCTCATATTAATACAGAGAGTGTTGCTAGTACATTTTTTAACGTTATTATCACCATTTTTGGATAATATTTTATTCTTTTAATTTGTAGTAGGTTTTTCATTTGAACGTGAGAAAAACAAAGCTGAATTAAACAGGATAAGGAAAATCCATTTCGAGCAAGAGCAAATAAAAGCAGAGATCCTTAATTGGAGTGCTAGTATGCAGCCAATTTCCAGTGATCCAAACGTCATTTCAAAAATGATTAGTCTCCCTAACATTTTGATTAGTGCTATTGCTAATGAAGCTGTTTCTAGTTTGACATTGTTGGAGTTAGAAAATGTTCCTACCCCAAACACTGCCCTTCCATTAACAATAGCTTTATTGCAAAGGGATATCTCTCTTCAACTCTTCACTCAAAGAAGGTTCACGGCTATAGCTGGTATTAAACATATACTTAATAAAACATGAACATTGTTGGCATTTCCAATATGTGTGAAAAACGTAATTTTAATAATTTTTTGGAAATGCCAACAGTGCTCAAGGTTTACTAAGTAAATGTTTAATACCAACTATAGAAGTGATCCTTCTTTGAGTGAAGAGTTGAAGAGATATATCCCTTTGCAATAACGTTGTAGTTAATGGAAGGGCACTGTTTGGGGTAGGAACATTTTCTATTTCCAACAATGTCAAGCAAGAAACAACTTCATTAGCAATAGCACTAATCATAGTGCCAGGGAGATTAATCATTTTTGAAATGATGTTTGGATCGTTGGGAATTGGTTGCATACTAGCACTCCAATTAAGGATCTGTGCTTTCATTTTCTCTTGCCTACTCTGGATTTTCCTCATCCTATTTAATTCAGTTATGTTTTTCTCACTTTCAATTGATAAACTTACATCAAATTAAAAAATAATATATTATCAGAAAATGAGGATAATAATGTTAAAAAAGGTACTAGCAAAACTCTCTATATTAACTTGACAACCACTCTAGGATACTCTTTGATACTCTTCCGGCAATACTCACTCTATGATTGGGTGAAACTTATATGAGAACCACTCGGACTGGAAAATCAGGGTACATGTCGCCAGCTAGGTTCCTCGATGTATATTAGTCACCGACAAGGTCGGTGAATACTGCACACCAATAACACGGTTACCCAAATAACATGCACCTTCTTGTTAGTAGTTTTTTATTATATTGTTATATATATTATTAATATTGATAAATAATATATTAAATATATATCCTATAATATATTATATAAATTATTATAATATATGGGAATATATAGTATTATAATTAATAGATTTATATTATTGATATTTTTCCTTTAATAGGAGATGAATCTAGACTTAAATCATGAAAAAGTTCTTTAAAATAAAAAATTAAAGAGAGGAGGGTTATACATGGTAATTAAATATAGTGAATCTATTTTCCATACAAAGTACAGCAACCGTTACTACTTGAACATACACGTGAAGAAAGTGAGATCTATATACCAAACATGCATCCTCTTTTGCCAACAAGGCTTGGATCCAACTCTAAGGTCTCAGGTACGAATCTTTGGTGTGTAAAAAACATTATGGGAATCGGAGAACTACATGAAGCGGCAAAGCCGGGTGCATGTCGCCATCTAGGTTTCCCGACGTAGATTAGTGTAACACCCCGGTATTTCTTTAACAAAGAAATACCTAAATATACAATTTGGTATAAACCAGAGTATAAAAATTCCTGTTTAGATATACATCTTTACAAGAAACAGCAGAAACTATAAATATAACACTATACAACTTCGAGTCATAAGATCGAATACAGAGACTACATCAGAAGAATCCAAAACATAGATGGAAGATTACATCTCCAACTTCTCCTCGAGCCTGACGACTAACTGTGCCGCCTGCTGTCCTTATAACCTGTTCTCTGTAAAACCAACAAATATGGATTGGGTGAGACAACTTGTCTCAGTGAGTTCTACCGTGCCCCCTCACTAACACTCGGTTCAATTTATTAAACCGTCATCACATATAGATGATTAGCTATCATAAGCTCTAATCGAAATGCCAAGCACTTCATGAATTTATTTAACACGAACCGACTGAAATCCAGTGCTAATCCCGGTAATCGTGTGTTCAACTTAGCATAAACCGACTGCAATCCAGTGGTAATCCCGGTAACCCGTGAGTTAACCACGCCAAAACACATTCAGGGCCTAGGTAAGGGGTCATGACTACCCTCCCTAGTATGCTACTTGTCGGATCGTGTTGACTCCCAGTCATATGATATAAGTTAGGCATTTTTAGGACCAATTGTGCAGGGTTTTTATTGTATAACAGTCATTATCTGGGATTTAGTTCAGTTTTAGATCATTGTAGTAGGAAGTTCAATGGACTTGAAGACCTCTTAATTGGTTGTGGCATCTTTCGGCGAACCAGACACTTGCCCGGAAATGCAGCAATCTAGAGGAATTTTGGTAAATCAGAACTTTCTGTCATTCTTCGCGTCGCGACCAGGAGGGTTCGCGACGCGATGTGGAGGAGTCTTTACAAGCCAAAACTTTCTGTCATTTCTCGCGTCGCGACCAGGAGGGATTCGCGACGCGACCTGGAGCAGTTTTGCGAGACCTGAAGTTTCTGTCATTTGTCGCGACGCGACGGCCACGGGCCGCGTCGCGATGGTGCGTAAAAATTAGGGTTTTTAAAGCTGTTTCAGGAATTTTGCAAGGGACTTCGTCTTGGAATCTGAGCCACACTTTGGAGCAGCAGCTGGGGGCGTTTTTGGGAGCTTCTAATCACTTGGGAACAAGGTTTTGAAGACTTCTCATGGATTCCTCTATGTGTAACTTCTCCTTATTTCTATCTTCTCTTTCCTTGATGTTGTCCATGTAGTTTGTTTTGATTAAGGAGAGATGACTCTCCCCAAACCTATCTATTGATTACTTTGTTATGGTTGATTCAGTTGTTTGGTTAATTTATCATAAGTCTATGCCTCTTTGTGTAATGCTTTACTTCTACATATGCTAGTTGTAATGAATTAGGGTTTGTGATCACATAGGGATATGGGTTACATTCTTGATATGGGGTAGTAGATCACATACTTGTGATCACCATAGGAATATGGGATTGGATATGTGAATTCTCTAATTCTTGCGTTTATTGCTTTACCTGTTGGCATGAATCACCTAAGGGATTAGGGTTTCTCAATTAGGTAAAAGGGGTTTTGAGGCAAGGGATTGTCCTTAACCTAATTTTGTGAATTGAATCTGGTAATTTAAACAACCAATTTGAGATTAACTGAAGGATCATAGGATAGGTGAGGGGAGAATATTCGACCCCTAATCGCTTTTATTTTATTGTTTACAGACGTTTGCTTTATTTTACCGTTACTTCACTTTTTGTCCAATTATTACGTCTAAGGATTAATTTACTTGCCTATTGATAATAAAACACAATCCCTGTGGAATCGACCGGTTCTTACCGATAAATTGTATTACTTGCGACAATTGGTACACTTGCCAAATTGTTAACAGATCGTCACCCAACGCGATACATATGACAATACGTATCAATTCTCGAGAGTTAGATAATTTATATCTTCTTTTTGATTTTGATCACCAAAAGATCAATCACATAAGCTCATTAGATAATTTATATCTATATCGGTCTATAACCCGTTTAGATGAATTCAATAGTTAGACATCCGGCGTTATAATCATACACAATGACATATATAGATATATATATTCAGTCAGTCCATCAGTCGGTGTACCCACACGCGTACTAGGGTTTCGGTTTTTCGATCAAATAGGCTTTCAAAGCTCTTTTCTAAAATCATGAGTTGAACAAGTTCAAAATAAGGTTTTCAGTAAGGCAATATCCTTAAAATTGGTGGGGAAGAAGATTAGAAGTGGTTTGGGATCGAAAGGAGCGACGAAATGAGAAATCGGGGATCGGTAACAGAAGCTCACGCACGGTCCGTGCCAAGGGGCGCACGACCCGTGCGTTGTAACAGCCCAAAATAATTGATTAATTTATTTAATTAATTATTTAGGATTTATGTGGTAGAAATAATAGAAATAATTATTTATTAGTATATGTGGACCTAATTATTAGTGTTAGTATTAGTAAATTAGAAGTGTTAAGTGGAGGCCCATGATTAGGTCACATAAGATAAGAAAAAGCCCATGAGGTTAAGTGAGTTTATAAAAGGGCTAGGTTAGGGTTTTGTTGTCATGAGAAGGAAAAAGAAAAATAAGGATTAGAGAAGTGAGAAGAGGAGAGGGAAGGCGTGATCCACAAGCTAGAAGAGAGAGAGAGGCGTGATCTACAACCAAGGAGAGAGAGAAGGAAAGCTAGGGTTTCACACATCTCCTAATCTAAGGTTTCGTTTTCTCCAAGCTAAGGTAAGGGTGGGATTTAATTCAATATAAGGGTTTATGAGGGATCTACATGTGGGGTTTTAGCGTGTCTTGATCACCATATTGTTGTCTTGAAAAATCGCATGCCCTATGATTGTGTGCCTTGTTGAGTAATTTGATGTATGCTTGATTTCCTCACATTCCTATGCCTAAATGATATGTTGTTATGCTCATAGTAATAACTGTTACCATATGATGATTTGTTGTTGAGAATTTATGATTAACATGTTTGATGATGATTTGGATGTGATTGTTGGTGTTTGGTGTTGTGTGTTGTTGATTTTAAACAAAATTTCTGGTTGTAGGGCGCATAGGGCGCATTCTGCGTGTATTCTGGAAACAATCTAGCAGTCCGAAAATTATGTGGTTTACCTTTTTAGAAACTAGACTTAATGCTTGTTAATTTGGCGCTAGTTTGGTTGCATTTGGAGTTGTATAGCTCGAGTTAAAGGTGTTGCAAGTTAGGTTAAAATTCTGGAAACGATCTGAGTATAGGTTCGGTTATACAGTAACTGAGAACAATATAGTTGTCTAAAAATTATGTGGTTTATTTTTCTGGAAACTAGACACAATTTTCTACAAATTAGGCACTGAGTTTACTCAATTTGGATAAGTATAATGGGATAATTCTTGGTTCCAAATTGGGTCAAAAATCTGGGACGGTTTGGGATATAGGTTCAGTTTTTGTCTAATTGTCAATGCCCTGATCCTCCAAATTTCGTGGGGTTTGTTTTGTTGGAAAGTAGACTTAATTTCCTACTGAATAGGCTTTGATTTCGCTAAATTTCGTTGAGAATTGAGAGAGAAGATTTGATTTCAAACTGACTAATAATTCTGTCCGAATTTTGTGGGGTTTATTGCTCCAATTAAGTTGTCAATTATTAATTGTTAATTTGCTAAATTAGTTGGTTGATAATTGTTGGTTGTTGGGCGTCCGTGTGGCTGCCCGGTAGGGCTGTCCTAGGTGTTGTCAATTAAAATGATGTTGAGTATGTGATTAAGCCAAATTGTTGTGATGTTGCAAATTGTGGTGATGTGGCCAAAGCGCTATAAATTGTTAAGTTGTAATTGTTGACGACGATGTTTATATGATGACGACGAGTTGCCTCTATTTATGGACAGTGATGTGAATTAGGCCTATGGCCAGTGACGTTGATGTGTGATTGTTTGACTGTTGTGCATACATCATTGAGTCGCATGCATACCATGAACATTAGGCCTTGTGCCAGCGACGAGAAAATTAGGCCTTTGGCCAGCGACAATATTTTAGGCCCTTGTGCCAGTGACGGAAATTAGGCCTTTGGTCAGTGACGTAGGTTGGTACCACATGCATGTGCATTGCTTGAGTCTCATATCGCATTCATATTGCACGACTGATTGAATGAAGTTGTTTGGCCATTGTGATGTGTTGTTAAAGTGATGTGTTGTTGTGAAAGTGACGTGTTAATGTATACTTAGCTGTTATTAACTGTTAAGAGTGATGTTGCTTGTTGTGATTAATTGATGTCTTGAGCTTCGTATGTGGTCTTTCATACACTTCTTATATTGTATGGAATCTCGCCCCTCTTTGTGGTTGTTACTTTATAGGTGAGCCCGAGTGAAGATTGTAGTCTTCCTTTTGCCTGGTGTCGTCTGCTCTGATAGGTAGCACTTGGGGAAGGGTCGATTACTATTTTTAATTAAATTTCGGTTGATGTTGAATCTTTTAGTAATTGGAGCACTTTGCACTTTGTCGGTTGTTGATGTTTTTAACGATGTTGAATAGTTCCGCTGCATGTTTTGAGAAAACTACGAGGTTTTGTTTTACGTTGAAAAATGCGACACTCTTTTGGCGCGAAAAACTCTGATAAATTATGAATAAACGATGGGTGAAAAAAGGGTGTTACATTAGTGGTATCAGAGCAATGGTTAGTCCGGCCAAGTTGTCGAGTCGTTGTGTCGTGTGACGGTCAAGTGTTGTCTTTTAGTTCTAACCATTGTTTGTGTTGTAGTGATGCTCCTGCAGGTAAAAGTAAACCGAAAAAACGCCGATGGTAAGAGAACTAGTGGGGGAGATGCTCCTACTGGTATTGTGTGCTTTATTGTGTTTCCGTGTGAACTCTCTTTTGTTTTTGGTTTTATTTTTAACCTTCCTGTTGTGTGAACTTGTATGTAGTTTGTTAGTGGAAGAATGTTAGCTTAGGCGGGAAAATTTCGAGGACGAAATTCTTTTAAGTGGGGGAGAGTTGTAACAGCCCAAAATAATTGATTAATTTAATTAATTATTTAGGATTTATGTGGTAGAAATAATAGAAATAATTATTTATTAGTATATGTGGACCTAATTATTAGTGTTAGTATTAGTAAATTAGAAGTGTTAAGTGGAGGCCAATGATTAGGTCACATAAGATAAGAAAAAGCCCATGAGGTTAAGTGAGTTTATAAAAGGGCTAGGTTAGGGTTTTGTTGTCATGAGAAGGAAAAAGAAAAATAAGGATTAGAGAAGTGAGAAGAGGAGAGGGAAGGCGTGATCCACAAGCTAGAAGAGAGAGAGAGGCGTGATCTACAACCAAGGAGAGAGAGAAGGAAAGCTAGGGTTTCACACATCTCCTAATCTAAGGTTTCGTTTTCTCCAAGCTAAGGCAAGGGTGGGATTTAATTCAATATAAGGGTTTATGAGGGATCTACATGTGGGGTTTTAGGGTGTCTTGATCACCATATTGTTGTCTTGAAAAATCGCATGCCCTAAGATTGTGTGCCTTGTTGAGTAATTTGATGTATGCTTGATTTCCTCACATTCCTATGCCTAAATGATATGTTGTTATGCTCATAGTAATAATTGTTGCCATATGATGATTTGTTGTTGAGAATTTATGACTAACATGTTTGATGATGATTTGGATGTGATTGTTGGTGTTTGGTGTTGTGTGTTGTTGATTTTAAACAAAATTTCTAGTTGTAGGGCGCATAGGGCGCATTCTGCGTGTATTCTGGAAATAATCTAGCAGTCCGAAAATTATGTGGTTTACCTTTTTAGATACTAGACTTAATGCTTGTTAATTTGGCGCTAGTTTGGTTGCATTTGGAGTTGTATAGCTCGAGTTAAAGGTGTTGCAAGTTAGGTTAAAATTCTGGAAACGATCTGAGTATAGGTTCGGTTATACAGTAACTGGGAACAATATAAATGTCTAAAAATTATGTGGTTTGTTTTTCTGGAAACTAGACACAATTTTCTACAAATTAGGCACTGATTTTATTCAATTTGGATAAGTATAATGGGAGAATTCTTGGTTGCAAATTGGGTCAAAAATCTGGGACGGTTTGGGATGTAGGTTCAGTTTTTGTGTAATTGTGAATGCCCTGATCCTCCAAATTTCGTGGGGTTTGTTTTGTTGGAAAGTAGACTTAATTTCCTACTGAATAGGCACTGATTTAGCTAAATTTAGTTTAGAATTGAGGGAGAAGATTTGATTTCAAAATGACTAATAATTCTGTCTGAATTTTGTGGGGTTTGTTGCTCCAATTAAGTTGTCAATTATTAATTGTTAATTTGTTGGTTGTTGGGCGTCCGTGTGGCTGCCCGGTAGGGCTGTCCTAGGTGTTGTCAATTAAAATGATGTTGAGTATGTGATTAAGCCAAATTGTTGTGATGTTGCAAATTGTGGTGATGTGGCCAAAGCGCTATAAATTGTTAAGTTGTAATTGTTGACGACGATGTTTATATGACGACGACGAGTTGCCTCTATTTATGGACAGTGATGTGAATTAGGCCTATGGCCAGTGACGTTGATGTGTGATTGTTTGACTGTTGTGCATACATCATTGAGTCGCATGCATACCATGAACATTAGGCCTTGTGCCAGCGACGAGAAAATTAGGCCTTTGGCCAGCGACGATATTTTAGGCCCTTGGGCCAGTGACGGAAATTAGGCCTTTGGCCAGTGACGTAGGTTGGTACCACATGCATGTGCATTGCTTGAGTCTCATATCGCATTCATATTGCACGACTGATTGAATGAAGTTGTTTGGCCATTGTGATGTGTTGTTAAAGTGATGTGTTGTTGTGAAAGTGACGTGTTAATGTATACTTACCTGTTATTAACTGTTAAGAGTGATGTGGCTTGCTGTGATTAATTGATGTCTTGAGCTTCGTATGTGGTCTTTCATACACTTCTTATATTGTATGGAATCTCGCCCCTTTTTGTGGTTGTTACTTTATAGGTGAGCCCGAGTGAAGATTGTAGTCTTCCTTTTGCCTGGTGTCGTCTGCTCTGATAGGTAGCACTTGGGGAAGGGTCGATTACTGTTTTTAATTAAATTTCGATTGATGTTGAATCTTTTAGTAATTGGTGCACTTTTCACTTTGTCGGTTGTTGATATTTTTAACGATGTTGAATAGTTCCGCTGCATGTTTTGAGAAAACTACGAGGTTTTGTTTTACGTTGAAAAATGCGACACTCTTTTGGCGCGAAAAACTCTGATAAATTATGAATAAACGATGGGTGAAACAAGGGTGTTACATGCGTGGTGCACTAAATTGAAATACCCATCTGCGAAGTGGGCGCATGGTTCGTGCCCAGGGGCGCACGACCCGTGCGTCCGGTTCTGTTTCCTGATTCCAATCCGATTCTCATTCTGCTTTTTCGTTTCTCGCCCAAATCGAATTCCGATCGTAATCCAACCTAAAAACAATTTTAACAAGCCACATTCCAGACTATATTCCAGCGAAAGCGTTTAAATCACAGTTTCATAAAATGGTCAACATTTCGAAAACAAGATAACTGCCTTATGACTCAAAACAGACACATTTTCAGGACACACAAAAAAACATCCCTATCCGTGAGTAGAACTCACCTGGTTGACGATCTCGCGGGAAAAACACGCCGGAGCACGAGGGATCGAACCGTAGTCAATCGAACAATCCTCGTAGTCACGTACTCGCATCGAACTTGGTCATGACTCGAGACAGCAACCTCCACTGCTCCTATTTAATCCCAGCAACTCCGACACGTTTATCGATACTGACTTCTTTTCCGGTGCATAGAATTTGCATCTCTCGTGACTTGGCAACTCGAACTCCAAAATAAACATTTCCAGTTCTTCTTCCTGTTTTCCAGCAACAGTTTGCAGATTTGCAACTTCCATATCTATGTCAATTCGCATGATATATCTCTAAGGCCTCAGGTACGAATCTTTGGTGTGGAAAAACATTATGGGAATGGGAGAACCACACGAAGCGGCAAAGCCGGGTACATGTCGCCATCTAGGTTTCCCGACGTAGATTAGCCACCGGCAAGTCGGTGAATACTGAGCACCAATAACATGGTAACCAAAATAACGTGCGCCCTTCTTTCAGTAGTTTACTATTATATTGTTAATTGTTAATATATATATATATATATATATTATTAATGATAAATAATATATTAAATATATATCCTATAATATATTATATAAATTACTATAATGTACGGGAATATATAAAATTTTATTTAATATATTTATATTATTGATATTTTTCCTTTTATAGGAAATGAATCTAGACTTAAATCATGAAAAAGTTCTTTAAATTAAAAAATGAAAGAGAAGAGGGTTATACATGGTAATTAAATATAGTGAATCTATTTTCCATACAAAGTACAACGACCATTACTACTTGAAAATACATGTGAAGAAAGTGAGATCTATATACCTAACATGTTTCCTCTTTTACGAACAAGGGTTGGTCCGAGTGGTTACTAGGCTTGGATCCAACTCTATGGTCTCAGGTACGAATCTTTGGTGTGGAAAAAACATTTTGGGAATGGGAGAACCACAAGGACAGGCAAAGCCGGGTACTTGTTGCCAGCTAGGTTTCCCGATGTGGATTAGCCACCGGCAAAGTCGGTGAATACTGAGCACCAATAACACGGTAACCAAACTAACGTGCACCCTTTTTTCAGTAGTTTATTATTATATTAATATATTATTATATATATATATATATATATATATATATATATATATATATATAATATTACATAATAAATATATATCCTATAATATATTATATAAATAATTATAATATATGGGAATATATGGTATTATATTTAATATATTTATATTATTGATATTTTCCTTTTACAGGAAATTAATCTAGACTTAAATCATGAAAAAGTTCTTTGAATAAAAAAAGTAAAGGGAGGAGGGTTATACTTGGTAATTAAATGTAGTGAATCTATTTTCTATACATGCATACACGTGAAGAAACTGAGATATATATATGTCTCTATATGTATCCATTTCTTCTTGCATTCTCATCTCAACAGAACAGTTCAATGGAAAACAACCAAATCCCTTCTTCTTAGATGGTTCCATCAATACCCCCAATTAGTCCATTTCCAAAGGGTTCTGTTAAATCGGTAGGTCTGATTTTCAAAGGGTTCATGTGAGTCCCATTAAATCGGTAGGTCTCATTTTCAAAGGGTTCCACTACAAGAAAACCGAGACCTACCGATTCTTGTAGTGTTCTCACCTGAGTTTCACCCAATAAGAGAGTGAGTATTAGTGGAAGAGTATCAAAGGGTATCATAGTGTGGTTCTAATATTAATACAGAGAGTGTTGCTAGTACCTTTTTTAATGTTATTATCACCATTTTCTGATATTATATTATTTTTTAATTTGCAGTACGTTTTTCAATTGAACGTGAGAAAAACAAAGCTCAATTAAAAAGGATGAGGAAAATACATAGCAAGCTAGAGCAAATCAAAGCACAGATCCTTAATTGGAGTGTTAGTATGCAGCCAATTCCCTGTGATCCAAACGTCATTTCAAAAATAATTAATCTCCCTAACATTATGATTAGTGTTATTGCTAATGAAGCTGTTTCTTGTTTGACATTGTTGGAGTTAGAAATTGTTCCAACCCCAAACATTGCCCTTCCATTAACAATAGCTTTATGGCAAAGGGATATCTCTCTTCAACTCTTCACTCAAAGAAGGTTCACTGCTATAGCTGGTATTAAACATATACTTAATAAAACATGAGCACTATTGGCATTTCCAATATGTGTGAAAAACGTAATTTTAAGAATTTTTTGGAAATGCCAACAGTGCTCAAGTTTTATTAAGTAAATGTTTAATACCAACTATAGAAGTGAACCTTCTTTGAGTGAAGAGTTGAAGAGATATATCCCTTTGCAATAAAGTTGTAGTTAATGGAAGGGCACTGTTTGGGGTAGGAACATTTTCTAACTCCAACAATGTCAAGCAAGAAACAGCTTCATTAGCAATAGCACTAATCATAGTGCCAGGGAGATTAATCATTTTTGAAATGATGTTTGGATCGTTGGGAATTGGCTGCATACTAGCACTCCAATTAAGGATCTGTGCTTTCATTTTCTCTTGTCTACTATGGATTTTCCTCATCCTATTTAATTCAGTTATGTTTTTCTCACTTTCAATTGATAAACTTACATCAAATTAAAAAATAATATATTATCAAAAAATGAGGATAATAATGTTAAAAAAGGTACTAGCAAAACTCTCTATATTAACATGGGAACCAATCTAGGATACTCTTTGATACTCTTCCAGCAATACTCACTCTATGATTGGGTGAAACTTATATGAGAACCACTCGGACTGGAAAATCAGGGTACATGTCGCCAGCTAGGTTCCTCGATGTATATTAGTTACCGACAAAGTCGGTGAATACAGCACACCAATAACACGGTTACCCAAATAACATGCACCTTCTTTTTAGTAGTTTTTTATTATATTGTTAATATATATATATATATATATATATATTATTAATTAATGATAAATAATATATTTAATATATATCCTATAATATATTATATAAATTATTATAATATATGGGAATATATAGTATTACTAGTAACATACCCGTGCATCCGCACGGGTTGATCGCGTTATGTGGTATAGTTTTGAATCAGATTGATTTCTCGAATCTAAATAATGTAAATGGAAGCTATGTTTAAAATAAGAATCTGGTGAAAGTAAATAAGACTATCAATTTATTTAGTTAAAAAAAGATCTTGTAACAAAGTTGATCATAGTGTTGAGCTTTTGTTAATTAATGACATCTTAGTAATAAATTCAAAAATATTTATGTAAATGAAATATTACGTTAGAAATTATAATGTCTCGGAAACATAAAATACAAAAGTAGATATTAATAGTCATTTAATTTTGCTAAAGCATAGGTCATTATGCCTTCAAGATACAAATACCTAAGAACTGACTTTGTCAACTTCGGCCAAGTTTTTCTCTTCAACAATGATGATATTAAACTTGGACTATCTCCATTTAATGTTGGCTTTATCCTCCAGTATAAGTGGTCATTGTGGAGGTTCACCTTATCTGACCCAAAAGAATTCGAGAATGCCTCATATGTTATAGTCATGGAAGGAAGTGAATTGAAGCCAATTGTGGAGGTTCAAGTCATCTCACCCAGAAGAATTGAAACCAATGTATCAAATATTAGCCAGTTGTCAGCCAAGTTGAGGTCACATTATTTGGTTTCCTCATAGACTCAAAATTAAATTATTTTAAGCTAAATCAATTCTGAATACAATATTTGGTTTGTTGAAATTCATAAATTTGTTCCCAGATTATTTAAAGAAGTTAGTCCATGGGTGAAAAGAACCTCAAATTGTTGTTTGTTAGTCCTCAAATACATAAATAGGTTCTTCAAAGTTAGAAGTTAGTCCAGCTCTGTTTCCTCAGATCTTTTTCCAATTTAGATCTGTTGCTAATTGAATTGTATAAAGAGGCTGATCTGTTTTCAATTCAAATCAAGCAAATTTATTTATATAACAAGGCTGGAATTTTTTTTTGTTAGCAGTAGTTCCATAAGTCTATATAGTAATAGAGACACACTCCGCTCTTCTAGCTGTACCTTTCAGTTGACCAATTCCTTTTTCAAATCCTCAATCTCTTTTTCATAATCACGCTAATAAATAAATAGAGCAACAATAACGATAGGAAAATCATGAATGATATCAATAAATGTTGACAATTACACAAATGTTCATGACTGCATGTACTATACATAAGAAATCATTGAGGGAAGAAATCCAAATTAGATAAATCTTATGACCAGTATTGTTGTAACCAGCTTGGTTCTCTAACAAAAACTGAAATTGCAAGAAAATGTAAAGTATAACAGAATGCAAAGGCATAATCAAATGACAGATTTGTCAGGTCCTTGCTGGAGAGTCTATCTACAATTCTTCCAATAAGAACTTCGTAGCTTTTCTAACTCTTTGGCTTGTGAGAGTTAGTTGGCCCATTAGTTGTAGCTAGGCTTATTGCTTCTTGAGTTCTTGTAGCTTCGCATCATAAAGTGAATTATAATGTGCATCGTGTGTGTGATGAAATAAAGAGGGCATGTGGCAATGAATACACACAGATTAAGGAACAAAATATAAATGAATAGACATTGATAAAAAAGAAGCACTTCAAAAATCAATTCAAATCAAACTAATACCACAAAGCAAATAAAACCCATGCCTATTCAGCAAGATGTCACTCAATCCTTTGCCAAAACCCCATTACTTAATAGAGATTGAAACTTAAAGATGGTAATCAGTCCATGTTAGAACTCCAAAAAATAATGTTTACTATATTAATATATTTCCAACAATGAAAAGTAAATGAATATAAAAGTTACATTGAGACCCCTATATGATATGACCATAAACTCCACTACCACCACTACTTTCACCAGCATTCTCAAACCTCTAAAGTGAAAATATTTCTTAAAATTAGGTATTAAATTAAAACAGAAGAAAGGGAAATGATAAGTTATGCTTCCTACAAAAAAGGGAATCGTGTAGTTGAGTTAGAAACAACTGTCAATTAAAAGGAACAAAGAAAGATATAAAGCAATAAAGAGGATTTTGAATGGAGCTCAACAGGAATAACAGCAAGATGTATCACTATTTAGTCCCACTTTCTCAATAACATCAATGTAGGAGCCATCTATCTAAAATATTTTACTTCTTCTAGAAGTCAAATATTTATTGGAAATTAATAAATTCTTATGTGGTCAATACTGATATTATTAAAAAAATTATGTTTGGGCCTGAAACTCACCTTAGAAAAAAGTAAGCAAATGGTTAAGAAACAAATAATCAAATGGACATGTAAGCTACATACAGGGAAGAGATGAAATCTTTTGGTTGTTGCTATAGAAAAATTTGTTCAAATGATAATACCAGCTTCACAATCAAAAATTATTGCCAAAGAGAATAAGAGAGCTTCCGTAAGAAGTGTAATAATGAAAAGAAAGGAGGGAAAGTTTAAAAAACTTCAACTCTTGAAGACATAATTGAGAGAATACTACCCATATAATCCAGTTAGAAGTAGAAAACATTACTATGCATTAATTGAACTCTTTGTCAAGAAGAACTCCAGTAGCTATACTTGATGGAGTATGAGCCATGAAAAAAAGAAATTGATATTGGGCAATGACAATAGAATGAATTTGTCTCCCCCATAGAACACCTATTCACAAATTTTCCAATGAGAAAAAACTGAAAAAATAGACTTAAACAACAAAAACATGTACAAATAAATCAACTAACATTTACAATAAACGCTATCATCGCAATTCAATAACCACGCATCTGCTTCATTCAATAAAGCACGCATCTGCTTAGGTTGTCTTTCAACATCCGAAATAAGAACCTGATATTTGAAGAGTCTGAAATAAGGAACATTAGAGATACAAAGAATAATCACAACGGCAAAGAAATATGCAAATTTCTTACATCATTGTTGTCTGTGTGGGTAACCAATATCTAAGAATTTTGTGTCAGTTCCCAATTTCTATTCACCTACAAACCGGAACACAAAGATCAAAAAACACCAACTTATCAACATAATAATATCCAGTCCAAAATATAAACCATTAAAATGCATCCATAATCTTGCCATATAGGAGCTCTGAATGTTTCCATATACATTCTCAATATGAAAAAATTCATCGTATTGTTAAATATTGCATTCTACCAAGGGAAGTATCAAATTTAAAACTTGCATGAGCTAATTCCATTGCAATATGTGTATTATACAGAGTCCTTACTAAGGCTTAGACTTAGAGTAAACCTGAAGATCTTATTCCATTGCAATATGTGTATTGTTACTACTTGACACTTCAAGAAAGAGAACTGTTTTTTTCCTTTTGCTGCAACACTGAAAGAAAAAAGAACAGCATACAACTTGAGAAGGACAAAACTTACCAAGTCATGCAAAATTAGGACCAAACAACAAAATCCCCATTACACTCTGTTTTGATCATCATATACAAAGGTGGGCTCATCATACATTGCAGAAAAGGAAAGAAACACAGACAATAAAGACATTGTAAAATAAATGAAACTTAAAATAGACAATAAGAAAAGTGGCCTAAGTTATCCAGGTTTGCTAGTCAATAAGAAACTAATTTCACCAAATTCTAATACTACTTACAAAAATAATTGAATTCCTCAAGTGGGCTACTTCAATCTTTTTAAAGGGGATGCTTCATTCCTTTCCAATGTTATTGAAATATATTTTAGGTTAATATCAGTGGAGTAACATGAAAAGAAAAGGCACGTACGTGACTGCAAAATACACAATGCATATACTCATTATAAAAGGACAATTCTTGGAGTAACATGAAAAGAAAAGGCACGGGTATGCAAATTCTACGACATTTTTTTCATAAGCCATCATATCAATTTATTTCATTTAGAAGATTTAAACACATGAAAAAGATAATAATTATAACCTGTTTCCAAACATTTAAATTGTCTACAAATAATGACAGTAATTTTTGCTTGTTATACTCTTCTAGTTTTGAGTGGGGAATAAAAACAAACAACTGCTAGACATATTTTTCTCCTCGGCCAATGCATATTTTCTATAAACTGAAATGGATCCAAATAATAAGGAAAGCAAAAATGAAAAAGAAAAGTGAAAGAATGGTCAAACTAAGGAAATACAAATGAAAACATCAGAGAAATACCTCTTTGAGATACTTTTTTCTTTACCAAATGAAATAGAAGGCAAGATAAATGAAAGAAGGCCACCACATACCAAAATTCTTCCAGAATGCAAGCCTCGTAACGGCTTCTGATCTCACCGTCTTCTTCCCTTCCAGTTTTTCCTATCTTCTTGCTTTCCCGTTTTTCTTTGCCCGTCTTTTACCAATGCCCGGTTTTTCCTTTCATTTTGAGCTTCGGTTGAAGGAGAAGAGAAGGAAATGGAAGAAGTTCGTGAAGTGAGAGAGAAAAAATGGTGAGGGAGAGGGTGAGAAGTTCGTGAAGGGCTGGGTTTCGAAAATGAAGAAGAAGAAGAGAGGAAGAAGATGAGTTTCGAAATAAGAAGCTCTGAGTGTCGAAAATGAAGAAGAGAGGAAGAAGAGATGGTCTGCAGATTAAAAAAAATTGAAATTGAAAAAGAGAAAAGGAAGGAAGAGGAAGGTCAGAATGAGATGAGTAAGAAATGGGAGTGATTCGTGAGGTGAGAGAAAAAATTGCGAGAAAGAGGGATACGGACAAAGTGAAAGTGGAGAGGAAATTGAATTTTAATAAATTGAAACTTTGAAAGTGTGGGAAGAGTAAAAAGGAGTAGTAAGAGAGGGAAATTAAAGTGAGTAATAGACAAAATTGTCCCTAATAAATTGAGGTGTCAAGGGTCTCAAATGTCTAAATAGGTAAAATCATATGTGGAGTGTTGGTATAAATATATATTAGATTAGATAATTAATAGATTTATATTATTGATATTTTTCCTTTAATAGGAGATGAATCTAGACTTAAATCATGAAAAAGTTCTTTAAAATAAAAAATTAAAGAGAGGAGGGTTATACATGGTAATTAAATATAGTGAATCTATTTTCCATACAAAGTACAACGGCCATTACTACTTGAACATACACGTGAAGAAAGTGAGATCTATATACCAAACATGCATCCTCTTTTACCAACAAGGGTTGGTCCGAGTGGTAACTAGGCTTGGATCCAACTCTAAGGTCTCAGGTACGAATCTTTGGTGTGTAAAAAACATTATGGGAATCGGAGAACCACACGAAGCGGCAAAGCCGGGTACATGTCGCCATCTAGGTTTCCCGACGTAGATTAGCCACCGGGAAGTCGGGGAATACTGAGCACCAATAACTTGGTAACCAAAATAACGTGCACCCTTCTTTCAGTAGTTTACTATTATATTGTTAATTGTTAATAGATATATATATATATATATATATATATTATTAATGATAAATAATATATTAAATATATATCCTGTAATATATTATATAAATTACTATAATATATGGGAATAAATAAAATTATATTTAATATATTTATATTATTGTTATTTTTCCTTTTATAGGAAATGAATCTAGACTTAAATCGTGAAAAAGTTCTTAAATTAAAAAATTGAAAGAGAAGAGGAATATAGTGAATCTATTTTCCATACAAAGTACAACGGCCATTACTACTTGAACATACACGTGAAGAAAGTGAGATCAATATACCTAACATGTATCCTCTTTTACGAACAAGGGTTGGTACGAGTGGTTACTAGGCTTGGATCCAACTCTATGGTCTCAGGTACGAATCTTTGGTGTGGATAAAACATTTTGGGAATGGGAGAACCACAAGGCCTGGCAAAGCCGGGTACATGTCGCCATCTAGGTTTCCCGACGTAGATTAGCCACCGGCAAAGTCGGTGAATACTGAGCACCAATAACACGGTAACCAAACTAACGTGCACCCTTTTTTCAGTAGTTTATTATTATATTAATATATTATTATATATATACAGATATATATATAATAAATAATACATAATAAATACATATCCTATAATATATTATATAAATTATTATAATATATGGGAATATATAGTATTATATTTAATATATTTATATTATTGATTTTTTCCTTTTACAGGAAATTAATGTAGACTTAAATCATGAAAAAGTTCTTTGAATAAAAAAAGTAAAGGGATGAGGGTTATACTTGGTAATTAAATGTAGTGAATATATTTTCTATACATGCATACACGTGAAGAAACTGAGATCTATATATGTCTCTATATGTATCCATTTCTTCTTGCATTCTCTTCTCAACAGAACAGTTTAATGGAAAACAACCAAATCCCTTCTTCTTAGATGGCTCCATCAATACCCCCAATTAGTCCATCATTTCCAATTCATAATTGTGTGAAATTCATGTGAGTCCCATTAAATCAGTAGGTATCATTTTCAAAGGGTTCTCACATGAGTTTCACCCAATAAGAGAGTGAGTATTGGTGGAAGAGTATCAAAGAGTATCATAGTGTGGTTCTCATATTAATACAGAGAGTGTTGCTAGTACCTTTTTTAACGTTATTTTCACCATTTTTTGATAATATATTATTTTTTTAATTTGCAGTACGTTTTTCAATTGATCGTGAGAAAAACAAAGCTCAATTAAACAGGATGAGGAAAATCCATAGCAAGCTTGAGCAAATCAATACACAGATCCTTAATTGGAGTGTTAATATGCAGCCAATTTCCCGTGATCCAAACGTCATTTCAAAAATGATTAATCTCCCTAACATTATGATTAGTTTTATTGCTAATGAAGTTGTTTCTTGTTTGACATTGTTGGAGTTAGAAAATGTTCCTACCCCAAACATTGCCCTTCTATTAACAATAGCTTTATTGCAAAGGGATATATCTCTTCAACTCTTCACTCAAAGAAGGTTTACTGCTATAGCTGGTATTAAACATATACTTAATAAAACTTGAGCACTGTTGGCATTTCCAATATGTGTGAAAAATGTACTTTTAGGAATTTTTTGGAAATGCCAACAGTGCTCAAGTTTTATTAAGTATATGTTTAATACCAACTATAGCAGTGAACCTTCTTTGAGTGAAGAGTTGAAGAGATATATCCCTTTGCAATAAAGTTGTAGTTAATGGAAGGGCACTGTTTGGGGAAGCAACATTTTCTAACTCCAACAATGTCAAGCAAGAAACAGCTTCATTAGCAATAGCACTAATCATAGTGCCAGGGAGATTAATCATTTTTGAAATGATGTTTGGATCGTTGGGAATTGGCTGCATACTAGCACTCCAACTAAGGATCTGTGCTTTCATTTTCTCTTGCCTACTATGGATTTTCCTCATCCTATTTAATTCAGTTAAGTTTTTCTTACTTTCAATTGATAAACTTACATCAAATTAAAAAATAATATATTATCACCAAATGAGGATAATAATGTTAAAAAAGGTACTAGCAAAACTCTCTATATTAACATGAGAACCACTCTAAAATACTCTTTGATACTCTTCCAGCAATACTCACCCTATGATTGGGTGAAACTTATATGAGAACTACTTTGAAAATGGGACCTATAATTTAATAGGACTCACACGAATTTCACACAATCATGAAGTGTGTGTTGATGGGAAAATGTTAAAAAGAGTGTTAATATTACCATAGTTTCTAGATGTTTCTCTAAGAAGAATTGTCACTTGATGGGCCAATTTCACGTTCCACCACCAATGAGCTCTTCTCATTTTTGTATGCTGCAGTTATTTTTATGAATACCAGTTATTTCATCATGGAATCTCAAATGTTATCTTTGATATGTTTAAAATTATACAAATTGACATTGATTTTTGTTCTTTAAATAATAATAACATGAATTAATTACCTCAAGAGCTTCGGTTTTCAGTTCCAACTCAGCTACATATTGTTGTTTCCTCCATCTAGATCTCACAGCTAAGTGCCGATTTAATAGCATTCTACATGTATGTATACATGTAAGATTTGTGAGTGAAGAATAGGAATATGAAGATACAAAGTTAATAGGAATATTAGTACGTTTCTTACTAAAGAATTGGAATATGAAGATAAAGCCATATTAGTACGCTTAACAAACTTCAGAGTAAACCAAATGGGAACTTAGGAATAAGGGAACCTTGGCAATATTCAGTTTCATAGTGATTTAAAAATCCACTTTCAATTCTACACAATGAATGCTATCACAGCACTAAGTCATTTATTAATTATTTACTGATCCTAGTCTTGGCTATACTCATCTCTCTGATTGAACTTTATTTGTTATTGTTTGTACTGCTGTTTGATAATTGAATTTACCGTCCAAGACTATGAATTTTTACCA
Organism: Astragalus membranaceus; assembly: GCA_039519185.1. Taxonomy (NCBI): domain Eukaryota; kingdom Viridiplantae; phylum Streptophyta; class Magnoliopsida; order Fabales; family Fabaceae; genus Astragalus; species Astragalus membranaceus. The sequence goes on along the minus strand of CM076848.1, from coordinate 85,497,832 downwards.
TGCTTTACTTTTTATTTTTTACCTCACTAACTCAAGTACTAGTAAGTGGACTTAGAACTTAATCTACATAATCCTCATGAGAACGGTATTTTCTTATCACTGTATTACTTGTTTGACTGTGTATACTTGCACATGATTTTACACAATAAGTTTTTGGCAACGTTGTTGGGGACTATTAGAGTTAATTTCTAAAATCTTTGAATAGTATTTACCTTAGAAGGTTGAGAAGAGAGGCTAGTGACAGAGAGAGAGTAGCAACAATCAGAGCTGCTGCTATGGCTGAAATTAATGGTCATCAGATCATTCAAGTAGATGAGAATGGCAACGCAATTGTTGTAACACCCCGTATTTCTAAAACAAAGAAATACCAAAATATACAATTTGGTTTACATCAGAGTATAAAAATTCCTGCTTAGATATACATCGTTTCAAGAAAACAGCGAAAACTAAAACATAACATAGCTGAAATTCGAGTGATATCAAATACAGAAACAACGGCAGAAAAAAATATAAACAGCTAGGAATGAGTCAATCTTCTATCTCCTCCTCGAGCGTGACGACTGACCATCCCGTTTTCTTCTCCGTTTCCTGTTCTCTGTAAAAACAACAACAATGATAGGGTGAAGTGCTATTATATATTTTTAAGCCTTGTCAAATAATATGTAATTAGAAGCTCTTCCAAACGAAACATCGACTGTGCAAAGCCCACAATCCCGATGAGTCGAAAACTTAACTTAGCATAAATCGGCTGTGCAAAGCCCACAATCCCGATAACCCACGTTAGACCATACCATAACGTTTTCCGGGCCTAGGGTGAGGGCTCATGACTTCCCTTCCTAGTATGCCAATTCGTCGGGTCGTCACCCAACTCGATATAATCTATATATCGTACCCGCATTGGGCCATCTTTCAAGTTTTAGATATCTATATCTATTATCGATCTATAACCCGTTTTGATGAATTCAAAGTTAGACATCCGGCGTTATAATCATAGCGTCGAGAAGGATCCACGATCAGGTTTGTTATGCCAAAAACATTATCTCACACGCGGTCTAAGTTTCGGTTTTGAAAACAGCTTTGAACATAAAAAACAGTGTACTTTCCAAACCGAATTATATAATTATAGATAGGTCTTTGAATAAGCTTTCAAACGCACCTAAGGACACTTCAATCGGACACCCGGTTCAAAAGTTTTGGCAAAAACAATTTCAATTAGGTTTGCTGAAAAATTAAACAGCGTCGCGACGCGAAAACTTACAGAACCGAAATGGATACAAAACTCAGTATGGTCGCGACGCGAAGGGCTCGTGTCGCGACGCGATGGGTCCCTGAAACACAAAAACAGATTTTCGCAATTCGATTTTATACCGTTTCGCGTTTTGATCCGGGGCCGAGACATCCTAGGGCTTTGACAACTTAAAACAAATACTCTAAACCATATTCCAGACGACAATCAAAACATAATTCAGCATCACATATATAAACAATTTTGCAAAACCGTAAAAGCGTGATTTTTGGGAAAATGGTTTGTCGACTCGATAATCGTTTCAAAAATCATATTTTCACATAGAGACCAAGACGAAACATATTCAGAATATCAAAATATCCTTAATCGTGAGTAAAACTCATCGGTTTGACGAGTCCCCGAGAAGTCGCGTCCTCGCTCGAACAACCGAACCGTTAACCACTCGACAATCCACGTAATCACGAACATGCTCCGAATGCCTCCGTAACTAAACTCAATGGCTCCACTTGCACAAACAGCAACTCAATCATTCACTGTTGCTACTGAACTCCTCTTCGGGTAGATAGAACTGATGGCTCTCGAGACTTTGGCGTATCGAACCCAATTTCGACGAACAATGTCCAGCTCTTCTTTCTGTTTTCCAGAATCAAGGCACACTTTTGCACCAGCCATAACTAGGCCAATTCATAACCAAAACTATCCAAATCAGTGCCTATTTTGCAGAGAATTTCATCTACTTTCTGATGGAGGAAGTTTCACACGCATGCATGTTGTAATCTGGGAGTTATCATCAAAACAATAGGACTGGTTCATCATAGTGCCTGATTCTAAATCTGAAACTTGTGAGCATGATATATCTCTCATTTCTCCATGAAATCATACGGTTCTTGTGCCCAAAATGAAGAACTTTTTGTCTACTTTCCAGAGAAACAGAAATCATGATCATAGGATCTGTGCACAGGGTTTCACCCAGAAATTCTGATGAACTTAGATCATCAACCCCATCACTTGCAACTTCGAAATTGAGCTCCCCCCCTCTGTACCAGATGCCCTTCACCTCTAGTTCATAGTTAACATGCAAACAAACAGCAAACTCAACTCATCCATATCCACCATTGAAGCACATAACCCGAAAATGGAAGTGAGGGAAGAAGTGGGAATCAGGTTCTGGAAATAATACTAATGGAAGGGAAATTGAAAATGGAGTGGGTGGGTGGTGAGAACACTTACATGCACTGATTTTGGTGATCCCTCTCCCCCTACCTTCTCCTTCCTTGCTCCACACCCTCCTCTCTCTTTTCTTTCCTTAAGGTTCAGCTCCTTTCTTTTTATTTCAGAATTGGCAAATGGTTGAGTGTGAGAGTGGGGCTGAAGGTTCAGTAACTTATAGGCTGGAACATTAGAAGGGATTAAAAAGACTGATTTACCCTTCAGCTTAAGTACTTCATTAAAATTATGACTAGGCCACAATTTAATGGAGAATACGAATTCAGGACCTTTTCCTCGACTAGTCTTCACCGAGACGCGACTAATTATTGCCACAATTAATCAAGTCGGTCTTAGGCTTCGTAGTACGAGTTTTTAAAAATTAGGGATGTTACAATAACCCCAACTTTTAAAAATTTTGTCCTCAAAATTGTTTATTGCTCAAACATCTTGTTGACACGCAATTTTTATCCGATAATCGACTATTCCGACCTTTCGATTGTAGACACTAGCAGTTAAGGACCAATGGTGTACTTACAATTTGTCGATAACACAACTTTATAGATCAGGGCATCTATACATCCCGCACTATCAAAGTCAGGAACTCAGAAGGTTTCGACTTAGCCGTGGCTTGAATTGGGAGGAATGATTTCTATGAGAGGACTACTTTGAATTCAAACTACGCGGTATCCGGAAGAAAGGTTTTTTTCTCTTCCCGAGCTACGCTTACTTAAGCGCTTGACTCATTTTACTAAAAATCTTGACTGAAGTGAACAAAGTTGTTTCACAAAATAGGTTGACTCTCAGTCCAATTGAATGTAGAAAACAATTTTCCTTGCAACTTGACCCAAGAAAACTCTAGAATAATAGTAAAATATTCTTTCATTAAATATTTCCCAAAACTTGAAAGTACCATTGTTTCACTTGGGTAAAAATTCTTTTCAACGGGGTTTTCAAATAACGATACTTCGATAAATACGACTATCCAACAAGCGTTAATTCACCCCAACTTACAAATGACCTTACTCGATGCACGACGCTTCAACAAAGCGGAATCTCATTCTCTGATTTTTAAAAATTTACGAGTTTGAAAGTGAGAATAAAAGTGTTACTTTGTTGAAATCAACCATTTGTGCGATCAGAATCTCACAAACTTCATTATCGTGTTTGAGTTTTGTAACACCCTCAAAATAATTAGTAGAATTATTTGGCTGTTAACCCAATTAAACTAATTTAGTAATTGACGGGTAAATTTATTGAGTGCTAAAATTAATTATTGGCTGTCACAGGATCGTTAACCGAATAATACGGGTCAAGGACGTTTTGGAATCGAAATAAGAGATTAAGATCAATACGGTAATTTGACCACATTACCATTTATATATTAAATAATTATATATATATATGTGTGTGTGTGATTAAAAGAAAGAAAGAAAAGAATTAAAGAAAGAAAAGAAAGAAAGAAGAGAACGAGACAGAGAAGGGAAAAGAGAGAAAGGAAAAAGAAGAAAAGTGTAACACCCCGGTATTTTTATCGAGTAAAAATACCCAAGTGTACCATTCCTAAAACATCAGAGATATATTTCCTGTTTAAATACTGAACACCACTATAAAATTTTCACTGAATAACAACAGAACAGTCTTAAACATAAATAAGACCATAAACCATCAGTTAAATACAGTGTTCAATATCGTACAAGAAAGCGGAAATAAATTATAATACCAATACAATGAGTTGTAATACATAGACAACATAAAGGAAGTGCAAACTTAAGCATAAAGCTAAGTCTTCAGCAACCATCCGAGTACCACCTACTCGTGCCTCTTGGATCTCCACTTTCCCTGTTTATCTGTAAAACAACAACATATAAACAATGAGATACAATCCCAGTGAGTTCTACCGAGACCCCTATCTACACTCTCGGTCCTTTTAAAACATTTTTATGATTTGACACGACACCGACCGCAATCCACTTGCTAATCCCGGTGAACCATACAATAAGGCTTCGACCTAGTAAGACACCGACTGCAATCCACTTGCGTTTCCCGATGAACTAGCATCCTAGGCCTTTCTACGTACCACCAGCCGCAATCCGCTTGCATCTTCTGGTGAACATAGTACAATAACTTTTAACACAACACCGGCCGCAATCCACTTGCATCTTCCGGCGAACCCCATAACCAATAGTGTTTCCTAATGGCACAGAGCCTAGGGTAAGGGTTCATGACTTCCCCGCCTAGTATGTCAACATGGGTCGTCACCCAAACTCGCTATAATATATATATATATATATATATATATATATATATCTACAATAATATGAACATTTAGTTCATTTACATTCAGACCAATAGTTGAACATAACACCCGCAACTGGCCGTTTCCCATAGTCGATATAATATATATATATCGTGAATCGTAGACCGGTTTCGACAATAAATAATAATCATCTCGCGTCAGTTATACCATACCACGTAGGACTCATAGTCCGCTTTATTACTAATAAAACTTATCCGCACACGAGTACTATTATTTCGGTTTATGGAAACAATTTATAACTTCAAAGCATTTTTATAAAGCCCTTTTTAATTATACTCAAAATCATGGCATTATAAGCCTAATATCATTGGAAAAGGGTTAGGAAAGGATTAGAAGAGGATTGGAATCGATCGGGATCGTTTCGGGCAAGTTTGGAAAATTTGGACAGAACACAGCGCACGGTCCGTGCTCCCACACGCACGGGTCGTGCGCCCTGTAATGCATTTTTGAAAACAGAAACAGAATGACACGCACGGTCCGTGCGCCTGGGACGCACGACTCGTGCGCTTTTGACAGCATTGTATTTTATCCCATTTTCGCATTTTTCGTAGTTCCGACCAATTCCGATACCTGTTCCAGTCCAGTCCCAACATAAAAACAGTCCAAAAACATATTCAAACAACAATGATCATCAATCAAACAATCCAAAAACCGATTGGACCTAAAACGTGATTTTCGTACAAAATACGTTTTCGACACGAATCAAACCGAAACACATTTCACAATTTATGTTTATTAAATTCAAAACCTAAACGTGAGTAAAACTCACCCTTGAAGCGTGAACCACGATCGAGCCGAATTCACCGAGTAACCACACGAACATTCCCCGCATAAACTTTCCATTCCGACGACGCTCAAATCCGCTTCCAAAGCTTTCCACTCGATCACGAAACCTCTTATTGACCGAAATACCGAATTCCTCGAAATCCTCCATGGACACTATTCATCATCCCTAACCTCCAAAACTACTATTCATCCATAACCCCAAATCTTTGATTTTCAACCCCAAATCACCCAACTAGCTTCCAATCTTTCAATCGAACGTCCTTCACCGATCCATCATCCTTGGGTTCGCGCCAAACACAATCCTAAGCTATCCTTAAGCTTCAACCATCGAAACCTCACTTTTGAGCTCAAATTCGAAAATGGTGGATTTGAGGAGAGTGAGTTGATGATGAAGATTTTGGTACCAAAACGAAGAGGAAGTAACGCTGAACGTTTTTCGTGTTGGAAGGAAGTCGTTTTGATGAACCGAAATCCTCCCCTTTTCCTCTTCTTCCCCCTTACCCTTTCTTTTCTCTTCTTTTCTTTTTTCCTCTCTTTTCTCTCTGTTTCTCGCTGCCTTCTTCTTCCTTTTCTTTCTTTTAATTCATTTAATTCTTCCTCTCTTATACACACACATTCACGCACACACATATATTTATTTAATATATAATTGGTAACGTGGTCAAATTACCATATTGATCTTAGTCTCTTATTTCGATTCCAAAACTTCCTTGATCCCTATTATCCGGTTAACGATCCGATGACAACCAATAAATAATTTTAGCACTCAATAAATTTACCCGTCAAGTACTAAATTAGTTTAATTGGGTTAACACCCAAATAATTCTACTAATTATTTTGAGGGTGTTACATTCTCCCCAACTTGAAAGAATTTTGTCCTCAAAATTTCGTTAAGTCTTTCATCCGACTAACCGAGGATCGACATCCTCAGAAAGGTCTTTTGGTTGCTGGAACACAATCTTGAATTAACGAAATGAGTGTAGAAAATCTTCCCAAGTTGGCACGCCAATCTTTATGTATGTTCGACTACTACCCTAGAACGCTTCTAAGATTACAGTCCGAACTCTCTTGTTACGAATCGACACGATAAACTCATCATTCGCCTACATCGGCTCGGCACCGCGTTTGAAAACACTTCCGAAGCTTCATTCCAATTATCCTCGTTTACTCCCCAACTTTGATTAATCTAAATCAAAGGGTGTAATATAAGACGCTTGATAGAAATATATGTTGAAAATGAGATACACAAACTGGTACTCCTCGGTAGAGGTAAAAACAAACACGATTTCCTCAAAGGGGGGGTAAACACTTTCTCCACAAATCTTCTAAAATCCATAACAGTTCTCGTACACATTGACAAATGTGACGGAAAGTCATTTGTGAAAGTTCTTGACTCGCCCCCCAAGATTTTGAGACAACACTTTTCAGAAAGATGAAATGAGGATTTTACTATAAGCCTTGACCTTAAACGTAGAAATAAACCGTGGGAACATCAATTAATTTCGAAAGTAATGAAAATCACCTCAGTTGTTTTCAAAACAACTATCAAACAGAACGCAGAACCCTTCTTCCTTTATTGTAACTTTCCTCACAATATATTTATCTACGACGCACCCAATCCCTTTCCGAATTAGCCAGTAGCGTTGAGTTTCCCCTCAACCTAAGCACGCCTTCTGTGGTTTTTCTCAATCACATCCTATTAGCCTCTTGATTCGTTCCTAAAATTAACTTTAGCATGCGGGTTTTCACAAAACGATTTTTCAAAACTACCATACCGCACGCCAAACTTCACTTTGGAAATTCCAGTCCCTTGCAGCAGATCCATCAATTAATCCTCTGGTGCTTATTCGCAATGTGAAAAACAGTCAACAGTCACCTCATTTTCATATTCGTATTCACGTTTGACTTGTCAAACGGAATCACATAATACTATCTCATTGTTAACCTTCACAAAGGAGAGATTAACAAACTAATACCTTGCCACTAATACATCTACTTTACATCTCTGTACATCTTGGTGGATCCAGGGTGTACAGAATATACACTCCGGTGTGCTTCCTCTAACACTTGCCTTCTATTGTTCTCATCATCGGGCGCACAGATTCTACCGTTGAAGCAACTGACTCCATCACTATCCATGGAAAAATCTGGAAATACCTTTTGTGATTGTAACTTCACATCAATTTCCTACTCAGCGCATCCGTTACAACATTGGCCTCTCTTGAACGCTACTTCAACTCACTTCTCCGTCTGCTATTCAGTTCTTTCTGATCAAACAGACACTTTAAACTTTTGTGATCACTAAAGACTTCGAAACGAGACCCACTTAGGTAATGTCTCCAAATCGTCAGTGCGTACACAATAGCTGTTATCTCCAATTCATGAGTTGGATAATTCTCCTTATGAGCCTTCAATTGCCTGAATGCATATGCTACCACTTGATGATTCTGCATGAGAACACATCCCAACCCTTTCCAGAAGCGTCGCAAAAAATTTGAAATTCCAATGACGGATCCGGAAGAATCAGGATTGGAGCAGAAGTCAAAATCTTCAACTCTTGAAAACATTCTTCACAATCGGCATCCCACGTAAACGGATGACCCTTACGAGTTAACCGAGTAAGTGGAAGAACTAACTGTGAGAACCCTTGAACAAATCTCCTATAGTAACCAGCTAGACCCAAGAAACTTCTGATCTTTGTGACTGTTGTTGGTCGTTCCCAGTTCAACACAGCTCCCACCTTACTGGGATCCATAGAAATTCTCGACTTGGGAAATCACATGTCTCAAAGACTTTACCTCTGACACCCAAAACTCACACCTCGAAGGTTTCAAGTACAACTTATTCTCTCGGAGTACTTTCAGAACAATGCGGAGATGTTGGACATGCTCCTCAATGGTCTTCGAGCACATCAAGATACCATCAATGAAAACGACTACAAATTGATCTAGGTAATTGAGGAAAACTCGGTTCAGGTAATCCATGAATACCGCCGGAGTATTAGTCAAACCGAAGGGCATCACTACGAACTCGTAATGTCCATACCTAGTACGGAAAGCTGTCTTCGGAATATCTAAGGCTCTAACTTTTAATTGATGATTACCTGACCTCAGATCAATTTTTGAAAACACCACGGCACCTCGAAGTTGATCCAGCAATTCGTGTATCCTTGGCAAAGGATATTTGTTCTTGATCGTCACTTTGTTGAGTTGTTGATAATCAATACACAATCTCCTACTTCCATCTTTCTTCCTGACAAGCAACACCGGAACACCCCATAGAGAAGCGCTCGGTCGAATGAACCTCTTCGAGATTGACTTCTCAAGTTGATACTTCAATTCCTTTAATTCTGAAGAAACATTCAATAAGAAACAATAGATAATGATCCCGTGCCAGGAACCAATTCTACAGTAAACTCTACCTCTCGCTCTGGAGGTCCAGAAGAAACTTCATCGTGAAAACATCCAGAAGGTCATTCACAACCTGAAAAATGTTCGCCAAATCCAAACTAGTTTTAGTGGATGCAGATAACATACTGACATGTGCTTCCGCACCTTGGAATGAAGATTGACCGTCTAAGGTGAACTAGGTGACCGCTTCAGAATTTGTCCTAGACAATTCAACTGATTCTGAAGCGAAGCCGATAGTTGATTAACACAGCCGATTGCAACATGATTTGCAGTCATCCAATTCATACCCAGAACGATGTCCATACTTCTCATAGGCAAACAAATAATCCTTCGACGAAATTTCTGTCTCCTATGACAAGTAGACAATTTTGACACAAAGATTGGGCATGGACACGACCCTTAGCAATTTGTCAGCAGTTGTAACTGTCTAAGCATCTAGAGTGTTGACTCGTCATTGCCTTGGAGCTGCTTGTGACTCCTTGGAACTCTTCCTCGCAGGGCACTCTTTTGCATCGTGACCCTCTTACCAATACAATAATAGCACCGATTAGATCTTCGCTTGCAATCACCACTGTGAGGCTTTCCACAGTTAGAACATCTTCTGACCTTTGAAGAATCGAAGAATTGCACCTGCTTTTCCTTTGATGACATTATCTTAGGACCTTGCATTCGGAGTTGATAATTCAACTACCTTCTTTTCTTTCCAGTATTCCCCATGAGATCATCCTTGGCGACATAGGCTGATTGCACCAAGGCAACATAATTGGTAATAGTATAAGAACTGAGACCCTAAGTCATAAAAACACTAAGGCCCTTCTTATACATCTGCATTCTCCATTCGTCATCCGGAGTTTACTTTACCACTTGGTAAAACTGAGACAACTTCTCAAACTTAGCGGTGTATTCTTCCACCGTCATGCCACCTTTCCTGAGGATGCACCGGGTGGAGATTCCGGTTTTGGTCGAGGATTGCGTCTTGATCATCCGGTCATAATTCTGCTTATGATGCACTAAGTATTAAGTTGATCAGGCTCAATGTCTCTTAGCATCACAAGTGTAATTACAAAAGGGACTAACAAGGAATCGACTCAACCCTAAACTAAGTCCAACTAGGTCGAACTGCTCTGATACCAACTGTAACACCCCGGTATTTTTATCGAGTAAAAATACCCAAGTGTACCATTCCTAAAACATCAGAGATATATTTCCTGTTTAAATACTGAACACCACTATAAAATTTTCACTAAATAACAATAGAACAGTCTTAAACATAAATAAGACCATAAACCATCAGTGAAATATAGTGTTCAATATTGTACAAGAAAGCGGAAATAAATTATAATACCAATACAATGAGTTGTAATACATAGACAACATAAAGGAAGTGCAAACTTAAGCATAAAGCTAAGTCTTCAGCAACCATCCGAGTACCACCTACTCGTGCCTCTTGGATCTCCACTTTCCCTGTTTATCCGTAAAACAACAACATATAAACAATGAGATACAATCTTAGTGAGTTCTACCGAGACCCCTATCTACACTCTCGGTCCTTTTAAAACATTTTTATGATTTGACACGACACCGACCGCAATCCACTTGCTAATCCCGGTGAACCATACAATAAGGCTTCGACCTAGTAAGACACCGACTGCAATCCACTTGCGTTTCCCGATGAACTAGCATCCTAGGCCTTTCTACGTACCACCAGCCGCAATCCGCTTGCATCTTCTGGTGAACATAGTGCAATAACTTTTCCACAACACCGGCCGCAATCCACTTGCATCTTCCGGCGAACCCCATAACCAATAGTGTTTCCTAATGGCACAGAGCCTAGGGTAAGGGTTCATGACTTCCCCGCCTAGTATGTCAACATGGGTCGTCACCCAAACTCGATATAATATATATATATATATATATATCTACAATAATATGAACATTTAGTTCATTTACATTCAGACCAATAGTTGAACATAACACCCGCATCGGGCCGTTTCCCATAGTCGATATAATATATATATCGTGAATCGTAGACCGGTTTCGACAATAAATAATAATCATCTCGCGTCAGTTATACCATACCACGTAGGACTCATAGTCCGCTTTATTATTAATAAAACATATTCGCACACGAGTACTATTATTTCGGTTTATGGAAACAATTTATAACTTCAAAGCATTTTTATAAAGCCCTTTTTAATTATACTCAAAATCATGGCATTATAAGCCTAATATCATTGGAAAAGGGTTAGGAAAGGATTAGAAGAGGATTGGAATCGATCGGGATCGTTTCGGGCAAGTTTGGAAAATTTGGACAGAACACAGCGCACGGTCCGTGCTCCCACACGCACGGGTCGTGCGCCCTGTAATGCATTTTTGAAAACAGAAACAGAATGACACGCACGGTCCGTGTGTAACAGCCCATGTCCAACGCATTGGCCACCCCGGCACTATTACCTCACGGTCTTCTCTACCCCTCTTGTAGAATTTTTGCCTTCCGTGGGAATCGAACCTTGCACCTGAGGCATAAGTGCAAGTTAAACACACCTCCCACTACCAATTGAGCGCGCGCTCAATTGGTAGTGGGAGGTGTGTTTAACTTGCACTTATGCCTCAGGTGCAAGGTTCGATTCCCACGGAAGGCAAAAATTCTACAAGGGGGGTAGAGAAGACCGTGATGTAACAGTGCTGGGGTGGTCAATGCGTTGGACCTGGGCTGTTACAAAGGCATTGGCCACCCCGGCACTATTACCTCACGGTCTTCTCTACCCCTCTTGTAGAATTTTTGCCTTCCGTGGGAATCGAACCTTGCACCTGAGGCATAAGTGCAAGTTAAACACACCTCCCACTACCAATTGAGCCGCGCTCAATTGGTAGTGGGAGGTGTGTTTAACTTGCACTTATGCCTCAGGTGCAAGGTTCGATTCCCACGGAAGGCAAAAATTCTACAACAGGGGTAGAGAAGACCGTGAGGTAATAGTGCCGGGGTGGCCAATGCGTTGGACCTGGGCTGTTACACCGTGCGCCTGGGACGCACGACTCGTGCGCTTTTGACAGCATTGTATTTTATCCCATTTTCGCATTTTTCGTAGTTCCGACCAATTCCGATACATGTTCCAGTCCAGTCCCAACATAAAAACAGTCCAAAAACATATTCAAACAACAATGATCATCAATCAAACAATCCAAAAACCGATTGGACCTAAAACGTGATTTTCGTACAAAATACGTTTTCGACACGAATCAAACCAAAACACATTTCACAATTTATGTTTATTAAATTCAAAACCTAAACGTGAGTAAAACTCACCCTTGAAGCGTGAACCACGATCGAGCCGAATTCACCGAGTAACCACACGAACATTCCCCACATAAACTTTCCATTCCGACGACTGTAACATCCCCAAAATAATTAATCGAGTTATTTGGAAGTAAACCCAATTGAATTAATTTGGTACTTAATTGGTAAAATTATTGAGTGCTAAAATTAATTATTGGCTGTCACAGGGTCGTTGACCGAATAATACGGACCAAGGAAGTTTTGAAATCGAAATAAGGAATTTGGGTCAATATGGTAATTGGACCACGCCACCACTTATTTATTAATAAAATAAATATGTGTGTGTGTGTGTTAATTAAAAGAAAGGAAAGAAGAGGAGGATACGAACAGAAGAAAAGAAAACAGAGAAAGAAAAGAAGAGAAGGAAAGGAGAAAGAAGAAGAGGAAAGAAGAAGAGAAAGGAAGAAGAAGAGGAAACCCCATCACCTCAAATTTCAGCACAATCACCATCTCCCTCTCCTCTACAAAACCCATATCTTAGGTAAGCCTCTCCTCCATTTTCCCCCTTCTATTTGACTTCGAAAATTGAAGGTTTGTGGAGAGAATTTGTTGAAATCGAGGATTAATAGGTTGTGTTGGTGATTGGGTTATGCTTAGGATCGAAGCTAGGAGCGGATTGAACGCGATTGGAAGCTCGGAACGAAGTTAGGAGCGGTTCGGTGTTGTTTGGGTTCGATTCGGTGATTTCGACGTCTCGGCAAATTCGGTTCGATATCGGCTCTCGCTTCAAGGGTGAGTTTTACTCACGCTTAGGATATTTTTGTGTCTCATTAGTTTTTACGCCAATTGGTTTCGAAAGATTTTTGGAACGAAAACCGTTATTTGAAAATATGTCGCGTTTTAATACAATTCGTTTTGATTAAGTTTTTGATTGGATTGAGTGATTTTGTGGTTTGAATTGGACTCATTTTATTGGTTGTCAAATCTGTTTTTGATCGGAACAAAGATCGGAATTGAGCGGAATAGCGGATTTCGCGAAAATCGCAAAATCTGTCGTAACAGACCCCCGTTCTGCCTGTTCGCGCCTCACCTGCGCTCCAGGCGCGACTTCAGCGCAACTGGGCAGAACTTTCTGCCAGTTCGCGCGTAACTCGCGCTCCAGGCGCGACTTCAGCGCAGTTTGACAGAATTTCAACAGTTTTTCACTGTTTTTCGTTTCGCGATAACTTTTGATCCGGGAACCCGATTGAGGTGTTCTAAGATGCGTTGGAAAGCTTATTCAGAGGCCTAACTGAATATTCTATTTTTAAGGCAAAATGATCTGTTTTTGATATTGAAAATTGTGTCGAAAAATGGTCAAATAGAGTGCGAGTGTGAACTTGGATTTTTATAAAACGTGGAATTAAAGTGTTTCGTTGATTGTCTGATTTGATGGACCGTGGGTTCATAGTACTGTAGATATATGTTTATATATCGAGTTGGGTGACGACCCATGTGTAACATACTAGGCGGGGCAGTCATGATCCCCTTCCCTAGGCTCCATGCCAATAGGAGAATGTACTATTGGTAGGGGGGTTCACCGGGATTAGCGATGTTCCGCAGTCGGTGTTATGTTAAAGATTATTGTACGATACACCGGGATTAGCAATGTTCTGCAGTCGGTGCCGTACTTTGTTTATTGTGCGATACACCGGGATTAGCAATGTTCTGCAGTCGGTGCCGCACTATGTTTGTTGTACGATACACCGGGATTAGCAATGTTCTGCAGTCGGTGCCGTACTTTGTTTATTTTGCGACATACCGGGAGTAGCAATGTTTTGCAGTCGGTGTCGTGTTAATCTATAAAAGAACTAATAACTGAACCGAGAGAGTTAGCAGGGGTCTCGGTAGAACTCACTGAGATTGTATCTCACTGTTTAAATGTTGTTGTTTTACAGATAAACAGGGACAGAAGAAAACTCAGAGGCACGAGTAGGTGGCCCCGAGAGCTGGACGATGACTTAGTTTTACGTTTAAGTTTATTTCCCTTCTGTCGTCTATGTATCACAATACTATGGCATTAGTATTATGTTATCTTTCATTCCGCTATCTTGTATGACTCTGACTACCATAGTTGCTGACAGGTTATGGTCTTGTTTGTATATAAGACTGTTTTGTTTTAATCAGCGAAAAATTATAATGGTATTCAGTGTCTGAACAGGAAATAATATCTCTGATGTATGTTTAATGTGCACTTGGGTGTTTTTAACAAATAAAAATACCAGGGTGTTACAGTTGGTATCAGAGCGGTTCGACCTAGTCGGACTTAGCTTATAGGGTCTTTGCTTTTTCCAGTTGTGATTTTCTTAGTATGCTATTAGACATTGAGCTTGATCAACTTAATACTTTGTGCATATTTCGCAGAATCATGGCCAGAAGAGGTAGAGGCGTTCCTCCTCCTGTTGATCCAAATTTTGAGTGGATGCAGAATGTAATTGAGAACCAGCAGAAAATGATGCAAGACATGATGCTTATGCATCAGCAGCAACAAATCCTACAGCAGAATGCTCAGCAGCATCAAGCTCCAGAGCCACAAGTGAACCCAAGGAGAATTTTCACAGAGTTCCTGAAAATGAAACCCTCCGAGTTTAGAGGTGGGCCGGATGTCATGAGAGCACAACATTGGCTGGATGACATTAAAAAGATCTTTGTAACAATGCAAGTGACCGATGAAGACAAGTTGAGGTTGGCATCCCATATGTTGAAGGGAGAGGCCAATAACTGGTGGACAAATGCTAGGGCCATGATGGAGACAATGGGAACTCCCCCGACTTGGGACAATTTCCGAACATCATTTTTAGAACAATTCTTCCCCACGGCTATGAGGTTGGATAAGGAAAATGAGTTTTTGACTTTTACACAAGGAGGCTTGACCGTGGGCCAATACACGGCTAAATTTGAAGAGTTGTATCAATTCTTCGGTTTAGCTGGATATGCCCCAAGTGACCAATGGAAAACTGACAGGTACAAATATGGGTTGAGAGAGGATATTGCTCAAAGTCTTAGTTCTTTTCCGAGAACCAACTATGCAGCCATGGTACAACAAGCTTATATCGCCGAAAGTGATTTGTCGAGGTTGTATGCAAGCAGAAAGGCATTCCATCAGAGCAAGAGGAACACTGGGTCATCTAGTTCTCCGATGGGTCCCAAGCATGACTCGGGCAAGAGTGGTAATTATAAAGGAAAGCAGGTGCAAACGGCCGATCAAATGAAGTTTAGGAATTGTTTTAAGTGCGGAAGGTATCACCACGGCAGTTGTGCACAACGATCCGATAGATGCTATGTCTGTAATGAGGAAGGTCACTATGCAAATCAGTGCCCAACAAGGAAGAACTCCCAAAGGGCACCAAATGCTCCTGGTCAGGGGCGGATCAACACACTCGATGCTCGAACCATCACACCTACGGATAATCTTCTAAGGGGTACGGGATCTCTTTTTAATAATTCAGTCAATATTTTATATGATTCTGGTGCAACTCACTGTTTTATCTCGCAAGCATGTGTGAATCGATTGGGACTAGCATTGTCTGAGCTATCCGAACCGATAACTATTTTAACTGCTGCCAAGGGTCGTGTCCAGACCCAATCATTATGTGAAAATTGCCTACTTGTCATAGGCGACAGACAGTTTGTTATGAAATTTATTTGCTTGCCTATGAGAAGCATGGACATTGTTCTGGGTATGAATTGGATGGCCGAAAATCATGTAACAATCAACTGTGCCGATCGAACTATTAGCTTCGCCTCCGAATCCGTAGGATTGACACAGGCAGATTCTGAAGCGACGATCTCTTACACCGAAGCAAGCCAGTCATTATTCCAAGGTGCGGAAGCTATTCTTATTATGTTGTCTGCATCTACTGAAACGGGTTTAGATTTGTCATCTGTGCAAGTGGTAAATGAATTTCTAGATGTCTTTCCAGAAGAAGTTTCATCCTTACCTCCTGACCGAGAGGTAGAATTCTCAATAGAATTGATTCCTGGTACAGGATCAATCTCTATTGCTCCTTATAGGATGTCTCCTTTAGAATTGAAGGAATTAAAGTCTCAACTTGAAGAGTTAATATCGAAGAGATTTATCCGACCGAGTGCTTCTCCATGGGGTGCTCCGGTATTGCTAGTTAAGAAGAAGGACGGAAGCATGAGGTTGTGTATTGACTACCGTCAACTCAACAAGGTGACTATTAAAAACAAATATCCATTGCCAAGGATAGACGATTTGCTTGACCAACTTCGAGGTGCAGTGGTATTTTCAAAAATAGATTTGAGGTCGGGCTATCATCAAATAAAGGTACGAGCCTTAGATATTCCGAAGACAGCTTTCCGTACGAGGTATGGACATTACGAGTTCGTAGTGATGCCCTTCGGTTTGACTAATGCTCCAGCGGTATTCATGGATTACATGAACCGAGTATTTCACACGTACCTTGATCAGTTTGTGGTAGTTTTTATTGATGATATCTTGGTGTACTCTAAGACCATTGAGGACCATGTTCAACATCTCCGCATTGTTCTGAACGTACTCCGTGAAAAGAAATTGTATGCCAAGCCGTCGAAGTGTGACTTCTGGATGCCGGAAGTGAAGTTTTTGGGACACGTGATTTCCCAATCGGGAGTTGCGGTGGATCCCAGTAAAGTAGAAGCGGTGTTGAACTGGGAACGACCAACATCTGTCACCGAAATAAGAAGTTTCTTGGGTCTAGCCGGTTATTACAGGAGGTTTATCCAAGGTTTTTCACAATTGGTTCTTCCACTTACTCGGTTGACTCGCAAGGCCCAGCCGTTTATATGGAATGCCGATTGTGAGGAATGTTTTCAAGAGTTGAAGGTTAGGTTGACTTCTGCTCCAATCCTAATTCTTCCAGATCCGTCTTTGGATTTTCAAATTTACAGCGATGCTTCTGGGAAGGGTTTGGGGTGTGTTCTCATGCAGAACCAACAAGTTGTAGCTTATGCCTCCAGACAGTTGAAGACTCATGAAGAGAATTATCCGACCCATGATTTGGAGTTGGCAGCTATTGTGTACGCACTGAAGATTTGGAGACATTACCTGTATGGGTCTCGTTTCGAAGTCTTTAGTGATCATAAAAGCTTGAAATATTTGTTTGACCAGAAGGAGCTGAATAACAGACAAAGAAGGTGGGTGGAATTTCTGAAGGATTATGACTTCGAACTGAAGTATCATCCGGGAAAAGCTAATGTTGTAGCCGATGCACTAAGTAGGAAATCCATTCATATAGCAGGATTAATGATGCATGAAATGGAATTGTTGGAGTCTTTCCGGGACTTAAATGTGGATTCAAAGTCAAAAAGGAACCGGTTAGTGTTGAGCCACATGAGGATCTCTAGTTCCATAAGGGATTCTATTCGCTTAGCACAGGAAGTTGATGTGAAACTACAATCACAGAAAGTGATGCCAGACTTTACCGAAGATAGTGATGGAGTTATTTGTTTCAACGGTAGGATCTGCGTGCCTGATAATGAAGATATTAAAAAGCAAGTGCTAGAGGAAGCACACCGAAGTTTATTTTCTGTACATCCTGGATCCACCAAGATGTATAGAGATTTAAAACAAATGTATTGGTGGCCGGGAATGAAGTTAGAAATTGCTGAATTCGTATCACAATGCTTAACTTGTCAAAAAGTTAAGATAGAACATCATAAGCCTGCTGGTCTGCTACGGTCACTAGACGTGCCAGTGTGGAAATGGGAAGACATTTCTATGGATTTTGTAATGGCATTGCCAAGGTCTCAAGCCGGTAACGACTCCATTTGGGTAGTTGTGGATCGGTTAACCAAATCAGCCCATTTTATTCCAGTTCGTTCTAGCAGTAAAGTATCCAAGTTAGCTGAGGTGTATTTGAAGAACATAGTAAGGTTACATGGGGTTCCTACCAGTATAGTGTCGGATCGAGATCCGAAATTCACTTCTCGATTTTGGAAAGCTCTGAATGAAGCATTGGGAACTAAAGTACTTCTTAGTACCGCTTATCACCCGCAGACAGACGGTCAGACCGAGAGAACTATCCAGACCTTAGAGGATATGCTTAGGGCTTCGGTGCTTGATAACGGGAAGAAATGGGAGGATCATCTTCCATTGGTGGAATTCTCATATAACAACAGTTATCATTCCAGTATCGGAATGGCACCTTATGAAGCCTTGTATGGTAGGAAATGCAGGACTCCATTGTGTTGGTGGGAAGTAGGTGAGAACCGATTGTTAGGACCCGAGGTGATTCAAGACACTACTGAAAAGATCCGCCAGATCAGGGAAAGAATGAAAGCCGCTCAAAGTAGGCAAAAGAGCTATGCTGATAAAAGAAGAAGGCCGTTGGAATTTGAGTCGGGCGATCATGTGTTTTTGAGATTATCACCAACAATTGGCACAGGTAGGGCATTACGGGTGAAGAAACTCAGTCCTCGATATATTGGACCTTTCCAGATAATCGAGCGAATAGGGCCTCTTGCATACCGTATTGCTTTGCCTCCACCATTGTCAAATCTGCATGATGTATTCCATGTGTCTCAGCTGCGGAAGTACATTCCCGATCCAAGTCAACCGTTAGATTTTGAAACGATTGATCTTCGACCGGACTTGTCCTTCCAACCTAATCCGAATTACATCATGGAACGTGGCGAGAGGACGCTACGGACAAAGTCAATTCCCATTGTCAAGGTGGTATGGGATGGTTTTTCCGCCGAGGAAGCTACTTGGGAGTTGGAGGACGATATGCGGACTCGGTATCCGTATTTGTTCTCTTGAGGTATGTTGTGTCTAATTTTGAGGACAAAATTCTTTCAAGTTGGGGAGAATGTAACATCCCCAAAATAATTAATCGAGTTATTTGGAAGTAAACCCAATTGAATTAATTTGGTACTTAATTGGTAAAATTATTGAGTGCTAAAATTAATTATTGGCTGTCACAGGGTCGTTGACCGAATAATACAGACCAAGGAAGTTTTGAAATCGAAATAAGGAATTTGGGTCAATATGGTAATTGGACCACGCCACCACTTATTTATTAATAAAATAAATATGTGTGTGTGTGTGTTAATTAAAAGAAAGGAAAGAAGAGGAGGATACGAACAGAAGAAAAGAAAACAGAGAAAGAAAAGAAGAGAAGGAAAGGAGAAAGAAGAAGAGGAAAGAAGAAGAGAAAGGAAGAAGAAGAGGAAACCCCATCACCTCAAATTTCAGCACAATCACCATCTCCCTCTCCTCTACAAAACCCATATCTTAGGTAAGCCTCTCCTCCATTTTTCCCCCTTCTATTTGACTTCGAAAATTGAAGGTTTGTGGAGAGAATTTGTTGAAATCGAGGATTAATAGGTTGTGTTGGTGATTGGGTTATGCTTAGGATCGAAGCTAGGAGCGGATTGAACGCGATTGGAAGCTCGGAACGAAGTTAGGAGCGGTTCGGTGTTGTTTGGGTTCGATTCGGTGATTTCGACGTCTCGGCAAATTCGGTTCGATATCGGCTCTCGCTTCAAGGGTGAGTTTTACTCACGCTTAGGATATTTTTGTGTCTCATTAGTTTTTACGCCAATTGGTTTCGAAAGATTTTTGGAACGAAAACCGTTATTTGAAAATATGTCGCGTTTTAATACAATTCGTTTTGATTAAGTTTTTGATTGGATTGAGTGATTTTGTGGTTTGAATTGGACTCATTTTATTGGTTGTCAAATCTGTTTTTGATCGGAACAAAGATCGGAATTGAGCGGAATAGCGGATTTCGCGAAAATCGCAAAATCTGTCGTAACAGACCCCCGTTCTGCCTGTTCGCGCCTCACCTGCGCTCCAGGCGCGACTTCAGCGCAACTGGGCAGAACTTTCTGCCAGTTCGCGCGTAACTCGCGCTCCAGGCGCGACTTCAGCGCAGTTTGACAGAATTTCAACAGTTTTTCACTGTTTTTCGTTTCGCGATAACTTTTGATCCGGGAACCCGATTGAGGTGTTCTAAGATGTGTTGGAAAGCTTATTCAGAGGCCTAACTGAATATTCTATTTTTAAGGCAAAATGATCTGTTTTTGATATTGAAAATTGTGTCGAAAAATGGTCAAATAGAGTGCGAGTGTGAACTTGGATTTTTATAAAACGTGGAATTAAAGTGTTTCGTTGATTGTCTGATTTGATGGACCGTGGGTTCATAGTACTGTAGATATATGTTTATATATCGAGTTGGGTGACGACCCATGTGTAACATACTAGGCGGGGCAGTCATGATCCCCTTCCCTAGGCTCCATGCCAATAGGAGAATGTACTATTGGTAGGGGGGTTCACCGGGATTAGCGATGTTCCGCAGTCGGTGTTATGTTAAAGATTATTGTACGATACACCGGGATTAGCAATGTTCTGCAGTCGGTGCCGTACTTTGTTTATTGTGCGATACACCGGGATTAGCAATGTTCTGCAGTCGGTGCCGCACTATGTTTGTTGTACGATACACCGGGATTAGCAATGTTCTGCAGTCGGTGCCGTACTTTGTTTATTTTGCGACATACCGGGAGTAGCAATGTTTTGCAGTCGGTGTCGTGTTAATCTATAAAAGAACTAATAACTGAACCGAGAGAGTTAGCAGGGGTCTCGGTAGAACTCACTGAGATTGTATCTCACTGTTTAAATGTTGTTGTTTTACAGATAAACAGGGACAGAAGAAAACTCAGAGGCACGAGTAGGTGGCCCCGAGAGCTGGACGATGACTTAGTTTTACGTTTAAGTTTATTTCCCTTCTGTCGTCTATGTATCACAATACTATGGCATTAGTATTATGTTATCTTTCATTCCGCTTTCTTGTATGACTCTGACTACCATAGTTGCTGACAGGTTATGGTCTTGTTTGTATATAAGACTGTTTTGTTTTAATCAGCGAAAAATTATAATGGTATTCAGTGTCTGAACAGGAAATAATATCTCTGATGTATGTTTAATGTGCACTTGGGTGTTTTTAACAAATAAAAATACCAGGGTGTTACAACGACGCTCAAATCCGCTTCCAAAGCTTTCCACTCGATCACGAAACCTCTTATTGACCGAAATACCGAATTCCTCGAAATCCTCCATGGACACTATTCATCATCCCTAACCTCCAAAACTACTATTCATCCATAACCCCAAATCTTTGATTTTCAACCCCAAATCACCCAACTAGCTTCCAATCTTTCAATCGAACGTCCTTCACCGATCCATCATCCTTGGGTTCGCGCCAAACACAATCCTAAGCTATCCTTAAGCTTCAACCATCGAAACCTCACTTTTGAGCTCATATTCGAAAATGGTGGATTTGAGGAGAGTGAGTTGATGATGAAGATTTTGGTACCAAAACGAAGAGGAAGTAACGCTGAACGTTTTTCGTGTTGGAAGGAAGTCGTTTTGATGAACCGAAGTCCTCCCCTTTTCCTCTTCTTCCCCCTTACCCTTTCTTTTCTCTTCTTTTCTTTTTTCCTCTCTTTTCTCTCTGTTTCTCGCTGCCTTCTTCTTCCTTTTCTTTCTTTTAATTCATTTAATTCTTCCTCTCTTATACACACACATTCACGCACACACATATATTTATTTAATATATAATTGGTAACGTGGTCAAATTACCATATTGATCTTAATCTCTTATTTCGATTCCAAAACTTCCTTGATCCGTATTATCCGGTTAACGATCCGATGACAACCAATAAATAATTTTAGCACTCAATAAATTTACCCGTCAAGTACTAAATTAGTTTAATTGGGTTAACACCCAAATAATTCTACTAATTATTTTGAGGGTGTTACAAAAAGCATGGTGAAGAAGAAGAAGAGGAAAAAGGGAGTTCAAAGGCTCATCAAAACGACTTCCTTCCAACACGAAAAACGTTCAGCGTTACTTCCTCTTCGATTTGGTACCAACATCATCATCATCATCAACTCACTCTCCCTTAATTCACCATTTTCGAAATTGGGGGTTTTGGGGAAGGATTTTGGTTTTTGATGATGATTATGATGGTTTACGGATGATTAGAAGGCAACCCGATGAAGGTGGAAAGAGGATTGAAGTTCGATTGGGAGAGTTAGGGTTTGAGAATCCAAATTTGGGGTTTTTGGATGAATAGTGATTTTGAGCTTGAAGATGATGAATAGTGTTCATGGAGGATTTCGAGGAATTCGGTATTTTGGTCAAAAAGAGGTCTCGTGATCGAGTGGAAAGCGTTAGGAGCGGATTCGGATGTCGCCGGAACGTGGAGTTGATTCGGGGAGCGTTCGTGTGGTTATGTCAGAAAAGCGTTCTCGCGGAAAGTCTCGGTGCTTCGTGATTTTCATCACGATAGGTGAGTTTTACTCACGTTTAGGTTTATTCTGTGTTGGTATGATTTGTTACGTCGATTGATTTCGAGAGTTTTGAGTCAAAAATCGTTATTTCAAAAAATACCGCTTTTGGATGAGAATCCATTTAGATTGAGTTTTTGATTGAATTACTTGAATGTTTCATGTTGATTGGACTGGAATATTGCCTGGTATTGTCTGTTTTCGAGTTAGGAATCGATCGGGGCGTGTTTCGGATTGATCGGAAAGCAAATTTTCATAAAACAGGCCATTTTTGCAATGCTGTCAAATGAGCACGACCCGTGCGTCCAGGGGCACGACCCGTGCGCCTGGTTCTGTCCAAAATTTTCAAAGTGCCCAAAATGATTCCGTTTCGATTCCAATCCTCTCCCAATCCTTTCCTAACCCTTCTTTAATGATATTAGGCTTATAATGCCATGATTTTGGGTATGTTTCAAAAGAGTTTTATAAAATACTTTTGATGTTCAAATCGTTTCGAAAAACCGAAATATAGTATATGTGTGAGGACATGTTTTTATCGAAAAGAAAACGAACTATAAGTCCGATGTGGTATTGTATAACTGACGCGGGATGATTATTATTTAAATCATCTAAAACGGTCTAGGATTCATGATATATAAATTATATCGAATATAGGAGTTAGCCCAAATGCGGGTGGATATTTATATACTAGATCGAGTTTGCGTGACGACCCATGAGGTTAACATACTAGGCGGGGAAGTCATGATCTCTTACCCTAGGCCTGTATGCCATTAGGGAAAGTACTATTGGTAAGGGGGTTCACCGGGGTTACCAAAGCTGGGGTCGGTGTTATGTTACAGTTATAAAACAGTTCACCGGGATTACCAAAGCTGGGGTCGGTGCTGTAATAAAGTTATGAAGCGGGTTACCGGGATTACCAAAGCTGGGGCCGGTACCGTGTTAAAGTTAGAAAGAATGGTCACCGGGATTACCAAAGCTGGGGTCGGTGTCATTCTAAAGATATCAATAGTATGGTTACCGGGATTACCAAAGCTGGGGCTGGTATCATACTATGTTGACTAGTACGAGTCACCGGGATTACCAAAGCTGGGGTCGGTGTCGTGCTAAATTAAAAGAATGTAATTTATAAAGTAAACTATGAATGTATGAGGTTTTATATATAAACCGAGAGCGTGGTTAGGGGTCTCGGTAGAACTCACTGAGATTGTATCTCATTGTTTATATGTTGTGGTTTTACAGATAAACAGGGAAAGTGGAGATCCAAGAGGCACGAGTAGGTGGTACTCGGATGGTTGCTGAAGACTTAACTTTATGCTTAAGTGTATTTTCTTTCCTTGTTATCTGTGTATAAAGACATTTTGTCTTTAGCGTTATGTATTTATTTCTGCTTTCTTGTACGATATTGATCGTACCTGATCAATACGATGGGTTGTTGTTGTCGATGACGTTGATCGGTCGCTGTGATGAGGGACCGAGTTGTAAGCCGCACGCGGGTGGTACCTGCAAAGGCACTCCAACGCTCACGTCAGAGGTGCTGCAACGGGCAGGCTCACAAGGTGAGTGAAAACATACCTGAAGCCACATGCTGGTGTGGTATATATAACGCTGCGCGTTCTAGCCGTTGCGCAATTTACGGGGCCGGCCGCATCTTGCGGAGCAAGGCAGATAATGGGCCGCGCTGGGCCTACTGACCAAAATTGGGCTTCGAGCCCACTCCAGAACAGTTATTCAAGAAGAGACAGTTATCTATCAGGCCCCCCGCGACTCTTAACTTGTCATTTGTTGAGATGTAATCTTTTTCTGAATTGTAATCTTGCCCCGCCTGCGAGCGGTTTTTAAATGGGCGCCCTGGTTTCGACCAAGGCGTCTTCGTTTGTAATTAATGACAATTTTCCATGAATTTCAGCCCGTTTAATTGCTTTATACTTGGATTTGATTCTCTATTGATATGGTCGGTCGCGACCAAAAAAATGTCGTTTGGGCCATTCGATGGCACTCTTTTTAGGCCGCTCGGCGGCTTTCGTTTGGGCCATTCGATGGCACTCTTTTTAGGCCGCTCGGCGGCTCTCGCTTGGGCCATTCGATGGCACTCTTTTTAGGCCGCTCGGCGGCTCTCGCTTGGGCCATTCGATGACACTCTTTTTAGGCCGGTCGGCGGCTCTCGTTTGGGCCATTCGATGACACTCTTTTTAGGCCGCTCGGCGGCTCTCGCTTGGGCCATTCGATGGCACTCTTTTTAGGCCGCTCGGCGGCTCTCGCTTGGGCCATTCGATGGCACTCTTTTAGGCCGGTCGGCGGCTCTCGCTTGGGCCATTCGATGGCGCTCTTTTAGGCCGCTCGGCGGCTCTGGATTGGGCCATTCGATGGCGCTCTTCTGGTCGCTCGACTGCTACTCGCATGGTGAGCGACCGTGCATTCAATTTGCATGAAAATAAATACACAAGTCGAATTTTAAGGTCGGTCCTCAGTAAAAAACCCCTGTGGGGAAAAAGAGCGACCGCCTGTTCTTTATTGATGAATTGATGTTTACAACTTAGACATAATATTTTCTCAATTTGTCAGCGTTCCATGTTCTGGGGATGGTCGCCCCTTCCATGGTTTCCAGCTCGTACGCTCCCTTTCCAGTCTTGCTGATGACACGGTATGGTCCTTCCCAATTGGGGGCGATCTTTCCCTGGCGAGCGTTCTTATTTCCTACGTCGGCCCTCCTGAGGAGTAGCTGCCCAATGGAGAATTCCCTCTTCTGGACGCGGGCGTTGTATCTTGCAGCGACCTTCTGTTTGATGAGTTGCTCCCTAAGTGACGCCTTGGTTCGCAGCTCATCAACCAGGTCGAGTTCTTCTCTTGTTGCTTGCTCATTTGCGGCCGGGGATGGTGGGTTGGTCGTCCTCCAACTTAGCTCTCCCATCTCAATCGGGATGACAGCGTCAGTACCATAGACCAGTCTAAATGGTGACTCCCCGGTCGATGAGTGGGGGGTCGTTCTGTAGGCCCAAAGGACCGACTGTAACTCTTCTGCCCAATTGCCTTTGGCTTCATCTAACCTTCTCTTCAGCCCGCGTAGTACTACCCTGTTGGCCGCTTCTGCCTGGCCATTAGTTTGTGGGTGCTCGACGGAGGTGAAACGCTGTTTCACGCCAAGGCCGGCCAGCATTTCTCTGAATTTTCTGTCAGCGAACTGAGTTCCATTGTCGGTCACCAGTTGTTGGGGCACTCCAAAGCGGGCGAGCACATTTCGACCAAAAAACTTGGATACCTTCGCTGAGGTAATGGTGGCAAGTGGCTCTGCTTCTATCCACTTGGTGAAGTAGTCGATCGCGACGATGAGGAATTTCAGCTGACCTGGTGCAGTTGGAAAAGGGCCGAGCAGGTCCATGCCCCACCAAGCGAACGGCCATGGTGGGGTCAAGCTGTGTAGTTCTGATGAGGGCGCTATGTGCACGTCGGCATGGATTTGGCATTTCTTGCACTTCTGAACCAGTAACTTGGCGTCTTCATCCATGGTCGGCCAATAATATCCGGCCCTGAGTGCCTTCTTAGCAATCGACCGACCACCTTGGTGGCTACCACAATCTCCCTCATGTATATCTCTTAGTACATGGTCGGCTTCGACCGACGTAAGGCATCTCAGCAATGGGGATGAAAAGCCCCTTCGATACAGCCTTCCTTCGATCACTGAATACTTGGTCGCTCGTAACCTCAGGAGTTTTGCTGCCTTCTGGTCGCAAGGTTCTACCCCATTAAGAATATATTGTAGGATCGGAGTGATCCAGTTTTTATCTGAGTCGACCGTTTGAATGGCTGATGGTTGGGCGGGCTTAGTTGACACGCTCGGCCGCGTTAATGTTTCCTGAATTAGACTTCTGTGATTCCCAGGAGCCTTTGTACTGGCTAACTTTGATAGGATGTCAGCCCTCACGTTCTCTGTCTTGGGGACGTGCTTAACTTCTGCTCGGTCGAATTGCCTGAGCAGATCCCTTACCTTGGCCAAATAATTCTTCAGGACATCGTCCTTTGCGTCGTATAGGTCCTGAATTTGGGATACTACCAGTAGAGAGTCGGAGTGAAGTTCGACACGGTCGACATTGAAATCCTTGGCTAGCTGCAGCCCGGCAATGCACGCTTCGTACTCGGCCTGATTGTTTGAAGTGTGAAATGCAAAAGTCAATGACACTTCAACAGTAAGTCCTTCTGAGTTCTCAAGTATCAAGCCGGCCCCACTTCCTTTGCTGTTGGAGGACCCGTCCACGTGTAGAGTCCAGGTCATGACGGCCTGGTCGTCTGGTATTGGAGTCATCTCAGCGATGAAGTCGGCCAACACTTGTGCCTTAGCGGCCGATCTAGCCTCGAACTTGATCCCAAACTCACTGAGTTCCACAGCCCACTTGATCATGCGCCCTGCTAGGTCAGGTCAGTGAAGAATTTGCCTGATAGGCTGGTCGGTCCTTACCACGACCTGATGGGCCACGAAATAAGGACGTAATCTACGAGTGGCCACCAGTAACGCCAAGGCTAGTTTCTCGATCTTCTGGTATCTGATTTCTGGACCTTGAAACACCTTGCTGATGAAATAGACCGGGTTTTGCTTTAGGTCGCATTCCCTGACCAGAACGGCGCTCATGGCTTCGTCCGTTATGGCCAAGTACAAGTAAAGTGTCTCCCCCGGTTGCGGCTTGGTCATGATGGGCGGGTTGGTTAGTGCCGCCTTCAGCTCGTCCAATGCTCGCTGGCATTGATCGGTCCATTCAAATTCGACCTCTTTCTTCAAAAGCTTGAACAGTGGAAGAGATTTGCACGCTGACTTAGGTATAAATCGTGACAGGGCAGCGACCATGCCATTCAATTGCTGGATCTCTTTTTTCGTAATGGGAGGCCTCATGTCGGCGACCGCTCTACACTTATCAGGGTTCGCTTCAATCCCTCGCTCTGTTAAGTGGAAGCCCAGGAACTTGCCCGCCCTTACTCCGAAGGTGCACTTCTCTGGATTCAACCTTAAAGAATTCTTCCTTGCTTCCTCAAAGATTTCCCTTAGGTCGTTACAGTGGTCTTGGTCGGTTTTGCTCTTGATGATCATATCATCCAAGTAGACCTCTGATATTCGACCGATCTGTCGCCTGAAGACTTTGTTCATCATCCTCTGGTAGGTCGCTCCGGCGTTCTTCAGACCAAAGGGCATTACCTTGTACTGGAAATTTCCCCGATCGGTCATGAACGCGGTCTTATGCCGATCGGGTGGGTACATGGTGATCTGATTGTATCCTGAATAGGCGTCTAGAAAAGACAGAAGTTTATAGCCCGCAGCCCCGTCGACCAATTTGTCAATGTTTGGCAGGGGAAAAGCGTCCTTCGGGCATGCCTTATTCAAGTCGGTATAGTCGACGCACATGCGCCACTTACCATTTTTCTTCTTTACCAACACGACGTTGGAAAGCCATGTTGTATACTTAATTTCCTCAATGAAATTGGCCTTGATGAGGTCGTCAACTGCCTGGGCGGCCGCCAATGCTTTCTCTTCGCTCTGAGTTCGCCTTTTTTGAGCGACCGGCCTTGCTGTCTCATCAACGGACAGTTGGTGGCAGGCAATTTCAATTGGGATCCCGGGCATATCTGATGCCTGCCATGCAAAAAGGTCTGCGTAATCCCTGAGGCAGGTGATGAGCTCTTGCTTGTCTTCTTCAGGTAGGTCGCTCCCCAACTTAACTGTTTTAGTTGGGTCGTCCATTAACTGAACATCGATCAATTCCCCGTGGGGCTCAGGCCGCTTGAGTTTATTCTTTAGCTCGCGGGCTAAATCGTCGTCGTCGTCCTCAGGGTCGCTGTCAGGGTCGTATCGAGCATCCAGGTCGGCCACATTGACTTGATGCCCCTCTCCAAGATTTTGAGGTTTAGCATTCGTCACCTCCATGTCACAAATTTCTTGATAGAGGAAATGGCTCCTCATGGCCGCCTCCATGTCGGCCATCACTGTCACAACTTGGTCGTTTTTACTGTAAAACTTCATCTTTAGATGCACAGTTGAGGCTACGGCCTCAAATTTTCCCAGAGTTGGGCGGCCAATGATGCAGTGGTAACACGATTTGATTGGCAGAACTAAGAACGTCGTTCTGACCGTCCTGTACGACGTGCTGCCGCTCGTGTCATCTCCAAAGGTAACAAGTAATTCTATCGTCCCCAGTGGGTAGGTGGTCGCCCCATTGAACCCGGTCAATGGGGTTGGTACTGCTTGGGGAATAATCTCGCTCCTATCCACATTTAACTTGTCAATCAATTCTTCGAACATGATGTCGGCCAAGCTCCCTTGGTCGACCAGTATTCTTCTGACCTCAGTGTTGGCCATTACGGCCGATACTACCAAAGGGACATAGTTATTAACTTTTCCATCAAGCAAGTCTTCGTCCCCAAAGGAAATGGGCGGCCTATTCGAGGCCGGCCGTGGGGTTGAAGTTGAACCGACCATCATGAGTTCGTTCCACTTCCTCTTCATCGCCTTGTTGGACTCTCTGATGTCCAACGGATTACCTCCATGGATGACCATGGCTACGTTGCGGCCCTTCGACTGTCTGGGGTCGCGTTCTTCCTCTGAACTGTTACGCGCTTGCTCGATCGTTGAGTTAACGATCGCCTTACCTTTGTCATTGGCGGGTTGGCCAACGGCTCTTTGATCAGGGCGATCGTTACCTTCATCTTTGACATATTGCCTCAACTTGCCCTTCTGTATGAGATCTTCTATGTCATCTTTTAGGGCCATGCAGTCATTGGTGTCATGCCCCTTGCTCTTGTGGTATCTGCAGTATTTCTTGGTGGGCCGACCTCCTTTCTTCAGCACTAGGGGATCAGGTCGCCTCACACCAGTGAATTCAATGTTCTGGCACTCCGTGAAGATCTGGGCGATCAGAGTGTTCAACTTTGTACGATGCTCGTACTTCTTAGGCCGGTACTCGGGCCTACTGTCTTGCCCCTTGGCCGGCCTGCCGTTCTCTTCCTTGGGACGCGTGCGGGCGCCCTTATCAGCGGCCAATTGCTCTTCATAGCCCATATGGTCGTTGGCCCTTCTAAGGAACAGGCCGAGGTCGTAATAGCGGTTCAAAGAGAACTCTTCAGCAAATCTGTGGTTCTTTCTTATACCACGCTTGAGATACTTCAGCTTGTCCGTGTCTGATAGGTTGCGGACTGTGTCAGCCTTTGTCATGAACCGGTCGATAAACTCCCTCAACGATTCATTTTCTCCTTGGACGACCGAGTCCAAGTGCTCTTCATAGCGATACTGGCAACGGTTGGCCGTGTAATTGGCCAAGAACATTGCCACAAGACCTTCCCAAGAAGAGACTGAGTTGGGACGCAGAGATTCCCACCATTCTAACGCCCGACCTTCGAGCGACTGAGGGAAAAGTCTGCACTTCATCGTCCGTCCCAGCTCCCTGTAGCTACAGTAGTTGTTGAAGTACATCAGGTGTTTATCTGGATCCCCGCGACCGTTAAACTTGTTCAGGTTTGGGGGCTTCCTCAGGTCCCTTGGGATGCGATAGCGCCTAATTTCGCTGGTGAAAGGCCCCTGTCCGGTCGGGATGGGATTCTGCCCGTAAGGCTGCATGGCGGCATAAGCTTGGTCGACGGGCAAACCGTAAAGACCGACCGGCTGACCAAGGAGTCTGTCAGCAATTGTAGGGCGTCCATGGTATTGTGGAGCATGTGGCGACGACCGTCTTCTAGGCCGCTCTGAATTGTTCCTTCTCGGTCGGCTGTTGGCACGGGAGACATCTCTAATCTCCCCGTTACGGTAGTCGTCAAACTCCTCATACGAGTCCCACGACCTGCTTCTTGATCGCCGGGATCCTGAGGACTCGTTTGACGAGTATCTTGTTGGCGACCCTTCTGACTCTGGTCGATAGCTTGAGTCAGCATAGTCGTAGTCTTCCTCGGGGGAACGTCGGTGGCGACTTCTTCGATGAGGGGGCGACCTGTGAACGATCGCCCTTCTTGAAGGATTGCGTCGGGATACGCCTCGACGAGTAGGAGCTTCTCTCCGTGGTGGTGAACGATGGGGCCGGGATGGTTGCCCTCGGTGACCGTTGTCCGCACGCGGGCGGATTGAGATCGAGCCTCTCTCATAGCGTTCGATCAGCTCGTCTCGATCAGCAATCACCTGATTCTTTTGCTCCAGAATTTGTATAAGTGCCTGGGTCACATGCTCTGGCAATGCTTTTGGGATTCCAGCTTCGGCCAGCTCGGCCGGTAGTTGCTGGACCGGTTGTATAACAGGCCCGCGGCCGCCCTGTACTGAGGGTTCTTGGCGAGGCTCATCTTGTGATTCATGAACGGTCACAGGCACGCCCTCTGGGGTCCGTTGAGGTCGGTTCTGCCCAGAGGTGTTGAGCCTGGAAGAAGTGCGTTTCTGGCGTGGCGGCATGGTTTGATGTGGAATAGCGCTCGGGCCTCCCACTGTGGTCGCCAATTGATCGTACCTGATCAATACGATGGGTTGTTGTTGTTGATGACGTTGATCGGTCGCTGTGATGAGGGACCGAGTTGTAAGCCGCACGCGGGTGGTACCTGCAAAGGCACTCCAACGCTCAAGTCAGAGGTGCTGCAACGGGCAGGGTCACAAGGTGAGTGAAAACATACCTGAAGCCACATGCTGGTGTGGTATATATAACGCTGCGCGTTCTAGCCGTTGCGCAATTTACGGGGCCGGCCGCATCTTGCGGAGCAAGGCAGATAATGGGCCGCGCTGGGCCTACTGACCAAAATTGGGCTTCGAGCCCACTCCAGAACAGATATTGATCACTGTATTTCACTGATGGTTTGTTGGCTTAATTATGTTTAAGACTGTCCTGTTGTTATTCAGTGAAAATTTTATACTGGTGTTCAGTATTTAAACAGGAAATATATCTCTGATGATTTAGGAATGGTGCACTTGGGTATTTTCACTCGATAAAAATACCGGGGTGTTACAGTTGGTATCAGAGCAGTTCGACCTAGTCGGACTTAGCTTAGGGTTGAGTCGATTCCTTGTTAGGTCTTGTGGTAATTATACTTGTGATGCTAAGAGACATTGAGCCTGATCAACGCAATACTTAGTGCATCATAAGCGGAATTATGGAAGGATGATCAAGACGCAGTCCTCGACCGAAAACCGGAATCTCCAACCGGTGCATCCTCAGGAAAGGTGGCATGACGGTGGAAGAATACGCCGCTAAGTTCGAGAAGTTGTCTCAGTTTTACCGAATGGTAAGGTATGTTCCGAACGAGAAATGGAAGATGAAGAAGTATAAGAGGGGCCTTAGTGCTTTTATGACTTAGGGTCTCAGTTCTTATACTATTACCAATTATGTTGCCTTGGTGCAATCAGCCTATGTCGCCGAGGATGATCTCATGGGAAATACTGGAAAGGAAAGAAGGTAGTTGAATTATCAACTCCGAATGCAAGGTCCTAAGATAATTTCATCAAAGGAAAAGCAGGTGCAATTCTTCGATTCTTCAAAGGTCAGAAGATGTTCTAACTGTGGAAAGCCTCACAGTGGTGATTGCAAGCGAAGATCTAATCGGTGCTGTTATAGTAATGCGGAAGAGGGTCACTATTCAAAAGAGTTCCCTGCAAGGAAGAATTCCGGGGAGTCACAAGCAGCTCGAAGGCAATGTCAAGTCAACACTTTGAATGCTTAGACAGTTACGAATGCTGACGGTATGCTTAGAAGGATGGGAGTCCTATTCAATAACTCGATCAGTATATTATATGATTCGGGTGCAACCTATTGCTGTATATCTCGATCGCGTGTGAATCGGTTGGGATTAGCCTTATCATCACTATCCGAGCCGATGACTATTTTAACTGCTGCTAAGGGTTGTGCCCAGACCTAATCTTTGTATAGAATTGTCTATTTGTCATAGGAGGCAGAAATTTCGTTGTAAAATTTATTGTTTTCCTACAAGAAGTGTGGACACCATTTTGGGTATGAATTGGATGACTGTAAATCATGTTGCAATCGACTGTGTTAATCAGCTATCATCTTCGCTTCGGAATCAGTTGAATTGTCTAGGACAAATTCTGAAGCGGTTACCTAGTTCACCTTAGACGGTCAATCTTCATTCCAAGGTGCGGAAACACATGTTAGTATGTTATCTACATCCACTGAAACTAGTTTAGATTTGGCGAACATTCAGGTTGTGAATGACTTTCTGGATGTTTTCACGATGAAGTTTCTTCTGAACCTCCAGAGTGAGAGGTAGA
Source organism: Astragalus membranaceus (assembly GCA_039519185.1). Taxonomy (NCBI): domain Eukaryota; kingdom Viridiplantae; phylum Streptophyta; class Magnoliopsida; order Fabales; family Fabaceae; genus Astragalus; species Astragalus membranaceus. Next base: position 85,465,026 of record CM076848.1, on the reverse strand, counting down.
GTTTACAGTAGAATTGGTTCCTGGCACGGGATCAATATCTATTGTTTCTTATTGAATGTTCCTTCGGTTTTTGATGATGATTGTGATGGTTTACGGATGATTAGAAGGCAAATTTGGGGTTTTTGGATGAATAGTGATTTTGAGCTTGAAGATGATGAATAGTGTTCATGGAGGATTTCGAGGAATTCGGTATTTTGGTCAAAAAGAGGTCTCGTGATCGAGTGGAAAGCGTTAGGAGCAGATTCGGATGTCGCCGGAACGTGGAGTTGATTCGGGGAGCGTTCGTGTGGTTATGTCAGAAAAGCGTTCTCGCGAAAAGTCTCGGTGCTTCGTGATTTTCATCACGATAGGTGAGTTTTACTCACGTTTAGGTTTATTCCGTGTTGGTATGATTTGTTGCGTCGATGGATTTCGAGAGTTTTGAGTCAAAAATCGTTATTTCGAAAAATACCGCTTTCGGATGAGAATCCATTTAGATTGAGTTTTTGATTGAATTACTTGAATGTTTCATGTTGATTGGACTGGAATATTGCCTGGTATTGTCTGTTTTCGAGTTAGGAATCGATCGGGGCGGGTTTCGGATTGATCGGAAAGCAAATTTTCATAAAACAGGCCATTTTTGCAATGCTGCCAAATGAGCACGACCCGTGCGTCCAGGGGCACGACCCGTGCGTCCAGGGGCACGACCCGTGCGCCTGGTTCGGTCCAAAATTTTCAAAGTGCCCAAAATGATTCCGTTTCGATTCCAATCCTCTCCCAATCCTTTCCTAACCCTTCTTTAATGATATTAGGCTTGTAATGCCATGATTTTGGGTATGTTTCAAAAGAGTTTTATAAAATACTTTTGATGTTCAAATCGTTTCGAAAAACCGAAATATAGTATATGTGTGAGGACATGTTTTTATCGAAAAGAAAACGAACTATAAGTCCGATGTGGTATTGTATAACTGACGCGGGATGATTATTATTTAAATCATCTAAAACGATCTATGATTCACGATATATAAATTATATCGAATATAGGAGTTAGCCCAAATGCGGGTGGATATTTATATACTAGATCGAGTTTGGGTTACGACCCATGAGGTTGACATACTAGGCGGGAAAGTCATGATCCCTTACCCTAGGCCCGTATGCCATTAGGGAAAGTACTATTGGTAAGGGGGTTCACCGGGATTACCAAAGCTGGGGTCGGTGTTATGTTACAGTTATAAAACAGTTCACCGGGATTACCAAAGCTGGGGTCGGTGCTGTAATAAAGTTATGAAGCGGGTTACCGGGATTACCAAAGCTGGGGCCGGTACCGTGTTAAAGTTAGAAAGAATGGTCACCGAGATTACCAAAGCTGGGGTCGGTGTCATTCTAAAGATATCAATAGTATGGTTACCGGGATTACCAAAGCTGGGGCTGGTATCATACTATGTTGACTAGTACGAGTCACCGGGATTACCAAAGCTGGGGTCGGTGTCGTGCTAAATTAAAAGAATGTAATTTATAAAGTAAACTACGAATGTATGAGGTTTTATATATAAACCGAGAGCGTGGTTAGGGGTCTCGGTAGAACTCACTGAGATTATATCTCATTGTTTATATGTTGTGGTTTTACAGATAAACAGGGAAAGTGGAGATCCAAGAGGCACGAGTAGGTGGTACTCGGATGGTTGCTGAAGACTTAACTTTATGCTTAAGTGTATTATCTTTCCTTGTTATCTGTGTATCAAGACATTTTGTCTTTAGCGTTATGTATTTATTTCCGCTTTCTTGTACGATATTGATCACTGTATTTCACTGATGGTTTATGGTCTTAATTATGTTTAAGACTGTCCTGTTGTTATTCAGTGAAAATTTCATAGTGGTGTTCAGTATTTAAACAGGAAATATATCTCTGATGATTTAGGAATGGTGCACTTGGGTATTTTCACTCGATAAAAATACCGGGGTGTTACAGTTGGTATCAGAGCAGTTCGACCTAGTCGGACTTAGCTTAGGGTTGAGTCGATTCCTTGTTAGGTCTTGTGGTAATTATACTTGTGATGCTAAGAGACATTGAGCCTGATCAACGCAATACTTAGTGCATCATAAGCGGAATTATGGAAGGATGATCAAGACGCAGTCCTCGACCGAAAACCGGAATCTCCAACCGGTGCATCCTCAGGAAAGGTGGCATGACGGTGGAAGAATACGCCGCTAAGTTCGAGAAGTTGTCTCAGTTTTACCGAATGGTAAGGTATGTTCCGAACGAGAAATGGAAGATGAAGAAGTATAAGAGGGGCCTTAGTGCTTTTATGACTTAGGGTCTCAGTTCTTATACTATTACCAATTATGTTGCCTTGGTGCAATCAGCCTATGTCGCCGAGGATGATCTCATGGGAAATACTGGAAAGGAAAGAAGGTAGTTGAATTATCAACTCCGAATGCAAGGTCCTAAGATAATTTCATCAAAGGAAAAGCAGGTGCAATTCTTCGATTCTTCAAAGGTCAGAAGATGTTCTAACTGTGGAAAGCCTCACAGTGGTGATTGCAAGCGAAGATCTAATCGGTGCTGTTATAGTAATGCGGAAGAGGGTCACTATGCAAAAGAGTTCCCTGCAAGGAAGAATTCCGGGGAGTCACAAGCAGCTCGAAGGCAATGTCAAGTCAACACTTTGAATGCTTAGACAGTTACGAATGCTGACGGTATGCTTAGAAGGATGGGAGTCCTATTCAATAACTCGATCAGTATATTATATGATTCGGGTGCAACCTATTGCTGTATATCTCGATCGCGTGTGAATCGGTTGGGATTAGCCTTATCATCGCTATCCGAGCCGATGACTATTTTAACTGCTGCTAAGGGTTGTGCCCAGACCTAATCTTTGTATAGAATTGTCTATTTGTCATAGGAGGCAGAAATTTCGTTGTAAAATTTATTGTTTTCCTACAAGAAGTGTGGACACCATTTTGGGTATGAATTGGATGACTGTAAATCATGTTGCAATCGACTGTGTTAATCAGCTATCATCTTCGCTTCGGAATCAGTTGAATTGTCTAGGACAAATTCTGAAGCGGTTACCTAGTTCACCTTAGACGGTCAATCTTCATTCCAAGGTGCGGAAACACATGTTAGTATGTTATCTACATCCACTGAAACTAGTTTAGATTTGGCGAACATTCAGGTTGTGAATGACTTTCTGGATGTTTTCACGATGAAGTTTCTTCTGAACCTCCAGAGTGAGAGGTAGAGTTTACAGTAGAATTGGTTCCTGGCACGGGATCAATATCTATTGTTTCTTATTGAATGTTCCTTCGGTTTTTGATGATGATTGTGATGGTTTACGGATGATTAGAAGGCAAATTTGGGGTTTTTGGATGAATAGTGATTTTGAGCTTGAAGATGATGAATAGTGTTCATGGAGGATTTCGAGGAATTCGGTATTTTGGTCAAAAAGAGGTCTCGTGATCGAGTGGAAAGCGTTAGGAGCAGATTCGGATGTCGCCGGAACGTGGAGTTGATTCGGGGAGCGTTCGTGTGGTTATGTCAGAAAAGCGTTCTCGCGAAAAGTCTCGGTGCTTCGTGATTTTCATCACGATAGGTGAGTTTTACTCACGTTTAGGTTTATTCCGTGTTGGTATGATTTGTTGCGTCGATGGATTTCGAGAGTTTTGAGTCAAAAATCGTTATTTCGAAAAATACCGCTTTCGGATGAGAATCCATTTAGATTGAGTTTTTGATTGAATTACTTGAATGTTTCATGTTGATTGGACTGGAATATTGCCTGGTATTGTCTGTTTTCGAGTTAGGAATCGATCGGGGCGGGTTTCGGATTGATCGGAAAGCAAATTTTCATAAAACAGGCCATTTTTGCAATGCTGCCAAATGAGCACGACCCGTGCGTCCAGGGGCACGACCCGTGCGTCCAGGGGCACGACCCGTGCGCCTGGTTCGGTCCAAAATTTTCAAAGTGCCCAAAATGATTCCGTTTCGATTCCAATCCTCTCCCAATCCTTTCCTAACCCTTCTTTAATGATATTAGGCTTATAATGCCATGATTTTGGGTATGTTTCAAAAGAGTTTTATAAAATACTTTTGATGTTCAAATCGTTTCGAAAAACGGAAATATAGTATATGTGTGAGGACATGTTTTTATCGAAAAGAAAACGAACTATAAGTCCGATGTGGTATTGTATAACTGACGCGGGATGATTATTATTTAAATCATCTAAAACGATCTATGATTCACGATATATAAATTATATCGAATATAGGAGTTAGCCCAAATGCGGGTGGATATTTATATACTAGATCGAGTTTGGGTGACGACCCATGAGGTTGACATACTAGGCGGGAAAGTCATGATCCCTTACCCTAGGCCCGTATGCCATTAGGGAAAGTACTATTGGTAAGGGGGTTCACCGGGATTACCAAAGCTGGGGTCGGTGTTATGTTACAGTTATAAAACAGTTCACCGGGATTACCAAAGCTGGGGTCGGTGCTGTAATAAAGTTATGAAGCGGGTTACCGGGATTACCAAAGTTGGGGCCGGTACCGTGTTAAAGTTAGAAAGAATGGTCACCGAGATTACCAAAGCTGGGGTCGGTGTCATTCTAAAGATATCAATAGTATGGTTACCGGGATTACCAAAGCTGGGGCTGGTATCATACTATGTTGACTAGTACGAGTCACCGGGATTACCAAAGCTGGGGTCGGTGTCGTGCTAAATTAAAAGAATGTAATTTATAAAGTAAACTACGAATGTATGAGGTTTTATATATAAACCGAGAGCGTGGTTAGGGGTCTCGGTAGAACTCACTGAGATTATATCTCATTGTTTATATGTTGTGGTTTTACAGATAAACAGGGAAAGTGGAGATCCAAGAGGCACGAGTAGGTGGTACTCGGATGGTTGCTGAAGACTTAACTTTATGCTTAAGTGTATTATCTTTCCTTGTTATCTGTGTATCAAGACATTTTGTCTTTAGCGTTATGTATTTATTTCCGCTTTCTTGTACGATATTGATCACTGTATTTCACTGATGGTTTATGGTCTTAATTATGTTTAAGACTGTCCTGTTGTTATTCAGTGAAAATTTCATAGTGGTGTTCAGTATTTAAACAGGAAATATATCTCTGATGATTTAGGAATGGTGCACTTGGGTATTTTTACTCGATAAAAATACCGGGGTGTTACAAGTTTGGCTCCGTTAAGATAAAATAATTGGGTTCGTTCAAGGAAGGGATCGAGAAGGACATTGAGCCGAAAGAAAAGCAGATATTTGCTTTTAAAATTCTTCTCAAACCGCTATTCTATTCGATCCAATTCGTTTCCCTTCAATCCTTTTCTCGAATTATCCCGAGATAAGACTTTAAGGTTAAAACAAAGACTTGCATTTCGTGATGAAAAACGAACCTGAATTTAACGTCTCGAGAGACTACACAAAAGAAAGAAAGAAAATGGCTATAGGGTCAACTATCACGGACTCGTGTATTATACACTCACTGTCCAATCATTTAGTCTCAGGCCGACACATGGTTCATTCTTAGACATTCTCCCATCAAACAGGTGTAGAAGGTAAAAGAATATGCCCTACAGGTACTCAACTATCGGATCGTCGTAGAAAAGCCCCGATGGCTGGACCACGATCAAACAATTCTGAATTCAGCACCTATTTGCCTTATTGACGCCTAACCGATAGATTATTTAAAATGGAGAAACTAGCCTGGTCCATCCGATGGGTCAAAGTCACAACAACTTACTGCTAACCATAACGAGATCCAGATTACGATTGGGGTTTTACCTTGGTAGCGGAAGCTTGAACACTATTACTGCCGAAAGATGATTGTCCTAACATGGCTTGATACCTCTCCAACTAGCAATTATATTCACGTGTTATCCAGCCTTCCTTTACATCTGAATAAACGTTTGAGTAACCTACATCTTCGGTTACCTTAGAAACATTTTTAGCACTTCAGGCAGTCACCGGTACCACCGATCTTTTATGACACGGTCCCCGGAACTAAAACCTACAGTCAGGTGCCCTTACACAGGTTATGGCTCTTTCAGGATTGTCTAAGTCAACGACTTATCCAATTTCAATTGTCTTTCTAGATCAACCAGACTTGAACTTTGATACTTCTCCTTTTAGATCTTGATCACTCAGGTCCTAAGGAGGCGAGAATTTCGATATTAGGAATCTTACTAGAACGACATAAGGTTTTCTTTAGAAGTTACTATTTAGTGTCATCCTATGTAATCCTTGGTTTCCCGATTAACTTCAACGTAGAAATTATTTTCGGATTAGTTACGAAATTGGAATCGCGGTGGCACCAAGGGAATTTTGAAAACAAAATGTTATTTTGGGAATCAAACAAGCACACCATAAGTGTCTTCGTATTGATTCATTGAAATTTGAGTATTTATCTTTTAGAATTTCCCTGGCCCACCTTCTTTCCGAATTTCCGTAACTATTCAGATATAATGATTACGATCATGTAAATCAATCAAGTTTCAGAACGAGTTCCACTCCCATGACAACATCATGTTCGCCACTTAGGTGACCTTAAGCTTTCCGTTCTCCCAATTTTCCGCACAGCAGGGAGGTTCACATTCCCTGAATGCTTTAGCGTTTACTGTTCAGGTAGAAACAGAGATACACTTCACAATACAATTGGAGGTACGGCTCACAACCCATCCATCAGTGTAGATATTTTCGTTAGCTTTCCAACGCCTCTCGGAACATAAAAATCGGAGTTCCGAGGCAGGAGTTATGAACAAAATGAGTCGAAAGACTAACGAGAACTTCTCACAGATCGCGATCGGGATACTTCTAGCCAGCGGATTGAAATAAGGTCACTTCTAGTGATTCCACATACTAATCTGCTTTAAAGGATGTGATTCATAATTCCTGATCGGGACTTAACCTGATCGTCACATTATGACTCTGCTAGTCAATACTGGCGACGGAGTACCTTAACTCAGTTGGCTTTATCATCTGTCACATAGTGACTCGGAAGAAGAAGGATCAGGATTTATGCTGGAGATTATCCGAAAGGAATTTCTTAACTGCTACCTAAACTGGGATTGTCTTATACCAGAAGGTAAGATTTACGGTGAAATAATATTTAGATAACTGATAGGCTGACTAATCAATGGTCAGGGTTTTGGGTGTTAACTAATCTGACAGATTTCAGGACACTGACGTTACTACTGCCCAATGGCTTTGCTTAACTTGAACTCTCGATAAGACCTACGATGTCTTATACTGCGACTCACTGGCCGCATCTGATTTATTTACTGAACAGCCGCCCACAGTTTCCTCGAACCATCGCGGATGCCCATCATTGTTTCCAAATGTCATATGTAGCCCTCTGCTGCTGCTATGCTCGGATGAAATGAGAAGGCTGAGAATCCTATGGTTTAGGGTTCCGGACATTTTCGGGGCTGAGGCAACTAACTGTCATAATTTTCAGTAATTTACATGAAACATTGAGTGGATCCTGACTCAATACGTCACATAATATACTAAAAAGATCTGACACATAATTGTCTAAGTCCCTAGCTGACTCGACCTAATACTCGACCCGAAGGTCATCACTACGTCCGACAAGGCCGAACCGCTCTGATACCAAATGTAACACCCCGTATTTCTAAAACAACGAAATACCTAAATATACAATTTGGTTTACATCAGAGTATAAAAATTCCTGCTTAGATATACATCGTTGCAAGAAAACAGCGGAAACTAAAACATAACATAGCTCAAATTCGAGTCATGATATCAAATACAGAGACAACGGCAGAAAAAAATATAAACAGCTAAGAATGAGTCAATCTTCTATCTCCTCCTCGAGGGTGACGACTGACCATCCCGTTTGCTTCTCCGTTTCCTGGTCTCTGTAAAAACAACAACAATGATAGGGTGAGACAACTTGTCTCAGTGAGTTCTACCGTGCCCCCTCACTATCACTCAGTTTAATTTATAAAACCGTTGCAACATAGTTATATATATAAAATATTTGCGTCAATATATACCTAGCCCGTTACCAACTGTGCAATGCCCACATTCCCGGTAAATGAAGTGCTATTATATATTTTTAAGCCTTGTCAATTAATATATAATTACAAGCTTTTCCAAACGAAACATCGACTGTGCAAAGCCCACAATCCCGATGAGTCGAAAACTTAACTTAGCATAAATCAGCTGTGCAAAGCCCATAATCCCGATAACCCACGTTAGACCATACCATAACGTTTTCTGGGCCTAGGGTGAGGGCTCATGACTTCCCTTCCTAGTATGCCAATTCGTCGGGGCGTCACCCAACTCGATATAATCTATATATCGTACCCGCATTGGGCCGTCTTTCAAGTTTTAGATATCTATATCTATTATCGATCTATAACCCGTTTTGATGAATTCAAAGTTAGACATCCGGCGTTATAATCATAGCGTCGAGAAGGATCCACGATCCGGTTTGTTATGCCAAAAACATTATCTCACACGCGGTCTAAGTTTCGGTTTTGAAAACAGATTTGAACTTCAAAAACAGTGTACTTTCGAAACCAAATTATACAATTAGAGATAGGTCTTTGAATAAGCTTTCAAACGCACCTAAGGACACTTCAATCGGACACCCGGTTCAAAAGTTATGGCCAAAACAATTTCAATTAGGTTTGCAGAATAATTAAACAGCGTCGCGACGCAAACAGGTTCCGTCGCGACGCAAAAACTTATAGAACCGAAATGGACACAAAACTCAGTATGGCCGCGACGCGAAGGGCTCGGGTCGCGACGCGATGGGCCCCTGAAACACAGAAAAACAGATTTTTGCAATTCGATTTTATACCGTTTCGCTTTTTGATCCGGGGCCGAGACATCCTATGGCTTTGACAACTTAAAACAAATACTCTAAACCATATTCCAGACGACAATCAAAACATAATTCTGCATCACATATATAAACAATTTTGCAAAATCGTAAAAGCGTGATTTTTGGGAAAACGGTTTGTCGACTCGATAATCGTTTCGAAAATCATATTTTCATATAGAGACCAAGACGAAACATATTCAGAATATGAAAATATCCCTAATCGTGAGTAAAACTCACCGGTTTGACGAGTCCCCGAGAAGTCGCGTCCTCGCTCGAACAACCGAACCGTTAACCACTCGAACATTCCCCGTATTCACGAACACGCTCCGAATGCCTCCGTAATTAAACTCAATGGCTCCACTTGCACAAACAGCAACTCAATCTTTCACTCTTGCTACTGAACTCCTCTCCGGGTAGATAGAACTGATGGCTCTCGAGACTTTGGCGAATCGAACCCAATTTCGACGAACAATGTCCAGCTCTTCTTTCTGTTTTCCAGAATCAATGCACACTTTTGCAACAGCCATAACTAGGCCAATTCGTAACCAAACTATCCAAATCAGTGCCTATTTGGAAGAGAATTTCATCTACTTTCTGATGGAGGAAGTTTCACACGCATGAATGCTGTAATCTGGGAGTTATAATCGAAACAATAGGGCTGGTTCATCACAGTGCCTGATTCTAAATCCGAAACTTGTGAGCATGATATATGTCTCATTTCTCCATGAAATCATACGGTTCTTGTGCCCAAAATGAAGAACGTTTTGTCTACTTTCAAGAGAAACAGAAATCATGATCATAGGATCTGTGCACAGGAAGATATACTGAAAACACTGAAGGTTTGTCAAACGGGTTTCACCCAGAAATTCTGTTGAACTTAGATCATCAACCCCATCACTTGCAACTTCGAAATTGAGCTCCCCCCCTCTGTAACAGTAGTTCCATAACCTTCAAATTACCTTCTAATTCACAAAATGGGTCCAGATGCCATTCACCTCTAGTTCATAGTGAACATGCAAACAAACAGCAAACTCAACTCCTCCATATCCACCATTGAAGCACATAACCCGAAAATGGAAGTGAGGAAAGAAGTGGGAATCAGGTTTTGGAAACTATACTAATGGAAGGGAAATTGAAAATGGAGTGGGTGGGTGGTGAGAACACTTACATGCACTGATTTTGCTGATCCCTCTCCCCCCACCTTCTCCTTCCTTGCTCCACGCCCTCCTCTCTCTTTTCTTTCCTTAAGGTTCAGCTCCTTTCTTTTTATTTCAGAATTGGCAAATGGCTGAGTGTGAGAGTGGGGCTGAAGGTTCAGTAACTTATAGGCTGGAACATTAGAAGGGAGTAAAAAGATTGATTTACCCTTCAACTTAAGTACTTCATTAAAATTATGACTAGGCCACAATTTAATGGAAAATACGAATTCAGGACCTTTTCCTCGACTAGTCTTCACTGAGACGCGACTAATTATTCCCACAATTAATCAAGTCGGTCTTAGGCTTCGTAGTACGAGTTTTTAAAAAGTAGGGATGTTACAATTGTGGTCTCTGTCCCAACTAACATTGAAATGGCAAATGAAAGGGACAGGGGAATATGATGTCTTTCATCTCACTACCATGGATAATGACATTATGACACAATCTATCAATGATGCACACTTTTTTTGATCCAAAATTAGTTTAGGGTTAAATATATATTTAGTCCCTCTAAAGTGGAACTGTTTATGTTTAGTTCCTATTAAATTTTAATGGGCATTTTCATCTCTCACAAATTCGTTGTCAGTAATTTTAGTTCTTGTGACTTTTGATAGCGCTTAGAAGCGCTTTAAAAGCTCTGGAAAACCGCTATTAAAAGTCATGAGGGACAAATACTACTGAAAACAAATTTTGAAAGGATGAAAACGCCTATTAAAATTTAATAGGGCTTAAAATTCAAAGGTCGCAATTTTATATGTATTAAAAACATATTTAACCCATCAATTTCTTATTTTAGTTTGATATTAAAAATGGACTAATGAAGGGAAGGAATCATCATTAGTGCAATGTCAATTGGCATAGGAAATGAGCAATCACAGGGTTCAAGGCATAAGAACACATGTTAAACTTTAATTTGCATTCATGGGACTAGAGGAGTGCAGAAGTGGGTGCTGTTTTGAGAGTGTATATTTGAAATAAGACTTTAAATAATTTATTAGTTCTTCCTATACAAAACATGCATCCTCTTTTACCAACAAGAGTTGATCCGAGTGGTAATTGGGCTCGGATCCAACTCTAAGGTCTTAGGTTCAAATCTTTTTGTGGAGAAAATTCTGTGGGAATGGGAGAACCACTCGGACGGGCAAATCAGGGTACATGTCGCCAGCTAGGTTTCTCGATGTAAATTAGTGACCGACAAAGTCGGTGAATACGGCACACCAATAACACGGTTACCCAAATAACATGCACCTTCTTTTTAGTAGTTTTTTATTATATTGTTAATATATATATATATATATTGTTAATTAATGATAAATAATATATTAAATATATATCCTATAATTTATTATATAAATTATTATAATATATGGGAATATATAGTATTATAATTAATAGATTTATAATATTGATATTTTTCCTTTTATAGGAGATGAATCTAGACTTAAATCATGAAAAAGTTCTTTAAAATAAAAAATTAAAGAGAGGAGGGTTATACATGGTAATTAAAAATAGTGAATCTATTTTCCATACAAAGTACAACAGCCATTACTACTTGAACATACACGTGAAGAAAGTGAGATCTATATACCAAACATGCATCCTCTTTTACCAACAAGGGTTGGTCCGAGTGGTAACTAGGTTTGGATCCAACTCTAAGGTCTCAGGTATGAATCTTTGGTGTGGAAAAAACATTATGGGAATGGGAGAACCACACGAAGCGGCAAAGCCGGGTACAAGTCGCCATCTAGGTTTTCCGACGTAGATTAGCCACTGGGAAGTCGGTGAATACTGAGCACCAATAACATGGTAACCAAAATAACGCGCGCCCTTCTTTCAGTAGTTTACTATTATATTGTTAATTGTTTATATATATATATATATATATATATATTATTAATGATAAATAATATATTAAATATATATCCTATAATATATTATATAAATTACTATAATATATGGGAATATATAAAATTTTATTTAATATATTTATATTATTGATATTTTTCCTTTTATAGGAAATGAATCTAGACTTAAATCATGAAAAAGTTCTCTAAATTAAAAAATGAAAGAGAAGAGTATACATGGTAATTAAATATAGTGAATCTATTTTCCATACAAAGTACAACGGCCATTACTACATGAACATACACGTGAAGAAAATGAGATCTATATACCTAACTTGTATCCTCTTTTACGAACAAGGGTTGGTCCGAGTGGTTACTAGGCTTGGATCCAACTCTATGGTCTCAGGTACGAATCTTTGGTGTGGAAAAAACATTTTGGGAATGGGAGAACCACAAGGACAGGCAAAGCCGGGTAAATGTTGCCAGCTAGGTTTCCCGACGTAGATTAGCTACCGGCAAAGTCGGTGCATACTGAGCACCAATAACACGGTAACCAAACTAACGTACTCCCTTTTTTCACTAGTTTATTATTATATTAATATATTATTATATATATATATATAGATATATATATATATATATATATAATAAATAATACATAATAAATATATATCCTATAATATATTATATAAATAATTATAATATATGGGAATATATGGTATTATATTTAATATATTTATATTACTGATATTTTCCTTTTACTGGAAATTAATCTAGACTTAAATCTTGAAAAAGTTCTTTGAACAAAAAAAGTAAAGGGAGGAGGGTTATACTTGGTAATTAAATGTAGTGAATCTATTTTCTATACATGCATACACGTGAAGAAACTGAGATCTTCTATATATGACTCTATATCTATCCATTTCTTCTTGCATTCTCTTCTCAACAGAACAGTTCAATGGAAAACAACCAAATCCCTTCTTCTTATATGGCTCCATCAATACCCCCAATTAGTCCATCATTTCCAAAGGGTTCCATTAAATCGGTAGGTCTCATTTTCAAAGGGTTCATGTGAGTGCCATTAAATCGGTAGGTCTCATTTTCAAAGGGTTCCACTACAAGAAAATCGAGACCTACCGATTCTTCTAGTGTTCTCAAATGAGTTTCACCCACTAAGAGAGTGAGTATTGGTGGAAGAGTATCAAAGAGTATCATAGTGTGGTTCTAATATGAATACAGAGAATGTTGCTAGTACCTTTTTTAACATTATTATCACCATTTTCAGATATTATATTATTTTTTAATTTGCAGTACGTTTTTCAATTGAACGTGAGAAAAACAACGCTCAATTAAAAAGGATGAGGAAAATCCATAGCAAGCTAGAGCAAATCAAAGCACAGATCCTTAATTGGAGTGTTAGTATGCAGCCAATTCCCAGTGATCCAAACGTCATTTCAAAAATGATTAACCTCCCTAACATTATGATTAGTGTTATTGTTAATGAAGCTGTTTCTTGTTTGACATTGTTGGAGTTAGAAAATGTTACTACCCCAAACATTGCCCTTCCATTAACAATAGCTTTATTGCAAAGGGATATTTCTCTTCAACTCTTCACTCAAAGAAGGTTCACTGCAATAGCTGGTATTAAACATATACTTAATAAAACATGAGCACTATTGGCATTTCCAATATGTGTGAAAAACGTAATTTTAAGAATTTTTTGGAAATGCCAACAGTGCTCAAGTTTTATTAAGTAAATGTTTAATACCAACTATAGAAGTGAACCTTCTTTGAGTGAAGAGTTGAAGAGATATATCCCTTTGCAATAAAGTTGTAGTTCATGGAAGGGCACTGTTTGGGGTAGGAACATTTTCTAACTCCAACAATGTCAAGCAAGAAACAGCTTCATTAGCAATAGCACTAATCATAGTGCCAGAGAGATTAATCAGTTTTGAAATGATATTTGGATCGTTGGGAATTGGCTGCATACTAGCACTCCAATTAAGGATCTGTGCTTTCATTTTCTCTTGCCTACTATGGATTTTCCTCACTCTATGATTGGGTGAAACTTATATGAGAACCACTCGGAGTACTGGCAAATCAGGGTACATGTCGCCAGTTAGGTTCCTCGATGTATATTAGTCACCGACAAAGTCGGTCAATACTGCACACCAATAACACGGTTACCCAAATAACATGCACCTTCTTTTTAGTAGTTTTTTATTATATTGTTAATGTATATATATATATATATTATTAATTAATGATAAATAATATATTAAATATATATCCTATAATATATTATATAAATTATTATAATATATGGGAATATATAATATTATAATTAATAGATTTATATTATTGATATTTTTCCTTTAATAGGAGATGTGTAACATCCCTAATTTTTAAAGACTCGTACTGTGATACCTAAGACCGAGAAATTATTTGTGGGAATAATTGGTCGCGTCTCGGGGATTAATATGTCGAGGAATTTGTCAAGAAATCCTATTCTCCAATTAAAGTGTGGCCTATTCATAATTTAAATGAGGAATTGGGGCTGAAGGGCAAATCTGTCTTTTCACATCCCTAATTATTAAAATATAATTTTGAAGACTATAATTAATTACGAGCCGAAAGAATTGAGGGATTTCGGATCGGAACTGGATTAATCGAGAAAGTTTTATACCGAAGAGAAATTTCGACACCTAACCTATGACTTAATGGGCCAGGGGTAGTTTGGTCATTTCTCAATCATTTAAACCCCCCTCCCCATACACTCCTGCCCAGCCTCACTCTTTCACACCCAGCCTTCTCTTAGAATTTAGAAAAAAGAAAAGGGAGCTGAGTAGAAGAAGAAAGAAGGGAGGAGGGCGAGAAGGGGAGAGGAAGAAGAAGGAGGGGGAGATCACCAATCCAGCTGCATGTAAGTTATTCCTCCACCCCTCCATTCCATTTTCCATCCTCTTTCCTTTGATGTAAATCTCAGAAGCTAACCTTCATTTCTTCCCTAACTTCCATTTTCGGATTTGGTGCTCCAATGGTGTAGAAAGTGGAATCCTGAAACTTTCTGTTTCCTTGCATGTCTTTCCTAGCTCTTGGAGAAGAGGCTTTAACCTTGCATTTCGAGTTGGGAGTAGATCAGTCACCTTGAGTTGCTGCTTCCACTGTTTCAGTAGATAAGAGAGAGGGGTTGCTGTTTTGAAGTTTCAGTTGGTGCCCTTCGGTGTTCGTTCGTGAGTTCTCTCGTTCCGGTCATCGCGCGTTTCGTCGGGAATCTTAGAGCGATCGTCAACAGGTGAGTTCTACTCACGATCAGGCATTTTGATGCTCTGAACTTGTTTTTGGTATTGGATTCCTTGGTCACATTTTCAGTTTTCGAAAGACTTAGAACCGAAAAATGATTTTGAGTCGAAATTGTGTTTTACGGTTTAATGAAAATTTTGATTGAATCATTTAAATGAAATGATTTGTATACTATCTGGAATATCTAGAATTTTCTGAGTTTCAGGAGTGATTGATATTAGGAATCGAATCGAGCGGAAACGGAAAGCGGAATTGAGAAATAGGTGGAAATTGGTAACAGACACAGGTCGCACGGACTGTGCGCCCCTACGCACGGACCGCGCGCCTGCTTCAGGTTGGCTAAATTGGACATAAAACGAGACGCACGGGTCGTACGCCCCTGGGCACGGATCGTGCGCCCCTTTCGGTTTGGTTGTGTGATTCTGGCAATTCACGTACGGGTCGTGCGCCCTTGGGCACGGACCGTGCGTGAGCTTCTGTCACTGATGCCCGATTTCTCGTTTCGAAGCTCCGATTGATCCCGAACCTTTCCTAATCTCTTTCTCAATCATTTAAAAAGGAATTTCATTACTGAAAACCTTATTTTGAACTTATTCAACTCATGATTTTGGAAAAGAGCTTTGAAAGCCTATTTGATTGAAAAACCGAAAACCCTAGTGCGCGTGTGGGTACACCGACTGATGGAGTGACTTAATATATATATATATATATATATATATATATATATATATATATATATATATATATATATATGTCAATTGGATATGATTATAATGCCGGAGGTCTAATTTATGAATTCCTCTAAACGGGTTATAGATCGATATGGATATTGTTTATCCAATTATTATGTGATTGATCCTTTGGTGATCGAAAAGATATAAATTATCTAATGAGCTTATGCGATTGATCCTTTGGTGATCAAAATCAAAAAGAAGATATAATTTATCTAACTCTTGAGAATTGATACGTATCGTCATAGGTATCGCGTTGGCTGACGATCCGACAAGTAGCATACTAGGGAGGGTAGTCTGGACCCCTTACCTAGGCCCTGAATGTGTTTTGGCGTGGTCAACTCACGGGTTACCGGGATTAGCACTGGATTGCAGTCGGTTTATGCTAAGTTGAACACACGATTACCGGGATTAGCACTGGATTGCAGTCGGTTCGTGTTAAATAAACTCACGATTTGCTTGGCATTTCGATTATAGCTTGTCATAGCTAATTATCTATATTCGATAACGGTTTAATAAATGGAACCAAGTGTCAGTGAGGGGGCACAGTAGGACTCACTGAGATAATGTTATCTCACCCTATCCATATTTGTTGTTTTTCAGAGAAGCAGGGAAAAAGGAAGACTATTGTGCACGAGTAGTTGGTGTACTCTCGGAGGTGCTGAAGACTTAGTCATATTTATCCTTTGTTCTTTTGTTGTTCTATTTGGTTGTATAATTGGTTATGAGTTTTACGAACCGCTTTATGTTTCTGTTTGGTTTTTGGACTTGGATATTGTATTCCGTTCGGTATGGAACCGATGTACTTCTATTTTATGAAGTAATGCTATTTCCGACTATGTGTTTATTTCGGAAAAAGTTTGTATGTCCAATACTTAAACAGGAACTGTGTCCTCTGAACTTCCGCATCTGTGCATCTTCGGTGTCTCTACACGTTAGAAATACCGGGGTGTTACATTTGGTATCAGAGCGGTTCGACCTAGTCGGACTTAGATGTTAAGAGTCTTTTACGTCTTCTAAGTATGATTCTTCTTAGTATGCTATTAGACATTGAGCCTGATCAACTTAATACTTTGTGCATATTTCGCAGAATCATGGCAGGAAGAGGTAGGAGAAACCCACCTGTTGATCCTCATCAAGAATGGATGCAGAATGTCATCGAAACTCAACAGAAGATGATTAATGACATGATGGTAATGCAACAGCAATAGATGGCTCAAATGGCCCAAATGCAGCAGATGCATCA
Organism: Astragalus membranaceus; assembly: GCA_039519185.1. Lineage (NCBI taxonomy): Eukaryota > Viridiplantae > Streptophyta > Magnoliopsida > Fabales > Fabaceae > Astragalus > Astragalus membranaceus. Next base: position 85,447,858 of record CM076848.1, on the reverse strand, counting down.
GATGCCTCAACCACAACCGGCTGAGCCAGTCAATGTGCCAACACCTGAGGATCCCAACAGGGTGTATTTTCGGTTTCTGAAGATGAAACCCCCAACCTTCAAAGGAGGATCCGAGGCAATGAAGGCCCATTTCTGGGTAGATGCCATGGAGCGGATCTTTGTTACCTTGCAATGCAATGAAGAAGAGAAGGTAATTTGTGCTGCTAACGCTCTGGACGAGGATGCTCACACCTGGTGGGTTAATGCTCGTAGACATCTACAAATTCAAGGAATTATTTTTGAGTCATTATTTCCCCGACTCTCAAAGACTTGCCAAATAGATGGAATTTCTGAATTTGAAACAGGGAGAGATGACAGTTGGGGAATATGCTGCAAAATTTGAGAGGTTGTCACAATTCTATGAATTGGGGACCACCGCTCCTGATGATAAGTGGAAAATGGTGATGTTCAGACAAGGCCTTAGAGGCGATGTGAATCAAGGTCTCACTTCTTTTTCCATGACCACTTATCCTGCTTTGGTTCAACAAGCTCATTCAGCTGAGAGCGATCTTAAAAGAATGTATGCAGAGAGAAAAGATTTCTGGAAGGATAAGAAGAAGGGTAATGAGTCAACTTCTTCAAACCCGAGGTATAAAGGGAATTCAGACAAGGGAAAGCAGATTCAGTCGAACAACACTTTTGGGTATCGAAATTGCAGAGTGTGTAAGAAGAGTCATCGTGGGAGATGTCAGTCGGAGTCAAAGCCAAACCAGTGTTATTATTGCAATGAAGTGGGACACTATGCTAACAACTGCCCAGCGAGAAAGGCTTTTTTGGAGTCTCCTGATGCTCCTAGACAGGCTCGAGTCAACACTTTGGATGCCAAGACCATCAAACCAGCTGATAATCTTATAAGGGGTACAGGTTCTCTCTTTAATCAAACTGTTAATATTCTGTATGACTCTGGTGCTACTCATTGCTTTATCTCAGAAGCATGTGCTGAACGGTTAGGATTAACAGTATCTCCTATATCCGAGCCAATAACTATCCTTACTGCTGCAAATGGTGGTGTGCCAACCCAATCATTATGCCTTAACTGTCTACTTATCATAGGAGGCAGGGATTTTGTTGTTGATTTTATCTGTTTGCCTATGAGGGGAATGGAGATCGTTTTGGGAATGAATTGGATGACTTCCAATCACATTACTATTGACTGTTTCAATCGTGCAATTAATTTTCCTTCTGAAGTAGCGGAACATTCACTACCTGCAGATGATGGTGTTATTTCATTCACTTCAGTCAGCCAGTCTCTATTCCAAGGTGCGGAAGCTTTTGTTGTTATTTTGTCTGCATTAAGTGAGGCTGATTTGGATTTATCATCTGTCCAAGTTGTTAATGAATTCTTAGATGTTTTTCCCGAGGAAGTTTCCTTTTTTCCTCCGGAACGAGAGGTAGAATTCTCTATAGATTTGGCGCCTGGTGCAAGGCCAATATCTATAGCACCTTACAGGATGTCTCCTCTCGAACTGAAGGAATTGAAGTCCCAACTTGAGGAATTAATTTCGTAGAAGTTTATTCGACCGAGTGCTTCTCCATGGGGTGCTCCGGTATTGCTAGTCAAGAAGAATGACGGAAGCATGAGGTTATGCATAGACTACCGTCAGCTGAATAAAATCACTATCAAAAACAAGTATCCATTACCAAGGATAGATGATCTACTTGACCAACTTCGAGGTGCTAAAGTTTTCTCCAAGATTGATCTAAGGCCAGGATACCATCAAATCAGGGTAAGAGCCTTAGACATTCCGAAGACTGCTTTTCGTACGAGGTACGGACACTACGAGTTTGTGGTGATGCCCTTCGGATTGACTAACGCTCCAGCCGTATTCATGGATTATATGAATAGGGTATTTCATTCCTACCTAGATCATTTTGTGGTCGTCTTTATTGATGATATCTTGGTTTACTCAAAGTCAGTTGAGGAGCATGCCCAACATCTCCGCTTTATCCTAGGAGTACTCCGAGAGAAGAAACTCTATACTAAACCGTCGAAGTGTGACTTTTGGATGTCTGAAGTGAAGCTCCTGGGTCTTGTGATTTCCCAGGAGGGGGTTGCAGTTGATCCTAGCAAGGTGGAAGCAGTGTTGAATTGGGAACGACGGACGTCGGTGACTGAGATCAGAAGCTTTCTGGGTTTAGCTGGTTACTATAGAAGATTCATTGAAGGTTTTTCACAATTGGTACTTCCGCTTACTCGATTGACTCGCAAGGGTCAACCGTTTACTTGGGATGCCGATTGTGAGGAGTGTTTTCTTGGATAGAAAGAAAAGTTAACTTCTGCTCCGATCCTAATTCTTCCAGATCCATCATTGGGATTTCAGATTTACAGTGATGCCTCTGGGAAGGGTTTAGGATGTGTTCTCATGCAGAATCAACATGTGGTGGCCTATGCATCTAGGCAATTGAAAACTCATGAGCGGAATTACCCAACTCATGATTTGGAATTAGCAGCCATCGTGTTTGCGCTAAAGATTTGGAGACACTATCTTTATGGTTCTCGTTTCGAAGTTTTTAGTGATCACAAAAGCTTGAAGTATCTGTTTGACCAAAAAGAGTTGAATAATAGGCAAAGGAGATGGACTGAAATTTTGAAGGACTACGACTTCGAATTGAAGTATCACCCTGGGAAAGCCAATGTGGTAGCAGATGCTCTGAGCAGGAAGTCTATCCACACGGCAAGGTTAATGATTCACGAGATGGCTTGTTAGAGTCATTCAGAGACTTGAAGCTCAAGGTAGCAAGAAAGAGGGACCGCATAGTGTTGCGGCACATTCGGATAGCCAGTGTGTTAAGGGAACAAATCTGTGTAGCTCAAAGGAGCTGATGTGAAGTTACAGTCTCGGAGAGGATCGCCAGATTTTACCGAGGATCGAGACGGCACAATTTGTTTTAATGGGAGAATTTGTGTTCCCGACGATGATGATGTCAAAAGACAAGTATTAGAAGAAGCTCATAGGAGTCAGTACTCTGTACATCCGGGATCCACCAAGATGTACCGAGACTTGAAGTTAATTTATTGGTGGCCTGGGATGAAGGCCGAGGTTGTAGAATTTGTTTCTCGGTGCTTAACTTGTCAGAAGGTTAAGGCGAAACACCGAAGACCAGGCGGTCAGTTACAACCGCTAGATGTGCCAGTTTGGAAATGGGAAGATATCTCAATGGACTTCGTCATGGGTTTACCGAGGTCACAGGCCGGCAATGATTCTATTTGGGTAGTTGTGGACCGATTGACTAAATCCGCTCACTTTAATCCCGTTCGCTCGACTTATAAAGTTTCCAAGTTAGCAGATGAATATGTGAAGAACATTATCAGACTGCACGGGGTTCCAACGAGTATCGTGTCAGACCGAGATCCTAAGTTTACTTCTAGATTTTGGAAAGCATTGAATGAAGCCATGGGGACGAGAGTGCTTGTTAGCACTGCATATCATCCTCAGACCGATGGTTAGACTGAGAGGACAATGCAGACCCCTGAAGACATGCTGCGAGCATGCGTACTAGATAACGGGTCGAAATGGGGAGACCATCTTCCATTAGTAGAATTTTCCTACAACAACAGTTACCACTCCAGTATTGGAATGGCGCCATTTGAAGCACTTTATGGTAGAAAGTGTAGAACTCTTGTGTTGGTGGGAGATTGGTGAAGATAGGTTTTTGGGACCCGAAATGGTTCGTGAGACTACTGAGAAGATCAAGTTAATTCGAGAAAGGATGAAGGTTGCTCAGAGTCGGCAAAAGAGCTATGCTGACAACCGAAGGAGACCGTTGGAATTTCAGGTTGGTGATCATGTGTTCTTGAAAGTTTCTCCAACCATAGGCACCGGGAGAGCCTTGCGAGCGAAGAAGCTCAGTCCTCGATATATTGGAGCTTTCCAAATCATCGAGCCGACTGGGCCAGTTGCCTATCGTCTCGCATTGTCTCCGGCCCTATCAAATCTCCATGATGTGTTCCACGTGTCTCAGTTGAGGAAGTATGTTCCCGATCTGCATCAACCGTTGAGCGTTGATACGATTGACCTTCGACCGGATTTATCATTCCAACCTTATCCTAGCCATATCTTGGAGCGTGGTATGAAGACTCTGCGTTCAAGGACTATTCCGATTGTCAAGGTGGTCTGGGATGGATTCTCAACTGAGGAGGCTACCTGGGAATTGGAAGAAGACATGCGGACTCGATATCCATATCTCTTTCATTAAGGTGCTCGCCAATTTTGAGGACAAAATTTTTAAAAGTTGGGGTGATTGTAACATCCCTAATTTTTAAAGACTCGTACTGTGATACCTAAGACCGAGAAATTATTTGTGGGAATAATTGGTCGCGTCTCGGGGATTAATACGTCGAGGAATTTGTCAAGAAATCCTATTCTCCAATTAAAGTGTGGCCTATTCATAATTTAAATGAGAAATTGGGGTCGAAGGGCAAATCTGTCTTTTCACATCCCTAATTATTAAAATATAATTATGAAGACTATAATTAATTACGAGCCGAAAGAATTGAGGGATTTCGGATCGGAACTGGATTAATCGAGAAAGTTTTATACCGAAGAGAAATTTCGACACCTAACCTATCATTTAATGGGCCAAGGGTAGTTTGGTCATTTCTCAATCATTTAAACCCCCCTGCCCATACACTCCTTCCCAGCCTCACTCTCTCACACTCAGCCTTCTCTTAGAATTTAGAAAAAAGAAAAGGGAGCTGAATAGAACAAGAAAGAAGGGAGGAGGGCGAGAAAGGGAGAGGAAGAAGAAGGAGGGGGAGATCACCAATCCAGCTGCATGTAAGTTATTCCTCCACCCCTCCATTCCATTTTCCATCCTTTTTCCTTTGATGTAAATTTCAGAAGCTAACCTTCATTTGTTCCCTAACTTCCATTTTCGGATTTGGTGCTCCAATGGTGTAGAAAGTGGAATCCTGAAACTTTCTGTTTCCTTGCATGTCTTTCCTAGCTCTGGGAGAAGAGGCTTTAACCTTTCATTTCGAGTTTGGGAGTAGATCAGTCACCTTGAGTTGCTTCTTCCACTGTTTCAGTAGATAAGAGAGAGGGGTTGCTGTTTTGAAGTTTCAGTTGGTGCCCTTCGGTGTTCGTTCGTGAGTTCTCTCGTTCCGGTCATCGCGCGTTTCGTCGGGAATCCTAGAGCGATCGTCAACGGGTGAGTTCTACTCACGATAGGGCATTTTGATATTCCGAACTTGTTTTTGGTATTGGATTCCTTGGTCACATTTTCAGTTTTCGAAAGACTTAGAACCGAAAAATGATTTTGAGTCGAAATTGTGTTTTATTTTGATTAAATCGTTGAAATGAAATGATTTGTATACTATCTGGAATATCTAGAATTTTCTGAGTTTCAGGAGTGATTGATATTAGGAATCGAATCGAGCGGAAACGGAAAGCGGAATTGAGAAATAGGTGGAATTTGGTAACAGACACAGGTCGCACGGACCGTGCGCCCCTGGGTGTAACACCCAAAATAATTTAATTAATTATTTGATTAAATTATTTAGGTATTACATTGATATAATTTTATTAAATTATTAATATAGTGATTTATTTAAATGAAGGGAGTAGTATCCGGTAATTACGGAGCGGTAAGATTGGCCCAAGAGCCCAAGCCCAATGACTTAGGCTCCTAGGCGCTAGGGATTGATGCAATTCGCATCATTTGAGGAAGAAAGAAAGAAAAACGGCGTGAAGAGAGAAGAGAGAAGAGAGAGTGCGATCGCGCAAAGGGAGAGAAGAAGGAGAGAAGCTCGGTTGCTGTGGTTTCTTTGTTGTTCCCGTGGAGAGATCATCATTTTCGGAAAATCTAAGGTAAGGGTGGGTCTTGCTTTATAATAGGGTTTATAATGGGATGTATATGGGGGTTTAAGATTTATATCGTTCTCCTTACGATTTTAATGTTGTTTGTTGTGTATGAATGTATTGATGAAGATTTGATGCTCACTAGATGTTGTTGAAAAGTATGCGATTTGTTAGATGTATGTGAGGATTGGAATGCATGCTAAGTGCTCGATAAAACGTGTATTTGATATGTTAGAATGAATATGTGATGTTTGAAATTATTGTTGGTGATTGAACACATGAAAGTCTAGGAAAATTGGATTAGAAGAACCCTAGGCGCCAAGGGCGCCATTTTGTGTTGTTGTGTGCGCCCCTGTCTGTTCTGGGCGCCAGTGTTGCTGCCCAGTGCGCCTGTGCCATAGTCTGTGTCTTAGTTTGTGTCTTAGTTTGTGTCTAGGACTGTTTGGCGCCCAGAGTGGCGCAGGTTGCCACCAGGCGCCATTCTGCTGTCTGTGTTGCGCCCAGAGTGGCGTAGGTTGCCACCAGGCGCCATTCTGCTGTCTGTGTTGCGCCCAGAGTGGCGCAGGTTGCCTCAGGGCGCCAGTTTGAGCTGTTTTGGCGCCCTGTTGCACCCTGGTTGTGTCTTGGGTACTGTGTTGTGTTGTGAGTTGCTGCTGGGCGCCAATCTTGTGCTGCCATGTTGATGTTAATGACGATGGGTCTAATGACCAAATGATAATGACATTGTTAATGACGATGGGCCTAATGGCCAAATGATGATGATGATGATGATATGGATGATGTTGTTGTTGTGATGACTTTGATCTGTTGGATTGTTCATGAAGTCGCATGCATTACATATGCATATATATTGACGATGTAAGGTTTCGGCCTTCGAGCTATTGACGATGATGATGCTCAAATATTGACGATGTGCCCAATGGCAAATTTATTGACGATGTGCCCAATGGCAAATTTATAGACGATGATGGTACCACATGCATATGCCCCATGTGGGTTGCATTTCATACATTTATTCATATCATTGGTGATATTACCATAGTTGCTATATGTGGTTGTTATATAGGTATATATGTTGATATTGTTGTGATATATATATATATATAAATATATATATATATATATATATATATATATATATAAATATGGATGTTGTTGTTATATGTGATTGATGTAGTTCATTACTCTGGCATACTGCCTATTATGAACTTTATTATACTGTTTGAGACTCACCCCTTATGTTGATTATTACCCTACAGGTAACCGTATGTGAAGACTTATAATCCTTCATCCCTTGAGTCAGTCGTTGCTCTGATACGTAGCACCTGGGGGGCGAACACTAGCTATTAGTTGTTATTTTACATGACACTGTTGGATAATTTGTATTGATGTTGTTACAACAATGTTTTTGGAAACTGTTCCCTTTTATTCCGCTGCGTGATGATGACGTCCTTGTTTTGTGGACTAAACCGTTTATTTTTGAGGATTTGCCCCACTTGTTATGTGCCACGTATCATGTTTGTATTATAGGTGAAATTGTTACCAATTGTTGACGGTATTTGAAGTAAATGTAGCATCCCTTTTTGGATGTATCAACAAAAATGATTTTTAAACTCTGATAATTTTTATTATAAATTGCCGGGTAGAAATGGGGTGTTACATTAGTGGTATCAGAGCAGTTCGGTCTGTCCGGCCAAGTTGTCCAGACTTAGTGTCTTTTGACAATTAAGAGTTGTTAGATTAGTTCTAATTGTTGTTTGTGCTGCAGTGTTAAGTTGCAATGGCTGGAAGGAACGACGCTGCTATTGCTGCTGCATTGCAAGCTATGGCGCAGGCTGTAGGGAACCAGCAGAATGATGGTGAAAATGCTGGAACTCGCAGTCTGGCTACCTTCCAGAGGGAGAAGCCGCCTACCTTTAAGGGCAAGTATGATCCCGATTGTGCGCTTGCGTGGTTGAAGGAAATGGAAAGGATTTTCCGTGTCATGGATTATACTGAAGCTCAGAAGGTCAGGTATGGTACTCATATGCTGGCAGAAGAAGCTGATGACTGGTGGTTGGAGGTTAGGCAGAGGTTGGAGACTGCTAATGAAGAAATCACTTGGGCTGTATTCCGCAGGGAATTTTTAAGAAAGTATTTTCCGGAAGATGTCAGGGGCAAGAAGGAGATTGAGTTCCTGGAGCTGAAGCAAGGAAACATGTCTGTGACCGAATATGCGGCTAAGTTCACTGAATTGGCCAAATTTTATCCGCATTACACTGATGCTACTGCTGAGTTCTCCAAGTGCATCAAGTTTGAGAATGGGTTGAGGGCTGAAATTAAGAAGGCTATTGGGTACCAGAAGATACGTGTATTCTCTGATTTGATTGACAGTTGTAGAATTTTTGAAGAAGACAGTAGTGCTCACTCTAAAGTTATGAGGGAGCAGAGGGGTAAGTTTCAGAGCCGTAATAAGCCATATGAGGTTCCTGCTGGCAAAGGTAAACAGAGATCTGCTGATGGTAAGAAGTCTAGTGGAGGAGATGCTCCTGCTAACCTTGTGTGTTTTAAGTGTGGTAAACCCGGTCATAAGAGCTACGGATGCAAGTCGGAAGCGAGAATGAGTTTCCGTTGTGGTAAAGAGGGTCATTTGGCGTTTGAGTGTGAGCGCAAGGATATTCTCTGTTTCAACTGTGGTGAAGGTGGGCACATTAGTACTAAGTGTCCTAAGCCGAAGAAGGAGAGGTTCAGTGGGAAAGTGTTCGCTTTGGCGGGTGAAGAGTCTTTTGAGGGTGATGGACTTATTAGAGGTACGTGTCTCATTAATGGTACTCCTCTAAGATCTATTATTGATACTGGTGCTACCCACTGTTTTATTGCTGCTGAATGTTGTAAGTAGTTGAATCTTGTTTTGTCTGCTATGAATGGAGAAATGGTAGTCGATACTCCAGCTAAGGGGTCGGTAACCACTTCTCTAGTATGTTCTCAGTGTCCCTTGTCGATCTTCGACAGAGACTTTGTTGTGGACTTAGTTTGTTTGCCGTTGAGCGGGTTAGATGTGATTTTGGGTATGAACTGGTTAGAGCATAACCATGTTCATATTAATTGTAGTAACAAGTCGGTGAGTTTTGGAGTTGATGATTCTGGTCTGTTATCTGCTAGTCAGTTGCGGAAGTTGATGAAGGAAGAAGTTCAGCTGTTTTCGCTAGTGGCCTCGTTGTCTGTTGAGAGTCAAGCCATTATTGAAGGATTGCAGGTGGTGTGTGAGTTTCCCGAAGTGTTCCCTGATGAGATTCCGAGTGTTCCGCCGGAGAGGGAAGTTGAATTTGCTATTGATCTTGTACCTGGTACCAAACCTGTTTCTATGGCACCATACAGGATGTCTGCATCTGAATTGTCTGAATTGAAGAAGCAACTTGAGGACATGCTTGAAAACAAGTTCGTAAGGCCGAGTGTGTCACCGTGGGGAGCTCCTGTGTTGTTGGTAAAGAAGAAGGATGGAAGTATGAGGCTCTGTGTTGATTATAGGTAGTTGAACAAAGTGACGATTAAGAATAAGTATCCGCTTCCAAGGATTGATGATTTGATGGACCAGTTGGTGGGTGCTAAGGTGTTTAGCAAGATTGATCTGCGTTCGGGTTATCATCAAATTAAGGTGAAAGACGAAGATATTCAGAAGACGGCCTTCAGAACTAGATATGGGCACTATGAGTATTCTGTGATGCCGTTTTGTGTTACCAACGCGCCGGGAGTATTTATGGAATACATGAATAGTATTTTCCATACTTACTTGGATCGGTTCGTGGTGGTGTTTATTAATGATATTCTGGTGTATTCTAAGACAGAAGAAGAGCACGCAGAGCATTTGAGAGTAGTACTGGAAGTGTTGAAAGAAAAGAATTTGTATGCGAAGTTGTCTAAATGTGAGTTCTGGCTGAATGAGGTGAGTTTCCTTGGGCATGTTATTTCTGGTAGTGGTATTGCTGTAGATCCGGCCAAGGTAGAGGCTGTGTTGCAATGGGAGAGCCCGAAGTCAGCTACTGAGATTAGAAGCTTTTTGGGGTTGGCTGGTTATTATAGAAGGTTCATCGAAGGTTTCTCTAAGCTAGCCCTTCCGTTGACTCAGTTGACTTGTAAGGGAAAGGCTTTTGTTTGGGGTGCTCGGTGTGAGGAGAGCTTCAATGAGTTGAAGAAGAGGTTGACAACGTCTCCTATTTTGACTTTGCCCGTTCCGGACCAACCGTTTGTGGTGTATTGTGATGCTTCCAAGATGGGTTTGGGAGGTGTGCTTATGCAGGATGGTAAGGTAGTAGCTTATGCGTCTAGACAGTTGAGGACCCATGAGAAAAACTACCCTACGCATGATTTGGAGCTAGCTGCAATTGTCTTTGTGTTGAAGATCTGGAGGCACTATCTTTATGGTACTAGGTTTGAGGTGTTTAGTGACCATAAGAGTTTGAAGTACTTGTTTGATCAGAAGGAGTTGAATATGAGACAGAGACGTTGGTAAGAATTGTTGAAGGACTATGATTTCGGCTTGAACTATCACCCAGGCAAGGCTAATGTCGTGGCTGATGCTTTAAGTCGAAAGACCTTGCATATGTCGGCAATGATGGTTAAGGAGTTGGAGTTGATCGAGCAATTCCGAGACATGAGTTTAGTTTGTGAAGTAACACCTCAGAGTGTTAAGTTGGGAATGTTGAAGATTGGCAATGACTTTTTGGCTAGTATCAGAGAGGCTCAAAAGTCAGATGTTAAACTAGTAGACCTGATGGTTGAGAATGATCAAGCTGAGAACGGGGATTTCAGGTTGGATTCCCAGGGTGTATTGAGATTCAGGGATAGGATTTGTATTCCTGATGATGCAGAGATGAAGAGAGTGATTCTTGAGGAGAGTCATAGAAGTAAGTTGAGTATTCATCCGGGGGCTACAAAGATGTACCAAGATCTGAAGAAGTTGTTTTGGTGGCCGGGGATGAAGCGGGATGTGGCACAGTTTGTGTATGCCTGTTTGACTTGCCAGAAGTCAAAGGTTGAGCATCAGAAACCTGCAGGGTTGATGCAACCATTGGATATTCCAGAATGGAAGTGGGACAGCATTGCGATGGATTTTGTGACAGGATTTGTAATATCCCCAATTTTCGCTATTTAAATTATTTGGCGTGAAATGATTTTTATAGATATAAATGAGTCGCTTGAAAAATAAATTGTTTGGATTGTCAATTAATTTAGTTGTGTGACAAATTGAGTTTATTGCATCATAGTTGAGTTATTAATGCTAATAGAAGTCATTAGGAAAGGGATGTTAAGTGAGGGGTACAATCGTAATTGCACCTTCCCATATATATATGTACCCATACAGCAAAAAAAAATCCAAAAGAAAAACACAAGCCTTTCATTTCTAGAAAATCTGTTTCAGCAAGAACCAAGAGGAGAAAGAGAGAGAGGATGCGAATGGGAGAGGAAGAGAAGAGGTGAGGGTTTCCTTCAAACCATCATGCATGCTTCATCTATCAACATATTCTGAGTCAGCTCTCTATTTCCTTCCCATTGATGCTAAGTTCATGGTCATCCCCAACCTTCACCACATTCCACCATTGAAGACTCACCAAGCTCCACTTAACCAAATTCTGAAATCAGTGTTGCATGTGAGTTGAATGAGTGTTAGAACCCTTATCAGTCCCTGAATCGCGTATTGGAGCAACCTAGAGAGCAGTTCTGTGGCTGGGTTTTCAGTTGGAAGCTAATTGGAACGGTTTGCGAGAATTTGGAGTCACCGTGTGATCGTGAAGTCTCGGTGTGGGTTGTGTCATCATCAAAAAGGTGAGTTCTATAACTCACTAGGAAAACAATGAATATGTGTATTGTTGTGTTATTGAGTTTGAGGGTGAATCGGAATGGACACGGGAACGATCGGAATAGGAAAGAAAACGCGAAAAACTGTTTTTCTGCAACACTGTTAGTCACGCACGGACCGTGTGCCTTTGGGCACGGGTCGTGCGTGAGATTCTGGAATCACTGGAGCCGTTTTTGAAAACGCGCACGGGTCGTGTGCCAAGGCGCACGGACCGTGCGTATCCTTCTGATGCGAAATGTTGAAATACGTCCTAAGTCGTTCCGATTGGTCCTAAGTCCCTTCCAATCCACTCCCCAAGGTTCCCCTATGATGGGAACACTGTAATTCTACATGTTTGGCCATGACTAAAGTGGTAGTGCCGATCTGGAAGTAATTAGGTATCGGACGGAATGATACGATAAATGATGGGCACGCACGGATCGTGTGTATGGGCGCACGGGTCGTGCGTGGTCTTCGGGTTGCCTATTTTAAAAAGTTTTTTAAATCATTCCGAACGATTCCAATTGCTTTCTAATTCTTTCTTCCACCTTCCCCCAATGATGCTATGATTGAATTGCCCTGAATTGAGTGATAATTGACTGTGATTGGATCTACTTTATGTTAGTACCATATGATTGGTGGTGTCTGGATTTCGTTCCGGTTAAGTGAATGCTCATGTGATTGACCATTGATTTCATGTTATGACTGTGTGATTGATGTATTGTGCTGGATTGACTGGGTTAGTAAGATTGATAAGTTAAGTTAGCGAACATTAGTAATTCCGTGTGGGATCACCTAATGACAAGATTATGTTAAGTATAAAATTAGGTTAAGATTAAGATCATGTTAAGTATATGCTCACTGTTATGTTCACAGATCATTGTTCACTGCTCATTGTTCAAGGTATATTAAAATATATACATCATTGTTAGGGTGACGACCCTATTTCAAGTTTAGTGTGCTAGGGGAGGGGAAGTCATGAGCCCTATGAACCTAGGCCCCTCGAGGTTTGCCCACTAGCGATTAGTGGATTGGGTTCACCGGGAGCTTATTTTGCCAAGTGACCGGTGACACGCTAAAAATCATTGTTAGGCTCAGTGATTGAGTATAGTTCATTGTTAGGCTCAGTGATTGAGATTAGTTCAGCCACATAGTCAACTTTGAGGACTATGAGTTTTGAGTTTTGCATAATGAATCAAGCATAATTGAACCGAGAGAGTTAGCAAGGGGTCTCGATAGAACTCACTGAGACAAGTTGTCTCACCCAATCCATGTTGTTGTTTTTCAGAATTGCAGGCTAAGTTGAAAATGATGAGGCATGGTCATGGAGACGCCTGAGGAGCAGCCGCTATCTCTATTTCATTATGTCTTGAATTTCAGTTTCCTTTGTACTTTGTATTCAGATCCTTAGTATGTACGATTGTACGACTTATGTTATAAAGTTGTAAATCGCTTCCGCACACTTTCTATTTTGGTACTGAACACTAGTTGAGTGGTGTAAGAACGCTTTATGCATTTTTCATGATTAAGTTATGTAACGCGCTTGATGGTCTTTAGCATCGAATATTAGCATGTGTTCAGTATTTAAAACAGGAGGTACTATGATGTATACCAGTAGTGCATTTCGGTAGTTTCTACAAGTTAGAAATTAACGGGGTGTTACAGGATTGCCTCATACTGCTGTTGCGCCCGAAAAAGTCCCCGAGGGAGAACCTTCCTCGTTCACAACTTTTCTAAAATCAATGAAGCCGACACCAATATTTATTAAGGAAAATATTAGGAAAACCTTTTTTGGAAAGCGATTGGTCTTGCGAAACTAGAGAATAGAATAGGGTTCGGGGGTCGGTTACGCGCGGGGAAGGTATTAGCACCCCACACGTCCTCTCTACTGAGGGGGAACCTTTAATTAAATGTGTGGTTTTAGTGTGTTGACTTGAAAATACTTAATTTTGCCTCTCTACTTCTTATTGAAAAAGTCTTAATGAAAATCTTTATTGATTAGGAAAAAAGGGGGGAAAATGGGTTTTTAGAAAAAAATGCTTGACGGGACATGGCCCGCTCCTACGTATCTCCTGGTGCGATGGAGAACTCAAAGCTACGTAGTTCTTCTTTATCCTGAAAAAAGGTTTTTGTCTTTTATCTTTTTAGTGAGTTTTCGAAATAGGACGAGCATTTAGTGAATGATTAAACTAACCAAGGTTATGGGTAATCACTGCTAAGTACTCTTGAAAATGAGAATCACTACCACCAGTCAGACGAACAAAGGTTCTGATTGACTATTAGTAGCAACCCGTTTTTTATTTGCCTTTTTGAAAGTGGTTTTCGAAAGAGATTGCTTGGCATGAATGATCAAACTAACAAAGGTTATGACTGATCATCGCTTGTTGTTCTTTGGGGAAAAACACATCGCCACCAATGGCTAGACGAACAAAGGTTCTGATTAACCCTTAGCGACGATGGGTTGAAAATGATTTTAGGAAGGAAAAGGTTTTTGTTCTTTATCTTGTTGAATTGTGAAAGTTGAGCTTTCATGATGATCAATTGAGCAAAGGCTCCAAGTGACCACAATTAACACTCCATTGCTAATAATCATGCAAGCAAAGGCTTCGCAGGACTACTAACAAAGTTTGATTTTGAAGAGTTTTCGCAATTGGGTTGATTCTTATTTAGGGAAAAGAAAATCTGTTATTTGGGAAGAAAAGGTTTTGTGAAAAAAAAAGTTTATTTAGGGGAAAGAAACAAAATTTAAAAAAGGAGAAACAGGGGGTGCAGTAGTAAAATGGGGTGTAAGTTACAGGGGGGCTGTATTATTAAAACTGGGGTGTAGATAGTGAGCCCAGCTTGTTTTTGTAAGCTGGGCTGCGTTTTTTATTTTCTGATGGGCTTAGGGGAGGTGCGTGAAATAAACGCACAAGGGTGCAAATAAGAATCTGAAAAAAAAAAAAGTGAAAGGACGAAAATGCCCCTGGGTCCCTAATATAAAAGCCTAAACTAAAATGGAAACCCTAATTCCATTCACTTTCTTCACGCGGGGCCTCCACCCAAAATACCCAACCCTAAAAAATTTCTCTCTCTCTCCTTCTCTTCTTCGCCGTTTCTCATCCTCCACCTCACCAAACCCGAACTTCGCCCTCTAACCCTTCCTCCTCACCACCACCTCCTCCTATTCTCTCACCCAGAGCCCCTTTTTTTTGCTCAACATCCTAACCTCTCTCTCTCCTTTAACGATGGCAGCGAAAATAAATGACACAGAGAGAAGGAAAGCTTGCGAATCGACGGCCACGGGGGGGGGGGGGGGGGGGGGGGAAGTTTGCAGATCGACGGCCACGGGGTTTCTTGACTCGCGATGGTGTCGGTTGGGCGCGGTGGGGATGCGAGGCGGTGGTGGACACTGTGGTTGTTGACTGTGAAATGGTGTGGGAGGGGTTTGATGGTGGTTGCGACGTTGGTGGCTGGTTCGGTTGGGGCTAGGTTGGGAGATGGATCAGGTGCGTGGTGCGGGTGAGGCCGTGAAGTTTTGGGGGTGGTCGGTTCAGTGGTTGCTGGGCGGCGGCGACCCAACGGTGCTCGCGGTGGCGGTGTGTTTTTATGGGCGGTGGCGGTGGTGGCCGCCGGAGAAGATGACTGGAGGTGGTGGTTCGCGGCCCGCGACCACCGTCTACGGTGGCCGGCGTCTATGAGGTGAGCTTCTTTTGTTTCCCTGCCTCTCCTTCTCTAAGCTGTTCTCTTTTTTGGATCCCTCTGTTTTTTTCAATAGGTATTTGTGCCGTTATTGGCTTGTGGGCTTGATAGGGTGTTGGTGTGGTGAAGGATAATGCTCAGTGTTGCAAGCATAGGGTATTAGTACTTGGTCTTTATTACAGTGAGTATTTGGTCTTTGTTACAGTGAGTTTGAAGATATTGAAGCTTTTTTTTTAAATCATTCTCCTAATTTTTTTTCTAATGCTCTTATATTCTCAGAATTGTTTTCTTTTTTCTCATCGATCCCCCCCTTTTTTGATTCTGTTTTTTTTGTTTTCTCCCTTTTTATCATAGCACTCTCCCTATTAAAAAGAACTACACTATATGTCCTTTACATAACATAAATATATAACAAACATGAATATATAACAAACAAAGAGGGTGGGTGAATGAGTAAGTAAATTTAGGAACTAACCTAGTTCCAGCCGTGCTCTGTGTTTCCAAAATCTGATTCTTTTCTCTATTATTTTGTGTGCTTCAGTCACTCTGTGTGTCTCTTTTTCTTTTTAAACTGATTTCTGTTCATTGTATTTATAGGCTGGGAATTCTGGTGTAGGTGTGAGTGCTGAGCAGGGGATCAAAACCCCACAGGAGACCAGTTTGTTGCTGCTGCAGTGGAGCAGAGCTGTGGGAGACAAGGCAGCAAAGGAGGTGCTGCCCAAAGCTGCTTGGTTGCTACTGATTTGGAAAAAAAACAAGGGAGTAAGGAGAAAGGACCTTCAACCCCATTCTCAAAATTCATCTTCTGCGCTTTCAGTTTTTGTACTGTTTTTAATTAATTTTTGTAAAAAAAGAGTTGACTCTTTTTTTGTACTATTCTGCTTTTTTTTTAATTTTTTGTTTATATATGTAACAAAATCAATAAAAAAAGGGACAGCTGATTTTATTCTACTATTTACTTATTATTATTATTTTTTTTGATAATAAAAGCGGTAAAAACAACGCGCACCGACGCAACGACTCACACGACTCGAAACGAAACGCGTGTACGCGATTTGAATACGCACGCGCGTACGTTATTAAAACCGATTTTATTTTATCCTCACTTCTCTAAAAAGAAAACGGTAAAAATAAACGCCTACCGACGCAATTACTCACACGACTCGAGACGAAACGCGCGCTCGCGTTATTTATTACTATTTTTATTATTTATTTTTGGATTCCCTTTTTTTTGAAAACAACGAGCGCCAAACAAAATCGTTGCACGAGAGTGCCAAATACACCCGCGTTTAGAACAGTATGCGAAGCGATAAAATTTTTGGGATTTTCCAATTAGTCGGACAAAATTGGGGTAAGACAACTGCGAAAGGGTATGATGCGATTTGGGTGATTGTTGATAGGTTAACAAAATCGTCCCATTTTGTCCCTATTAACATCACGTATCCTGTGCCTAGGTTGGCAGAGATCTATATCCGGGAAGTTGTGAAGCTTCACAGAGTTCCTAGTAGTATTGTTTCAAATAGAGATCCGAGGTTCACTTCAGAGTTCTGGAGAAGTTTGCATGAGAAGTTGGGATCAAAGTTGAGGTTGAGTTCAGCCTATCATCCTCAGACAGATGGTCAGTCAGAGAGGACTATTCAGTCATTCGAGGATTTGTTGAGAGCTTGTGTTCTGGAGCAGGGAGGTTCGTGGGATTCCTACCTTCCATTGATAGAGTTCACATACAACAACAGCTACCATTCTAGTATTGGGATGGCACCTTTCGAAGTGTTGTATGGTCGGAAGTGTAGAACCCCATTGTGTTGGTATGAGTCTGGTGAGAGTGTGATGCTTGGACCGGAAATTGTACGTGAGACAACTGAGAAGGTTAAGTTGATCCGTAAAAAGATGAAAGCGTCGCAGAGTCGACAAAAGAGCTACCATGATAACCGGAGGAAGGATTTAGAGTTCCAAGCGGGTGAGCATGTGTTTTTGAGAGTAACTCCGGTGACCGGTGTTGGTCGTGCATTGAAGTCGAAGAAGCTCACTCCTCGTTTCATTAGTCCGTATCAGATTTCTGAGAGAGTTGGGAATGTTGCCTATATAGTGGCTTTGCCACCTAATCTTTCGAACTTGCATGACGTGTTTCGCGTGTCGCAACTTCGAGAGTATGTTCCAGATCCATCTCATGTGATTCACATGGACGATGTGGAGGTGCGGGATAATCTCACTGTGGAGACTATGCCGGTGAGGATTGAAGATCATGAGGTGAAGGTTCTAAGGGGCAAGGAAATTGCATTAGTGAAAGTGGTCTGGTTAGGAGCTGCTGGTGAGAGCATGACGTGGGAACTGGAGAGCAAGATGCGAGAGTCCTATCCGGAGCTGTTTGAATCAGGTAAATTTCGAGGACGAAATATTCTAAGTGGGGGAGAGTTGTAACACCCAAAATAATTTAATTAATTATTTGATTAAATTATTTAGGTATTACATTGATATAATTTTATTAAATTATTAATATAGTGATTTATTTAAATGAAGGGAGTAGTATCCGATAATTACGGAGCGGTAAGATTGGCCCAAGAGCCCAAGCCCATTGACTTAGGCTCCTAGGCGCTAGGGATTGATGCAATTCGCATCATTTGAGGAAGAAAGAAAGAAAAACGGCGTGAAGAGAGAAGAGAGAAGAGAGAGTGCGATCGCGCAAAGGGAGAGAAGAAGGAGAGAAGCTCGGTTGCTGTGGTTTCTTGGTGTTCCCGTGGAGAGATCATCATCTTCGGAAAATCTAAGGTAAGGGTGGGTCTTGCTTTATAATAGGGTTTATAATGGGATGTATGTGGGGGTTTAAGATTTATATCGTTCTCCTTACGATTTTGATGTTGTTTGTGGTGTATGAATGTATTGATGAAGATTTGATGCTCACTAGATGTTGTTGAAAAGTATGCGATTTGTTAGATGTATGTGAGGATTGGAATGCATGCTAAGTGCTCGATAAAACGTGTATTTGATGATGTTAGAATGAATATGTGATGTCTGAAATTACTGTTGGTGATTGAACACATGAAAGTCTAGAAAAATTGGATTAGAAGAACCCTAGGCGCCAAGGGCGCCATTTTGTGTTGCTGTGTTTGCCCTTGTCTAAGTGCTGGGCGACAATGTGGCTGCCCAGGGCGCCTGTTGTGCGCCTGTGTTTAGGCGTGTCTGAGTGCTGGGCGCTTGTGTGGCTGCCAAGGGCGCCTGGTGATGCACCGTGTTGCTGTTTGTGTCTGTGCTCGGCGCCAGTGTTGCTGCCCAGTGCGCCTGTGTCATAGTCTGTGTCTTAGTTTGTGTCTTAGTTTATGTCTAGGACTGTTTGGCGCCCAGAGTGGCGCAGGTTGCCACCAGGCGCCATTCGGCTGTCTGTGTTGCGCCCAGAGTGGCGCAGGTTGCCTCAGGGCGCCAGTTTGAGCTGTCTTGGCGCCCTGTTGCTGCCTGGTTGTGTCTTGGGTACTGTGTTGTGCTGTGAGTTGCTGCTGGGCGCCAATCTTGTGCTGCCATGTTGATGTTAATGACGATGGCTCTAATGACCAAATGATAATGACGTTGTTAATGACGATGGGCCTAATGGCCAAATGATGATGATGATATGGATGATGTTGTTGTTGTGATGACTTTGATCTGTTGGATTGTTCATGAAGTCGCATGCATTACATATGCATATATATATTGACGATGTAAGGTTTCGGCCTTCGAGCTATTGACGATGATGATGCTCAAATATTGACGATGTGCCCAATGGCAAATTTATTGACGATGATGGTACCACATGCATATGCCCCATGTGGGCTGCATTTCATACATTTATTCATATCATTGGTGATATTACCATAGTTGCTATATGTGGTTGTTATATAGGTATATATGTTGATATTGTTGTGATATATATATATATATATATATATATATATATATATATATATATATATAAATATGGATGTTGTTGTTATATGTGATTGATGTAGTTCATTACTCTGGCATATTGCCTATTATGAACTTTATTATACTGTTTGAGACTCACCCCTTATGTTGATTATTACCCTACCGGTAACCGTATGTGAAGGCTTATAATCCTTCATCCGTTGAGTCAGTCGTTGCTCTGATACGTAGCACCTGGGGGGCGAACACTAGCTATTAGTTGTTATTTTACATGACACTGTTGGATAATTTGTATTGATGTTGTTACAACAATGTTTTTGGAAACTGTTCCCTTTTTTTCCGCTGCGTGATGATGAAGTCCTTGTTATGTGGACTAAACCGTTTATTTTTGAGGATTTGCCCCACTTGTTATGTGCCACGTATCATGTTTGTATTATAGGTGAAATTGTTACCAATTGTTGACGGTATTTGAAGTAAATGTAGCATCCATTTTTGGATGTATCAACAAAAATGATTTTTAAACTCTGATAATTTTTATTATAAATTGTCGGGTAGAAATGGGTTGTTACACTGGGCACGGACCGCGCGCCTGCTTCGGGTTGGCTAAATTGGACATAAAACGGGACGCACGGGTCGTGCACCCCTAGGCACGGATCGTGCGTGTAAAGCCCAAATATTTAATTAAATTATTTAATTAAATATTTAGGTATTCATTTATTTATTTATTTATTTTAGTGGTGTAATTATATTAGCATTTGACTAAGAGGTGTATAATCGAATATTAGGGGATGGCGTTAGTGATCGGGCTTAAGCTGGAGGAAAGCCCGTGATCCTAGGCAAGGGTTTTGGCTCATTATGCGAATTGTTTTGAGAAAAAGAGAGAAAAGTTGCGAATAGAGGAGAGAAAGAGAGAAGAGGGACGGCGCACATCCAAGGGAGAAGAGAAAGAGGAGGAGTTCGCAAATTCAAGGGAGCGGAGAGGAGCTGTGTTGCTGAGGTTTTGTTGGTGACTCGATCAAGAGAATTGGTGCTCTCCTACTATAAGGTAAGGGTGGGGTTCTTCCCTATAATGGGGTTTCATGATGGGGTTATGTGGGGATAGGTCCTATAATACCCTTTGATGGATTGTGATGTTTGATTTGGTGTTAGTTGAATTATAACTAGGTTGGATTGAAATTTGACAATTGTTGGTGATAGTTGTGACTCTAGAACTTGGTGCTCATTGTTGTTATTACTAAACGCATGCTAGGTGTTCGATTAAATTGTTGTTTGGTGTTGTGAGTGACAAATTATGATGATTGACATTGGTGATTAAGGATTGGTGATTCGAATTGGTGAATTAACGAAATTATTGAACCCTAGGGCGCCATGGGCGCCATTGTTCTAAATGCTGTTTTTGGCGCCCTGTGCCTGGGCGTCGTACCTGACCATGTTGCTTGGTGTTCTGTTGCTGTTTCTGGCGCCCTGTGCATGGGCGCCGTGTCTGGTGTGTGTGTGCGTGTGCCAGTGTGTGTGTGTGTTGCTGTCTCTTGGCGCAGGGGCGCCACGGGCGCCTGTTCCTGAGTTGTGTTCCGCGCTGTCTTGGCGCAGGGGCGCCATGGGCGCCATTGGCGCCACATCCTGGGTGTGTTGCGTTTTCTGTGTGTTGCTGTTTTAGGCGCCCAGCGCCTGGGCGCCGTGTCTGGGCGTGTTCCTGTGCCATGTTGCGTTCCTGTTGTGTTCCTTGATGTCTGGGCGCCAAGGGCGCCAAATCCTGCAGTGTTGCCTGCTGGGCGCCTCCCTGGGCGCCATATCCAGCCATGTTGCGTTTTGTGTTGCCTGGGCGCCAAGGGCGCCAGTTTCTGTTGCTGGCCAGTTTCCAGCATGTTGCCTGCTAGGCGCCCAGTGCCTGGGCGCCATTTTCAGGATGTCTCTCAATTTTTCCCCGGTTTTGTTTTCGACATATCTTTTGACTCGGGAGTCCGATTGAGACGTTTCAAAATGTTTTGGAACGCTTATTCAGAGGCCTAGCTGAATATTCTAATTTAAGGCAAAGTGATCTATTTTTCCGGAAATTTTTAGCCGTTGTCTTAGTCGTTAAGTGTTGAAGTCTTTGGGAAAAGAAAAACTGTCGCATCTCAAATATTTTGGAAAATTGTCGTCGTCCCAATATTTTGGAAACTTGTTGTCATCTTGGTGTCTTGGTGCTGTTTGGGCTAGGTGTGAAGGCTCAAACCTTGGTGTTGTGGGAGCTAGGTGTGAAGGCTCCAAATATTGGTGTTACATTGTCTCGGGTAGGTTGGTGTTTCGTTGTCGTTGGGCTAGGTGTGAAAGCTCAACTTTGGTGATATTGGTGAATAATTTTTGGTGTGTCACATTGTGACTATTTCGGATGATTGTTTGTGTGCATACATGGTGTCGCATACAGCATGTGCATTTATTTTGGTGAAGGCCTTTGGTCTTGGAGCTAGGTGTGAAAGCTCAAATTTTTCAAAAACTAGTGAGCCGGGTGTGAAAGCTCAAATTTTATGAATTGGTGAGCCGGGTGTGAAAGCTCAAATTTTATGAATTGGTGAGCCGGGTGTGAAAGCTCTCAATTTTGGTGACGCCTCTATTTACAGGCAAAATTTTTGGTGATTTGGTACCACATGCATATGCCCGTTGGTGTGGGTTGAATTCATGCATTGTCATGACATTTGGTGACTGATTGTGGTGTTTACTATTGACGTGTGTTTATGAGTTAGATGTGTGTATTGGAGTGGTAGATATAGTTGTCATATTCTAGCATATTTCCTATCATTTTACGCTATTATATTGAAGATATCTCACCCCTTCCGTTTGAATGTTACCCCTATGCGGTAACATGCATGTGATTGCGAGTGAAGGCCTAGTTACCTTCGCTAGTCTGAGTCTGTAACACCCCGGTAATTTTATCGACTAAAAATACCCAAGTGCACATTAGTAACACATCAGAGATACACAATTCCTGCCTAAATACTGAATATCGCAACATAGTTCAACTGAATAATAACACAGCGGTCTTAACACAAATAAGACCATAAACTGCCAGCAACTATAGTACTCAGTATCGTACAAGAAAGCGGAAGAAATACATAATACCACATCATAGTGTCGTATTACACAGACAACAAAGAGAATATAATCTTAAACATAAAGCTAAGTCTTCAGTAGCCAGTCCGAGGGCATCCTGCTCGTGCCTCTGTGGATCTCCTCTTTCCCTGTTTCTCTGTAAAACAACAATAATGGATTGGGTGAGACAACTTGTCTCAGTGAGTTCTACCGAGACCCCTACTCGCACTCTCGGTTCAATTATAAAATCCGGTTTTAAGTCAATACGGCATCGGCCGCGCGAACGCTCCATCCGATGAACCGCATAAAAACAATCACACAAAAACAGATTACCGCTGACGCGAACGCTGCAAGCCGGTAACCTGTTAACTCAGTACGACACCGCTGACGCGAACGCTGCAAGCCGGTATCACACTACAAACAACATAACACCGCTGACGCGAACGCTGCAAGCCGGTGAACCCCCCTACCAATAGTACATTCTCCTATTGGCATGGAGCCTAGGTAAGAGGATCATGACTCCCTCCCCCTAGTATGTTACAACATAGGGTCGTCACCCAACTCGATATATAAACATATATCTACAGTACTATGAACCCACGGTCCATCAAATTAGACAATCAATGAAACACTTAATCCACATTTTCTTTTTATAAAAACCAAGTTCACACTCGCACTCTAGTTGACCGCTTTTCGACACAATTTTCCATATTAAAAACAATTCATTTTGCCTTAAAAATAGAATATTCAGTTAGGCCTCTGAATAAGCTTTCCAACGCATCTGAGAACACCTCAATCGGGTTCCCGGATCAAAAGATATCGCGAAAACAAAATCAGTGAAAAACTGTTGAAAATCTGCAAAACGTCGCGACGCGAATTGCTACCGTCGCGACGCGAAAAACGACAGAAACATTTTTCGTAACAAAACTGGGCCAGGTCGCGACGCGATGAGAACGGGTCGCGACGCGACCCTCTGCAGAAAAGTGCAGGTTTTCCGTTTTCTTGCGAAATTCGCTATTCCGCTCAATTCCGATTCTTGTTCCGATTAAAAACAGATTTGACAACCATAAAAACAGTTCCAATCAAAGTCACACAATCATTCAAGTCAATCAAAAACTCATTCAAAACGGATTTTATCAAAACGCGACATATTTTCCAATTAACGGTTTTTAAATCGAAATCTCTAAAACTCGATTACCAAATAATATTCCAGTCTAGCGAAAGCGGTAAAACAGTTAATTAATTAAGTCGAAACATAAAATCCTAAACGTGAGTAGAACTCACCTTTGAAGCGTGTGCCGACACCGAGACTTCAAAATCACCGAGACTTCGCCAAATCATCGAGACTTCGCCAAATCACCGAGTAGCCACACGAACGCTCCCCGCTCCGGCGACACCCAATCCGCTTCCAAAGCATCCCACTCGATCCCGAAACCGCTTTTGTCCGGAATACCGATTTCCCGAAATTCTCCATGGGCACTATTCATCATCTTCTTCACCTCAAGCCACTATTCACATAAACCTCAAATCTTGATTTTTCAACCTAACTCACCCAATCGATCTTCAATACTCGAGTAATCCACCTCGTGCTCGCTCCTAAACATCGTCCTTAGCTTTCCCTTGAGCTTGAACCACAAAACCTCTATTTTTTCCTCTCAAATCGAAAATGGTAAAATGAGAGAGAGTGAGTTGATAATGAAGATCTTGGTACCAAATTGAAGAGGAAGTAACGCTGAGCATTTTTCGTGTTGGACGGAAGTCGTTTTGATGAATTCTCCTTCCTCCCTCTTCTCTTCTCCCTCACGCCATCTCTCTCTTTTCTTCTCCTTTCCATTCTTCTTTCCCTCTGTTTCTCCTTTCTTTCTTTTATTCTTTCTAATTCTTTCTCACCCACACACACGTATACACATATATATATTTAGTATATAATTAGCAACGCGGTCCAATTACCATATTGATCTAATTCTCCTATTTCGATTCCGAAACTTCCTTGATCCGTATTATCCGGTTAACGATCCGATGATAACCAATAAATAATTTTAGCACTCAGTAAATTTACCCGTTAAGTACTAAATTAATTCAATTGGGTTAACATCCCAATAATTCGGTTAATTATTTTGCGGATGTTACATTCTCCCCAACTTGAAATAATTTTGTCCTCAAAATTTCGCCAAGTCTTTCATCCGACTAACCGAGGATCGACATTCTCAGAAAGGTCTTAAGTTGCTGAAAAACAATCTCGAACTAACGAAATGAGCGTAGGAACTCTTCCCAAGTGGGCACATCAATCTCCAAGTATGATCCACTACCACCTTGATACGAACTCTCTGGTCACGCATCTACACGAGAAACTCATCATTCGCCTACATAGGCCCGGCACCGCATTTGAAAACACTTCCGAAACTTCATTCCAATTATCCTCGTTTACTCCCCAACTTGATTAATCTAAATCAAAGGGTTTAATACAAGACACTTGATAGACATACAGGTTGAAAACGAGATCCACAAACTGGTACTCCTCGGTAGAGGCAAAAACAAACGTGATTTCCTCGAAGGTAATAAACACGTTCTCAACCAACCTTCTAAAATCCAGAACAGTTCTCGTACACACCGACAATGTGACGAAAAGTCACTTGTGAAACTTCTTGACTCGCCACCAAGATTTCGAGATAACACTTTTCAAAAGAAGATGAAATGAGGATCTACCAGAAACGTTTATCTTAAACGTAGAAATAAACCGTGGGGACAACAAATACATTTGAACGTAATGAAAATCACCTCAGTTGTTCTCCAAACAACTATCAAACAGAACTCAGAGCTCCTTTCCGAATTAGACATTAGCGTTGAGAGCTTCCCCTCAACCTAAGTAATCCTCCAAGGATTTTTCCTCCTCAATCATATTCTATTAGCCTCTTGATTCGTTCCCAAATTAACTTTAGCATGCGGGTTTTCACAAAATGATTTTTTTTTCAAAATTATCACACCGCACGCCAAGCTTCACTTCGGAAATTCCAGTCCCTTGCAGCAGATCCATCAATTAATCCTTTGGTGGTTATTCGCAACGTGAAAACAGTCAGCAGTTACCTCACCTACATATTTGTGTTCACGCTCGACTTGTCAAACAGAATCTCATAATACTATCTCATCATCGGCCGCACAGATTCTACCGTTGAAACAATTGACTCCATCACTATCCATGGTAAAATCTGGAAATACCTTTTGTGATTCTAGCTTCACATCAACTTCCTATGCTAAGCGTATAGAACCCCTGAGGGAACTAGAAATCGTCATATGGCTCAACACTAACCGGATTCTCCTTGAAACTCTTCCTTACAGGGCACTCTTTACCATAATGACCCTCTACATTTCTATAATAGCGCCGATTAGATCTTCGCTTGCAGTTACCGCTGTGAAGCTGTCCACAGTTAGAACATCTTCTGACCTTTGAAGAATCAAAGAATCGCATCTGCTTTTCCTTTGATGAAATTATCTTAGGACTTTGCATTCGGAGTTGATAATTCAACTACCTTCTTTCCTTTCCCATATTTCCTATGAGATCATCCTCGGCGACATAGGCTGATTGCACTAAGGCAACATAATTGGTAGCAGTATAAGAACTGAGACCATAAATCATAAAAGCACTTATGCCCTTCTTATACTTCTACATTTTCCATTCGTCATCCAGAGCTTACTTTACCACTTGGTAAAACTGAGACAACTTCTCAAACTTAGCGGTGTATTCTTCCACCGTCTTGTCACCTTTCCTGAGGATGCACCGGTTGAAGATTCCGATTTTGGTCGAGGATTGCACCTTGATCATCCAGTCATAATTCCGCTTATGATGCACTAAGTATTAAGTTGATCAGGCTCAATGTCTCTTAGCATCACAAGTGTAATTACAAAAAGGACTAACAAGGAATCGTCTCAACCCTAAACTAAGTCCGACTAGGTCGAACTGCTCTGATACCAACTGTAACACCCCGGTAATTTTATCGACTAAAAATACCCAAGTGCACATTAGTAACACATCAGAGATACACAATTCCTGCCTAAATACTGAATATCGCAACATAGTTCAACTGAATAATAACACAGCGGTCTTAACACAAATAAGACCATAAACTGCCAGCAACTATAGTACTCAGTATCGTACAAGAAAGCGGAAGAAATACATAATACCACATCATAGTGTCGTATTACACAGACAACAAAGAGAATATAATCTTAAACATAAAGCTAAGTCTTCAGTAGCCAGTCCGAGGGCAACCTGCTCGTGCCTCTGTGGATCTCCTCTTTCCCTGTTTCTCTGTAAAACAACAATAATGGATTGGGTGAGACAACTTGTCTCAGTGAGTTCTACCGAGACCCCTACTCGCACTCTCGGTTCAATTATAAAATCCGGTTCTAAGTCAATACGGCATCGGCCGCGCGAACGCTCCATCCGATGAACCGCATAAAAACAATCACACAAAAACAGATTACCGCTGACGCGAACGCTGCAAGCCGGTAACCTGTTAACTCAGTACGACACCGCTGACGCGAACGCTGCAAGCCGGTATCGCACTACAAACAACATAACACCGCTGACGCGAACGCTGCAAGCCGGTGAACCCCCTACCAATAGTACATTCTCCTATTGGCATGGAGCCTAGGTAAGAGGATCATGACTCCCTCCCCCTAGTATGTTACAACATAGGGTCGTCACCCAACTCGATATATAAACATATATCTACAGTACTATGAACCCACGGTCCATCAAATTAGACAATCAATGAAACACTTAATCCACATTTTCTTTTTATAAAAACCAAGTTCACACTCGCACTCTAGTTGACCGCTTTTCGACACAATTTTCCATATTAAAAACAATTCATTTTGCCTTAAAAATAGAATATTCAGTTAGGCCTCTGAATAAGCTTTCCAACGCATCTGAGAACACCTCAATCGGGTTCCCGGATCAAAAGATATCGCGAAAACAAAATCAGTGAAAAACTGTTGAAAATCTGCAAAACGTCGCGACGCGAATTGCTACCGTCGCGACGCGAAAAACGACAGAAACATTTTTCGTAACAAAACTGGGCCAGGTCGCGACGCGATGAGAACGGGTCGCGACGCGACCCTCTGCAGAAAAGTGCAGGTTTTCCGTTTTCTTGCGAAATTCGCTATTCCGCTCAATTCCGATTCTTGTTCCGATTAAAAACAGATTTGACAACCATAAAAACAGTTCCAATCAAAGTCACACAATCATTCAAGTCAATCAAAAACTCATTCAAAACGGATTTTATCAAAACGCGACATATTTTCCAATTAACGGTTTTTAAATCGAAATCTCTCAAACTCGATTACCAAATAATATTCCAGTCTAGCGAAAGCGGTAAAACAGTTAATTAATTAAGTCGAAACATAAAATCCTAAACGTGAGTAGAACTCACCTTTGAAGCGTGTGCCGACACCGAGACTTCAAAATCACCGAGACTTCGCCAAATCATCGAGACTTCGCCAAATCACCGAGTAACCACACGAACGCTCCCCGCTCCGGCGACACCCAATCCGCTTCCAAAGCTTCCCACTCGATCCCGAAACCGCTTTTGTCCGGAATACCGATTTCCCGAAATTCTCCATGGGCACTATTCATCATCTTCTTCACCTCAAGCCACTATTCACATAAACCTCAAATCTTGATTTTTCAACCTAACTCACCCAATCGATCTTCAATACTCGAGTAATCCACCTCGTGCTCGCTCCTAAACATCGTCCTTAGCTTTCCCTTGAGCTTGAACCACAAAACCTCTATTTTTTCCTCTCAAATCGAAAATGGTAAAATGAGAGAGAGTGAGTTGATAATGAAGATCTTGGTACCAAATTGAAGAGGAAGTAACGCTGAGCATTTTTCGTGTTGGACGGAAGTCGTTTTGATGAATTCTCCTTCCTCCCTCTTCTCTTCTCCCTCACGCCATCTCTCTCTTTTCTTCTCCTTTCCATTCTTCTTTCCCTCTGTTTCTCCTTTCTTTCTTTTATTCTTTCTAATTCTTTCTCACCCACACACACGTATACACATATATATATATTTAGTATATAATTAGCAACGCGGTCCAATTACCATATTGATCTAATTCTCCTATTTCGATTCCGAAACTTCCTTGATCCGTATTATCCGGTTAACGATCCGATGATAACCAATAAATAATTTTAGCACTCAGTAAATTTACCCGTTAAGTACTAAATTAATTCAATTGGGTTAACATCCCAATAATTCGGTTAATTATTTTGCGGATGTTACATTCTCCCCAACTTGAAATAATTTTGTCCTCAAAATTTCGCCAAGTCTTTCATCCGACTAACCGAGGATCGACATTCTCAGAAAGGTCTTAAGTTGCTGAAAAACAATCTCGAACTAACGAAATGAGCGTAGGAACTCTTCCCAAGTGGGCACATCAATCTCCAAGTATGATCCACTACCACCTTGATACGAACTCTCTGGTCACGCATCTACACGAGAAACTCATCATTCGCCTACATAGGCCCGGCACCGCATTTGAAAACACTTCCGAAACTTCATTCCAATTATCCTCGTTTACTCCCCAACTTGATTAATCTAAATCAAAGGGTTTAATACAAGACACTTGATAGACATACAGGTTGAAAACGAGATCCACAAACTGGTACTCCTCGGTAGAGGCAAAAACAAACGTGATTTCCTCGAAGGTAATAAACACGTTCTCAACCAACCTTCTAAAATCCAGAACAGTTCTCGTACACACCGACAATGTGACGAAAAGTCACTTGTGAAACTTCTTGACTCGCCACCAAGATTTCGAGATAACACTTTTCAAAAGAAGATGAAATGAGGATCTACCAGAAACGTTTATCTTAAACGTAGAAATAAACCGTGGGGACAACAAATACATTTGAACGTAATGAAAATCACCTCAGTTGTTCTCCAAACAACTATCAAACAGAACTCAGAGCTCCTTTCCGAATTAGACATTAGCGTTGAGAGCTTCCCCTCAACCTAAGTAATCCTCCAAGGATTTTTCCTCCTCAATCATATTCTATTAGCCTCTTGATTCGTTCCCAAATTAACTTTAGCATGCGGGTTTTCACAAAATGATTTTTTTTTCAAAATTATCACACCGCACGCCAAGCTTCACTTCGGAAATTCCAGTCCCTTGCAGCAGATCCATCAATTAATCCTTTGGTGGTTATTCGCAACGTGAAAACAGTCAGCAGTTACCTCACCTACATATTTGTGTTCACGTTCGACTTGTCAAACAGAATCTCATAATACTATCTCATCATCGGCCGCACAGATTCTACCGTTGAAACAATTGACTCCATCACTATCCATGGTAAAATCTGGAAATACCTTTTGTGATTCTAGCTTCACATCAACTTCCTATGCTAAGCGTATAGAACCCCTGAGGGAACTAGAAATCGTCATATGGCTCAACACTAACCGGATTCTCCTTGAAACTCTTCCTTACGGGGCACTCTTTACCATAATGACCCTCTACATTTCTATAATAGCGCCGATTAGATCTTCGCTTGCAGTTACCGCTGTGAAGCTGTCCACAGTTAGAACATCTTCTGACCTTTGAAGAATCAAAGAATCGCATCTGCTTTTCCTTTGATGAAATTATCTTAGGACTTTGCATTCGGAGTTGATAATTCAACTACCTTCTTTCCTTTCCCATATTTCCTATGAGATCATCCTCGGCGACATAGGCTGATTGCACTAAGGCAACATAATTGGTAGCAGTATAAGAACTGAGACCATAAATCATAAAAGCACTTATGCCCTTCTTATACTTCTACATTTTCCATTCGTCATCCAGAGCTTACTTTACCACTTGGTAAAACTGAGACAACTTCTCAAACTTAGCGGTGTATTCTTCCACCGTCTTGTCACCTTTCCTGAGGATGCACCGGTTGAAGATTCCGATTTTGGTCGAGGATTGCACCTTGATCATCCAGTCATAATTCCGCTTATGATGCACTAAGTATTAAGTTGATCAGGCTCAATGTCTCTTAGCATCACAAGTGTAATTACAAAAAGGACTAACAAGGAATCGTCTCAACCCTAAACTAAGTCCGACTAGGTCGAACTGCTCTGATACCAACTGTAACACCCCGGTAATTTTATCGACTAAAAATACCCAAGTGCACATTAGTAACACATCAGAGATACACAATTCCTGCCTAAATACTGAATATCGCAACATAGTTCAACTGAATAATAACACAGCGGTCTTAACACAAATAAGACCATAAACTGCCAGCAACTATAGTACTCAGTATCGTACAAGAAAGCGGAAGAAATACATAATACCACATCATAGTGTCGTATTACACAGACAACAAAGAGAATATAATCTTAAACATAAAGCTAAGTCTTCAGTAGCCAGTCCGAGGGCAACCTGCTCGTGCCTCTGTGGATCTCCTCTTTCCCTGTTTCTCTGTAAAACAACAATAATGGATTGGGTGAGACAACTTGTCTCAGTGAGTTCTACCGAGACCCCTACTCACACTCTCGGTTCAATTATAAAATCCGGTTTTAAGTCAATACGGCATCGGCCGCGCGAACGCTCCATCCGATGAACCGCATAAAAACAATCACACAAAAATAGATTACCGCTGACGCGAACGCTGCAAGCCGGTAACCTGTTAACTCAGTACGACACCGCTGACGCGAACGCTGCAAGCCGGTATCGCACTACAAACAACATAACACCGCTGACGCGAACGCTGCAAGCCGGTGAACCCCCCTACCAATAGTACATTCTCCTATTGGCATGGAGCCTAGGTAAGAGGATCATGACTCCCTCCCCCTAGTATGTTACAACATAGGGTCGTCACCCAACTCGATATATAAACATATATCTACAGTACTATGAACCCACGGTCCATCAAATTAGACAATCAATGAAACACTTAATCCACATTTTCTTTTTATAAAAACCAAGTTCACACTCGCACTCTAGTTGACCGCTTTTCGACACAATTTTCCATATTAAAAACAATTCATTTTGCCTTAAAAATAGAATATTCAGTTAGGCCTCTGAATAAGCTTTCCAACGCATCTGAGAACACCTCAATCGGGTTCCCGGATCAAAAGATATCGCGAAAACAAAATCAGTGAAAAACTGTTGAAAATCTGCAAAACGTCGCGACGCGAATTGCTACCGTCGCGACGCGAAAAACGACAGAAACATTTTTCGTAACAAAACTGGGCCAGGTCGCGACGCGATGAGAACGGGTCGCGACGCGACCCTCTGCAGAAAAGTGCAGGTTTTCCGTTTTCTTGCGAAATTCGCTATTCCGCTCAATTCCGATTCTTGTTCCGATTAAAAACAGATTTGACAACCATAAAAACAGTTCCAATCAAAGTCACACAATCATTCAAGTCAATCAAAAACTCATTCAAAACGGATTTTATCAAAACGCGACATATTTTCCAATTAACGGTTTTTAAATCGAAATCTCTCAAACTCGATTACCAAATAATATTCCAGTCCAGCGAAAGCGGTAAAACAGTTAATTAATTAAGTCGAAACATAAAATCCTAAACGTGAGTAGAACTCACCTTTGAAGCGTGTGCCGACACCGAGACTTCAAAATCACCGAGACTTCGCCAAATCATCGAGACTTCGCCAAATCACCGAGTAGCCACACGAACGCTCCCCGCTCCGGCGACACCCAATCCGCTTCCAAAGCTTCCCACTCGATCCCGAAACCGCTTTTGTCCGGAATACCGATTTCCCGAAATTCTCCATGGGCACTATTCATCATCTTCTTCACCTCAAGCCACTATTCACATAAACCTCAAATCTTGATTTTTCAACCTAACTCACCCAATCGATCTTCAATACTCGAGTAATCCACCTCGTGCTCGCTCCTAAACATCGTCCTTAGCTTTCCCTTGAGCTTGAACCACAAAACCTCTATTTTTTCCTCTCAAATCGAAAATGGTAAAATGAGAGAGAGTGAGTTGATGATGAAGATCTTGGTACCAAATCGAAGAGGAAGTAACGCTGAGCATTTTTCGTGTTGGACGGAAGTCGTTTTGATGAATTCTCCTTCCTCCCTCTTCTCTTCTCCCTCACGCCATCTCTCTCTTTTCTTCTCCTTTCCATTCTTCTTTCCCTCTGTTTCTCCTTTCTTTCTTTTATTCTTTCTAATTCTTTCTCACCCACACACACGTATACACATATATATATTTAGTATATAATTAGCAACGCGGTCCAATTACCATATTGTTCTAATTCTCCTATTTCGATTCCGAAACTTCCTTGATCCGTATTATCCGGTTAACGATCCGATGATAACCAATAAATAATTTTAGCACTCAGTAAATTTACCCGTTAACTACTAAATTAATTCAATTGGGTTAACATCCCAATAATTCGGTTAATTATTTTGCGGATGTTACAGAGTCGGTGTCATTTGCTTTGATATGTAACACTCAAGGGGGGAAACGAACCTAGACTTGGCTGTTGCTTTTGATTCATTTGGAGTCCATTCAGGACGTTATGATTTTATTGTTTGAAACTTATTTCAATTTCCGCTGCGTGGTGATGTATTTTTAACAATGCGGTTATTTAAACTGGTGTTATGGGCTTCGACCCTTCTTGACAAGTGTTATATATCGTATGTGATGTTTTGAACTATCGATGAAATGTGTGACATCTCTTTTCGAAGTATGAAAAATTTTTGTAACTCTGATTTTATTAAATAATTATCGGGTAGAAAAGGGGTGTTACAGTGCGCCCCTTTCGGTTTGGTTGTATGATTCTGGCAATTCACGCACGGGTCGTGCGCCCCTGGGCACGTACCGTGCGAGAGCTTCTGTCACCGATGCCCGATTTCTCGTTTCGAAGCTCCGTTTGATCCCGAACCTTTCCTAATCTCTTTCTCAATCATTTAAAAAGGAATTTCATTACTGAAAACCTTATTTTGAACTTATTCAACTCATGATTTTGGAAAATGTTGCGCCCGAAAAATCCGGTTTGGGACTTTTCGTTTGACAACGTGGAAAAAGTTTGGAGCCGCCACTAATATTTTAATTTTAAGACCAAAACATTGAAAAAAGGTCTTTTAATCGAGGCGGGTGGTCTTTTGAAAACGCAGAGATGTAGGTTCGGGGGTCGGTTATGTACGGGGAAGGTATTAGCACCCCGCACCTCCTTTCTATCAAAAGGGAACCATTAAATTGATGTGTGGTTTAGACAAAAGTTCGAGTTGAAAGCAATTTATTCTACTTCTTTTCTTTTCTTTTCTTTAAGGTTCGTTTTATTGAAAACAGGAGGGAAGAAGAATATTTTTGGTTATCTTTGAAAATCAGGACAAAACAAAGATTTTTTTAAGAGCCTGCTTGACGGGACAGGACCCCGCTCCTACGTATCTCCCGGTGCGATGGAGAATTCAAAGCTACGTAGTTCTCGGGTTATCTTTGAAAATCAGGACAAAACAAAGATTTTTTAAGAGCGTGCTTGACGGGACAGGACCCCGCTCCTACGTACCCTCACTGGAAGAGAGATCAAAGCTACGTAGTTCTCGGGTTTTGGTTTTGAAAAAGGATTGAGCTTTCGCGAAGACCGAACAACAACGGTTAGAATGGTTTCGCTACTAACTCCTTTTGAAAACAACATCATCATTAACAACCTAATCGGCAACGGCGCGATTGGTGTTTAATGACAATTGGTTTATTTTTGAGAAATGAATAAGTTTTCGAAAATGGGGTAGAGCTTTTGCGAAGACCGAACAACAACGGTTAGAATGGTCTCGCTACTAACTCCTTTTGAAAACAATATCATCATTAACAACCTAATCGGCAATGGCGCGATTGGTGTTTAATGACGATTGATTTATTTTGTTTTGAAAGTAAAAGTTTCCTTTTGTTTTGAAATGATTTTAGGAAATGGGTTTTAGAAAAGGAGTAGAACATTTCAAGTCAATTCTAAATCCATAACCAAATGCAAATGAGTGAATAATACTCAAGCAAACATGAACATATCATTCATTAACCAAGATTAAACATGCCCATACAATCAAAGGATTCAATTATTAAAGATGCAAAACAAAGTTCTCAAAGTAATTGTGTGTGTGCAAGAAGGATTGTATTTACCCTAATGGCTCTATGCTACAACATGCATGTAGACTTACGTCTCCATTAGGAGGTCATACAAGTGGAAAGGAGGGCACACAATCAAGTCAAGACATTTACATGGCATCAAGAACAAGTGAATACAATTGATTGTAAACATAGAGTATTCTAAGTTAAATGATTGAATATGTAAGCAAGGATGCATGATTAGGTAAGCATGTAAGTGCATGAGTGTACAAGGAATGGATGCATAGCACTTTATTTATGAATGGATGGCATACAAGGATGCAAGAGATATAAGCATATGAGGATGCATGAGAGTGTCACATAAACTAAGTATGAATGAAGATGCATGAATGTGAAAATGTTTTGGGTATTTTTAATTTGCAAGTTGATAAGTTGTAAAACTTTAAGTAAGAAGTTAGTGAAAAGTAAAGTAAAAATGCATGAAGTAAATGGTAATTATTTAATGGGATGGTAAAGTAAAAATGCATGAGGTAAATGGGAAGTGGTAAAATCTTTTTATGTTTTAGTAAAAAGTTAATGAAGTGGTAAAAACCAAAGTAGTAAAATATTTTTATGTTTTGGTAAAAAGTTAATGAATGGTAAAGTAAAATGGTAAAAAGTAAATAAACACTAAAACCAAGTTGAATCAGATAGAGCAATCCTCTCACTTTGAGAAAAGTGCACTAGGCACTAGTGAGAATCAACTTGCCTATCATCAACAATTTACAATAAGCAAACTAAGACACAAAAATAAGTGGACACACAAACTAAATTGAGTCATTTCTAGCAATCATCACCACTTAGGTCAAAGTGCACTAGTCACTAGTGGGAATCATATTGCTAGATCATCAACCAACAACAAAAAATAACATCTAACACTAAAATAAAATACTAACAACAAGATTTAAACATCATCAAGCAAAGAACAACAACAAAATCAATTTGAAAATGTTTTTAAACATAAGCATGCGAACCCAAAGGGCACATAGATCCACACTTTTATTTCAAAAAAAACACAAAAGTTAACATAAAGCAACATAGATCCATTTTTTGCAAAGGATTCACGTGATTAAGCAAAGGATGGCCTAAAACTCACATGAACCCTAAGTTTTCTACAAGCATGCGAAATGAACAATGCCATAAAACAACTCTTATTTCATGAAATTTAGTGCAAAATGTTTAGAGATGCAAGGGAAATCATTCAAGCACAAGAACAACTCCTTCAAGGCCAAGGACCCATCTCAAACACCCAAGGCTCCCTAAGTCCTTGTCAAAATGTTTGAAATAGATCCTCAAAGCAACAACAACAAGCAATCAAGAAGGAGTTGGGAGTAGAAGAGAGATTATGCAAGAAGAACTAAATATGAGATGCAAAGTTTCAAAGCTTACCTCAAAATCACAAAGAAATGAAGAAGGAGATGATATGAACACAAAGATTGCTAGCTCTTAGCAATTTGATGATGCAACCTTGAAGAGAGTGGAAGGAATGATGATGATCTAACAAGAAATGGAAGATTTGATGGTGAAAAAATTGAAGAAAATATATGGAAGAGAGGGAGGAGGCTACGGTTTTGCGGTGAGGAAGGAGAGGGAGAGAGGGTGTTTTGTGTGTGCTAGGGTTTTAGTGTAGGAGAATGAGAGGCCAAAGGATCCTTAGGTGTGGGAATGAGGGAGGTATTTATAAGATGAAACTAGGTCTAAGGGCAATTGAGTCATTGGTCTTACTAAGTGCTCTAGGATTGAACTTCGATTTTGAATGGAGGGTTGAGATCACTTATCACAAGGATTGGGGGTGGGGAGAAAACACAAAATGGAGAGTATGGGAGAGGGAGAGGTGTCGCATGGAGAGAGAATAAAAGAAAAAAAAAAGAACTTTTATTTATTTTGGGAATGGAATTCTCATGTGTGGTAGGGTTAGGGGTATTATTGAGATGGATTGTTCTCAAAGAGGAAAATTTGTGTTTTCTTATGAAGAGGTTAGTGTAAGTGAGTGACGTAATTTACCAAAGAATCTTCATGAGAGTGAGTGAGAATTGGTGATATGCACCAAAGGAGAAAGTTTAAGGATGGTACAAGGCATATTCCTTCAAGATAAGGAATAATAGTACAATAGAAGAGTGTGGAAGAATTTTGTGAGAGGGAGAGAGTGAGGGGATTTCGAAATTGTGAGGGGGGGAGAGAGAGAGAGAATTTCAAAATTGTGGGGGGAGAGAGAGAGAGAAAGAGGAAAAAAAACTTGTTTTTGGTATTTTGTCTTATTGAGGACACTTCCTTTTTTTTGTGTTTTTGAATTTTGGGCATGGGAAATAATGGGAATGCAACTATTGAAAATGTGTTACATGTTTTTGGGCACCATAAAATATTCCCTCTAGTCACCCATGATAATAAAAATTGTCACTTAAGAATTGAGGAATATTTAATGGTCCTTTTTTATTTTTCTATGCACTAAAAATAGAAAAATACATTTTTGACTAGGGTTTTCTTTCTAAAAAATTGTAAAAAAATTATCCTTGATAGAATAAAAATGTACTTTTTGTGGATGTGCATTTTTGGCGAGAAAATCATCTTTTTGTGAAAAATGACCAAAATGTCCTTTTTGACCCTAAAACCCTAATTTGCCTAAAAAGTGCATTCCAACCCTAAAAATGATTTTAAAGACCTTGGAATGACTTCTAGGACCCAAAATGCAATGCATGATGCTCTTCATCCTTCAATTTAATTATTTTTTGTGGAAAATTAGGGTTTTGACCTAAGCCGGACAAAATTAGGGTATGACAGAAAAGAGCTTTGAAAGCCTATTTGATTGAAAAACCGAAAACCCTAGTGCGCATGTGGGTACACCGACTGATGGACTGACTGAATATATATATATATATATATATATATATATATGTCAATTGGATATGATTATAATGCCGGAGGTCTAATTTATGAATTCCTCTAAACGGGATAGCTCTCTTCAACACTTCACTCAAAGAAGGTTCACTGTTATAGCTGGTATTAAACATATACTTAATAAAACATGAGCACTCTTGGCATTTCCAATATGTGTGAAAAACGTAATTTTAAGAATTTTTTGGAAATGCCAACAGTGCTCAAGTTTTATTAAGTAAATGTTTAATACCAAATATAGAAGTTAACCTTCTTTGAGTGAAGAGTTGAAGAGATATATCCCTTTGCAATAAAGTTGTAGTTAATGGAAGGGCACTGTTTGGGGTAGGAACATTTTCTAACTCCAACAATGTCAAGCAAGAAACAGCTTCATTAGCAATAGCACTAATCATAGTGCCAGGGAGATTAATCATTTTTGAAATGATGTTTGGATCGTTGGGAATTGGCTGCATACTCGCACTCCAATTAAGGATCTGTGCTTTCATTTCCTCATCCTATTTAATTCAGTTATGTTTTTCTCACTTTCAATTGATAAACTTACATCAAATTTAAAAATAATTTATTATCAGAAAATGAGGATAATAATGTTAAAAAAGGTACTAGCAAAACTCTCTATATTAACATGAGAACCACTCTAGGATACTCTTTGATACTCTTCCAGCAATACTCACTCTATGATTGGGTGAAACTTATATGAGAACCACTCGGACTGGCAAATCAGGGTACATGTCGCCAGCTAGGTTCCTCGATGTATATTAGTCATCGACAAAGTCGGTGAATACTGCACACGAATAACACGGTTACTCAAATAACATGCACCTTCTTTTTAGTAGTTTTTTATTATATTGTTAATATATATATATATATATATATTAATTAATGATAAATAATATATTAAATATATATCCTATAATATATTATATAAATTATTATAATATATGGGAATATATAGTATTATAATTAATAGATTTATATTATTGATATTTTTCCTTTAATAGGAGAAGAATCTAGACTTAAATCATGAAAAAGTTCTTTAAAATAAAAATTAAAGAGAGGAGGGTTATACATGGTAATTAAATATAGTGAATCTATTTTCCATACAAAGTACAACAGCCATTACTACTTGAACATACACGTGAAGAAAGTGAGATCTACACGAAGCGGCAAAGCCGGGTACATGTCACCATCTAGGTTTCCCGACGTAGATTAGCCACCGGCAAGTCGGTGAATACTGAGCACCAATAACACGGTAACCAAAATAACGTGCACCCTTCTTTCAGTAGTTTACTATTATATTGTTAATTGTTAATATATATAGGTATATATATATTATTAATGATAAATAATATATTAAATATATATCCTATAATATATTATATAAATTACTATAATATATGGGAATATATAAAATTATATTTGATATATTTATATTATTGATATTTTTCCTTTTATAGGAAATGAATTTAGACTTAAATCATGAAAAAGTTCTTTAAATTAAAAAATGAAAGAGAAGAGGGTTATATATGGTAATTAAATATAGTGAATCTATTTTCCATACAAAGTACAACAACCATTACTACTTGAACATACACGTGAAGAAAGTGAGATCAGGATACCTGTAACATCCCTAATTTTTAAAGACTCGCATTATGCTGCCGGAGGCCGATTAATTATTTGTGGGAATAATTGGTCGTGTCTCGGGGATTAATATGTCGAGGAATTTGTCAAGAAATCCTATTCTCCATTAAAGTGTGGCCTATTCATAATTTAAATAAGGAATTGGGGCTGAAGGGCAAATCTGTCTTTTCACATCCCTAATTCTTAAAAATAATTATGAAGATTTTAATTAATTTCGAGCCGAAAGAATTGAGGAATGTCGGATCGGAATTGGATTAATCGAAAAAGTTTTATACCGATGAGAAATTCGACTCCTAACCTATGACTTAATGGGCCAGGGGTAGTTTGGTCTTTTCCCCATCATTTAAACCCCCCAGCCCATACACTCTTGTCCAGCCTCACTCTCTCACACTCAGCTTTCTCTTGGAATTCAGAAAAGGAAAAAAAAAAGAAGCTGAACATAAGGAGAAAAGGAAGGAGGAGGGCGAGAAGGAGAGAGGAGGAAGAAGGAGGGGAAAATCATCAAACCCAGCTGCATGTAAGTCTTCTAACCCTCCCTCTACTCCATTTTTGTTTCTGAATCCAATGGTACCAAAGTCAGGAGCTGATTCTCACTCTTTCTCTATATACCATTTTCGGATTTGAACCTTCAAGGTTTAAGACAATGAAATTCTGAGTTTGTGGTGGCTTGCATGTTACTGTTTTGACGCTCAAGAGGAAGTGTTGGTGTTGATTTTCGAAATTTGGAGAGGAGAGTCAGTCACTAACTTGAAGATTGCTGCTGTTCGAGTGATTCGGTAGAAGAGGTTGTGGTTTCGCTCTAGTTGGTGTCTTTCGGTTCTTGTTCGCGCGTTCTCCTTTTTTGGTCATTCCGTGTCTCGGTATTGGATTCCTTGGTCACATCTTCAGTTTTCGAAAGACTTAGAACCGAAAAACGATTTTGAGTCAAAACGGTGTTTTACGGTTTAATGAGAATTTTGATTAAATCGTTGAAATGAAATGATTTGTATACTATCTGGAATATCTGAAAAATTTCTGAGTTTCAGGAGTGATTGATATTAGGAACCGAATCGGGCGGAAACGGAAAGCGGAATTGAGAAGTAAGCAAAATTCGGTAACAGACACAGGTCGCACGGGCCGTGCGCCCCTGGGCACGGACCGCGCGCCTGCTTCGGGCTGACTTAGTTGGAAATAAAACAGGACGCCCGGGTCGTGCGCCCCTGGGCACGGACCGTGCGTGAGCTTCTGTCACCGATTCCCGATTTCTCATTTCGAAGCTCCGTTCGATCCCGAACCTTTCCTAATCTCTTTCTCAATCATTTAAAAAGGAATTTCATTATTGAAAACCTTATTTTGAACCCATTCAATTCATGATTTTGAAAAAGAGTTTTGAAAGTCTATTTGATTGAAAAACCGAAAACCCTAGTGCGCGTGTGGGTACACCGACTGATGGACTGACTGAATATATATAAATATATATGTCAATTGGATATGATTATAATGCCGGAGGTCTAATTTATGAATTCCTCTAAACGGGTTATAGATCGATATGGATATGGTTTATCCAATTACTATGTGAATGATCCTTTGGTAATCGAAAAGATATAAATTATCTAATGAGCTTATATGACTGATCCCTTGGTGATCAAAATGAAAAAGAAGATATAAATTATCTAACTCTCGAGAATTGATACGTATTGTCATATGTATCGCGTTGGGTGACGATCTGACAAGTAGCATACTAGGGAGGGTAGTCATGACCCCTTACCTAGGCCCTGAATGTGTTTTGGCGTGGTCAACTCGCGGGTTACCGGGATTAGCACTGGATTGCAGTCGGTTTATGCTAAGTGGAACACGCGATTACCGGGATTAGCACTGGATTGCAGTCGGTACGTGTTAAATAAATTCACGAAGTGCGTGGCATTTCGATAAAAAAAAATAAGACATTGTTATGTCAGCTTTTGTTGTAACGGTTTAATGAATTGAACCGAGTGTCAGTGAGGGGGCACAGTAAGACTCACTAAGATAATTTTATCTCACCCAATCCATATTTGTTGTTTTTCAGA
The DNA here is from genome assembly GCA_039519185.1 of Astragalus membranaceus. Classification (NCBI taxonomy): domain Eukaryota; kingdom Viridiplantae; phylum Streptophyta; class Magnoliopsida; order Fabales; family Fabaceae; genus Astragalus; species Astragalus membranaceus. Next base: position 85,406,878 of record CM076848.1, on the reverse strand, counting down.
GAAGCAGGGAAAAAGGAAGACTATTGTGCACGAGTAGTTGGTATACTCTCGGAGGTGCTGAAGACTTAGTCATATATATTTATCCGTTGTACTTTGTTGTTCTATTTGGTTGTATAAACTTGTATCAGTTATGAGTTTTACGAACCGCTTTATGTTTCTGTTTGGTTTTTGGACTTGGATATTGTATTCCGTTCTGTATGGAACCGATGTACTTCTATGTTATGAAGTAATACTATTTCCGACTACGTGTTTATTTCGGAAAACGTTTGTATGTCCAATACTTAAACAGGAACTGTGTCCTCTGAATTTCCGCATCTGTGCATCTTCGGTCTCTCTACACGTTAGAAATACCGGGGTGTTACAATACCTAACATGTATCCTCTTTTACGAACAAGGGTTGGTCCGAGTGGTTACTAGGCTTGGGATCAACTCTATGGTCTCAGGTACAAATCTTTGGTGTCAAAAAAACATTATGGGAATGGGAGAACCACAAGGTTTCTCGACGTAGATTAGCCACCGGCAAAGTCGGTGAATACTGAGCACTAATAACACTGTAACCAAACTAACGTGCACTCTTTTTTCAGTACTTTATTGTTATATTAATATATTATTATATATATACAGATATATATATAATAAATAATACGTAATAAATATATATCCTATAATATATCATATAAATTATTATAATATATGGGAATATATAGTATTATATTTAATATATTTATATTATTGACTTTTTCCTTTTACAGGAAATTAATCTAGACTTAAATCATGAAAAAGTTCTTTGAATAAAAAAAGTAAAGGGAGGAGGGTTATACTTGGTAATTAAATGTAGTGAATATATTTTCTATACATGCATACACGTGAAGAAACTGAGATCTATATATGTCTCTATATGTATCCATTTCTTCTTGCATTCTCTTCTCAACAGAACAGTTCAATGGAAAACAACCAAATCCCTTCTTCTTAGATGGCTCCATCAATACCCCCAATTAGTCCATTATTTCCAATTCATGATTGTGTGAAATTCATGTGAGTCCCATTAAATCGGTAGGTCTCATTTTCAAAGGGTTCCACTACAAGAAAATCGAGACCTACCAATTCTTGTATTGTTCTCACATGAGTTTCACCCAATAAGAGAGTGAGTATTGGTGGAAGAGTATCAAAGAGTATCATAGTGTGGTTCTAATATTAATGCAGAGAGTGTTGCTAGTACCTTTTTTAACGTTATTATCACCATTTTCTGATATTATATTATTTTTTAATTTGCAGTACGTTTTTCAATTGAACGTGAGAAAAACAAAGCTCAATTAAAAAGGATGAGGAAAATCCATAGCAAGCTAGAGCAAATCAAAGCACAGATCCTTAATTGGAGTGTTAGTATGCAGCCAATTCCCAGTGATCCAAACGTCATTTCAAAAATGATTAATCTCCCTAACATTATGATTAGTGTTATTGCTAATGAAGCTGTTTCTTGTTTGACTTTGTTGGAGTTAGAAAATGTTCCTACACCAAACATTGCCCTTCCATTAACAATAGCTTTATTGCAAAGGGATATCTCCCTTCAACTCTTCACTCAAAGAAGGTTCACTGCTATAGCTGGTATTAAACATATACTTAATAAAACATGAGCACTATTGGCATTTCCAATATGTGTGAAAAACGTAATTTTAAGAATTTTTTGGAAATGCCAACAGTGCTCAAGTTTTATTAAGTAAATGTTTAATACCAACTATAGCAGTCAACCTTCTTTGAGTGAAGAGTTGAAGAGATATATCCCTTTGCAATAAAGTTGTAGTTAATGGAAGGGCACTGTTTGGGGTAGCAACATTTTCTAACTCCAACAATGTCAAGCAAGAAACAGCTTCATTAGCAATAGCACTAATCATAGTGCCAGGGAGATTAATCATTTTTGAAATGATGTTTGGATCGTTGGGAATTGGCTGCATACTAGCACTCCAATTAAGGATCTGTGCTTTCATTTTCTCTTGCCTACTATGGATTTTCCTCATCCTATTTAATTTAGTTAGGTTTTTCTCACTTTCAATTGATAAACTTACATCAAATTAAAAAATAATATATTATCAGAAAATGAGGATAATAATGTTAAAAAAGGTACTAGCAAAACTCTCTATATTAACATGAGAACCATTCTAAGATACTCTTTGATACTCTTCTAGCAATACTCACTCTATGATTGGGTGAAACTTATATGAGAACTACTTTGAAAATGGGAGCTATAATTTAATGGGACTCACACGAATTTCACACAGTCATGAAGTGTGTGTTGATGGGAAAATGTTAAAAAGAGTGTTAATATTACCATAGTTTCTAGATGTTTCTCTAAGAAGAATTGTCACTTGATGGGCCAATTTCACGTTCCACCACCAATGAGCTCTTCTCATTTTTGTATGCTGCAATTATTTTGATGAATACCAGTTATTTCATCATGCAATCTCAAATGTTATCTTTGATATGTTTAAAATTATACAAATTGACATTGATTTTTGTTCTTTAAATAATAATAACATGAATTAATTACCTCAAGAGCTTCGGTTTTCAGTTCCAACTCAGCTACATATTGTTGTTTCCTCCATCTACATCTCTCCGCAAAGTGCCGATTTAATAGCATTCTACATGTATGTATACATGTAAGATTTGTGAGTGAAGAATAGGAATATGAAGATACAAAGTTAATAGGAATATTAGTATGTTTCTTACTGAAGAATAGCAATATGAAGATAAGGCCATAGTGTGAACTGAAATGCGTTTAACAAACTTCAGAGTAAACCAACTGGGAACTTAGGAATAAGGGAACCTTGGCAATATTCAGTTTCATAGTGATTTAAAAATCCACTTTCAATTCTACACAATGAATGCTATCACAGCACTAAGTCATTTATTAAGTATTTACTGATCCTAGTCTTGGCTATACTCATCTCTCTGATTGAACTTTATTTGTTATTGTTTGTAGTGCTGTTTGATATTTGAGTTTACCGTCCAAGACTATGAATTTTTACCATGCTTTATGTAACACCCCGAAATTAATTAAATAGTTATTTAGTATTTATTTAATTTATTAAATAGGAGTTGGTGATAGAAATAATAATAATAATAATAATGATGATAATAATAATAATAATATTGGGTGGTTTTAATTATTTAGAGGGTGGTGATATTTAACTATTTAAATGGGCTTAAGTGGATGGAGGCCCGCGATCCAGGCCCATGAGTTGACCTTGGCGCATGTGACTAGGGGTTGGGGGGAGGCGCCTCACTTGAGAGAAAGAAAGAGAGGAGCGTGAGAGAAAGAAAAGAGAAAAAACGTGAAAGAGAGGAAAAGAAAGAAAACGCAAAGGAGAGAAAGAAAGAGAAGAAAAATAGCGCAAGGGAGAGGAGAGGAGAAGAGAGAGGCGCAAATCCCAAGGAGGAGAAGAGGAGCTCAGTTGCTGTGGTTACTCGGTGTGCACGTGGAGGGATCCCTGTCTTCGGTGAAACTAAGGTAAGGGTGGGTCTTGCCTTATAATAGGGAGCATAATGGGATGTATGTAGGGGTTAGGTCCTATGTCCTGTTTATATTGATTTTTATGTTGTTTATGATAGATGAGTATGTTGTTGTTATTGTTGTTGCCCGTTGTGATGATATGCGAATTGTTGCTCTGTAAGGTGAATTCCGAATAGCGTGCTAAGTGCTCGAATAAATGCATAATATGTAATTTGATGTTGGTGGTGTGATTGGTGCGTAATTTGATAAATTGTGCTACTCAAAAAAATTCGGTTGTTGTGTTATAGGCGCATAGGGCGCCATATGAGCAGGTGTTGTTGTTGCTGAATTTGATGTTTTAAGTGTTGTAGGCGCATAGGGTGCCATAGTGTTGATGTTGATAATGAGTAAAATGATTTTGATGATGGGAATAAAGTTTGATTTTTGGTGGTTGGAATTTTGGGTGTGTCAAAAAGTATATTTTGATGTTTTGAGATTGGCAAAAGTTAGTTTTTAGGTGTTTTTGATGTTGCTGGAAAACTGGCTGTGTTGCGCAGGATGTTGCCTCTGCGCCAGTTTTTGTGTGTTGTGTTGCGCAGAATGTTGCCTCTGCGCCAGTTTTTGTGTCTGGGTGTGTTGCGCAGAATGTTGCCTCTGCGCCAGTTTTGTGTCTGGGTGTGTTGCGCAGGATGTTGCCTCTGCGCCAGTTTTCCATGTGCTGTGTCTGTGTTGCAGAATTGTGTTGCTCGTGTCTAGGCACCATGGGAACCGAGGGTCCCGGAGATTGGGTGTTCGGTTTGCTTTCAAAATTGGTATGGGGGTTCCTGGGCACAAAAAGAGTCAGTTTCTGGTGTTGGGTCAAAAATTTGGCCGTGTGCCTTGTGTCATGGGCGCCAAGGGCCCCAATTTTCTGTTGTCCATTTTGCGAAAATTGATACTGGGTTTTCATGTCCAAGCTAAATGGCTCGTGTAAAACAATTTTTGGAGTCATAGGAGTTGTGGTTTGTCCTGGCCTTAGGCGCCTAGTCCATGGGCGCCAAAGAGACGTGTCACATTTTGCCAAAATATTTGTTGGGTTCCCTTATTCTGAGCATTTGGCTCGTGCAAAATTAATTTCGAAACTAAAAGAGTCTTATGGCGTGTTTTGGCAAGGCGCCTTGTGCATGGGCGCTGTGTTCCCTGCGCCTGTGTCTGGGCGCTAGGCGCCCTGCGCCAGTTTTTCCTGGGCGCCAGCGCCTAAGCGCGTGTTGCTGTTCCTGGGCGCCAAGCGCCCATGCGCCAAGTGCTGTGTTGCCCCTGGGCGCCCAGCGCCTGGGCGCCAGATTCCAGGATGTCTAAGTATTTTTCCGGTTTTGTTTTTAACGTAACTTTTGACTCGGGTGTCCGTTTTAGGTGGTTCAAAGTGCGTTACGAAGCTCATTTAATTGTCTATCTGTTTGTCCAGGCCAAAACCAAAACTTAATATTTTTCCCCGGTCGTTTCTGAAAGTCCCAAGTGACTGTGTACTAGTTGTTGTTTGGATTGGAAATGGCTACTGTTCCTTTTAAATAAAATGTTGGTGTTCTTCATGAGACTAAGGTACTGTTCCTTGTATTTTTAAATGGTGTTGTCACGGTGAAAGTAATGTGCTGTGCAACAGTGTGGTATGCAAATATATATATATATATATATGGTGAATATTATTATTGGTGAATGGGGTCTGTGATCCTCCTTTGGGTGTTGGTGAATAAACAATCTGTTGGTGAATATGCTATGGCATACTTTTATTTGGTGATTCGGGTGTGTGATGCATTGTCATGGTGTCGCATAATCATAGGCATGATCTTTGGTGAATAGGCTTTGGCCTCGGGCTTCGGCCTTATTATAAATTTTGGTGAATGCCCTCAAGGCTCATTTTTGGTGAATGGATCCACATGCATATGCCCAGTGGAGTTTTGGGTTGCATCTCATACATTAAACATACAGTTGGCGAATGTTTTGGTGATTATTTATTTGGTGATTGTTTGGTGATTACTTTTATTTGGTGATTGTTTGGTGAATATTTGTTTGGTGATGAATTGGTGATTAATTTCGATTGACTGAACTGGTGATTAAAGTGAATATTGATGTGATTGATGTAGTCCTGTATCTGTACATACTACTCCTTATGTACTTTATTATAGGGTTTGAGACTCACCCCTTTTTGTTGATTTTTACCTTACAGGTAACTGTACTTGAAGGCCTTGACCTTCATTCCCTTGAGTTCGAGTCGCTCTGATACGTTGCACCTGGGGGGCGTCTTATTAGATAGTGATTTTGTCTTGTACGACTTGTTGGATTTTATTTTAACGTTGTAACTGTATTTTTGAGTAATGGCCCGCCCATGATGCCACGTAATGATTTTAATTTAAGTTAAACAATTGACGTGTTTTTGAAGTAAATGTAGCATTCCGTTTCAAAAAAAAAAAATAATTTGTGCACTCTGATAATTGTTATAAATGAAAGGGGTAGAAACGGGTGTTACAAAGTGGTATCAGAGCAGTTCGTTCTGTCCGGCCGGTAGTCGAGTCGTCGTGTTGAGTAACATTGAGTTTGTTACTCGTGTCTGATTTCTGTTTTCTGTTGCAGTGCTAGAATGGCCAGACGGGACGATGCTGCACTTGCTGCTGCCTTGCAGGCTATAGCCGGGGTGATGGGTAATATACCCGGTGTTGTTAATGACGGGACGCGCAATTTGGCTACATTCCAGAGAGAGAACCCACCCACCTTTAAGGGTCGGTACAACCCGGATGGAGCGTTGTCATGGCTGAAGGAGATAGAGCGGGTCTTTCGTGTCATGGAGTCTACTCCAGCTCAGAAAGTGAAGTTTGGGACTCATATGTTAACGGAGGAAGCTGAAGACTGGTGGATGGGAATGTTGCGAAGGTTAAGAGACGCTGGTGAGGAAGTGACTTGGGAGGTTTTCACAAGAGAGTTCAAGAGAAAGTACTACCCTGAGGATGTGCGAGCCAAGAAGGAAGTGGAGTTTTTAGAGCTGAAGCAGGGAGACAAGACTGTGGCTGATTATGCCGCCAAGTTTGAGGAGCTGGCCCAATTTTGTCCTTATTATGCTAATGATGCCAATTCTGAATTTTCAAAATGTGTCAAGTTCGAGAGTGGTCTACGTCCTGATATAAAGAAAGCAATTGGATATCAAGAGGTTCGGGTCTTCGCTAGATTGGTTGATAAGTGTAGGATCTATGAGGAAGACAGTTCTGCTGCTTACAAGGCTGTGAAGGAGAAGAGAAATTCTCAGTTTAGGGGGAAGCCCTATGATGTTTCAGGTGGTAAGGGCAAGGGAGAGGAGAGTTCGGGCAGGAAGCCAAGTGGGGGAGACGCTACTGCGGGCATTGTGTGTCACAAGTGTGGTAAGCTGGGGCATAAGAGTCCCGATTGCATGGCCTACAAGTGTTTCAAGTGTGGCAAGGAAGGTCACGTAGCTGCTAAGTGCGAGAAGAGAGACGTTGTTTGCTACAACTGTGGGGAGATGGGACATATTAGTACCAAGTGTTCCAAGCCGAAGAAAGAGAAGTCTAGTGGGAGGGTGTTTGCCTTGGTGGGCACTGAGTCTACTGAAGAATGATGATCATTTCGGAGGTATGTGTTTCGTTAAAGTTTTCCGCTAAACCTATTGTCGATACCGATGCCGCTCATTGTTTTAATACTGCTGAATGTTGTGAATGCTTAAGTCTTGTGTTGTCTTCTCTGATTGGTCTTATGTTGCCTGGTGTGTTCTTTGTGTCCCTTGTCGATCTTCGGCAGAGACCTTGTTGCGAGTTTTGTTGTTTGTCGTTGGGTGAATTAATTGTAATCGTGGGTACGGGCTAGTTGGAGCATAACCGTGAGGATGTCAATTGTCGTAGCCAGCCGGTGAGTTAGGGAGATGTTGATGCGAATTTTCGAGGACGAAAATAATCTAAGTGGGGGAGAGTTGTAACACCCCGAAATTAATTAAATAGTTATTTAGTATTTATTTAATTAATTAAATAGGAGTTGGTGATAGAAATAATAATAATAATAATAATAATAATAATGATGATAATATTAATAATAATATTGGGTGGTTTAAATTATTTAGAGGGTGGTGATATTTAACTATTTAAATGGGCTTAAGTGGATGGAGGCCCGCGATCCAGGCCCAGGAGTTGACCTTGGCGCATGTGACTAGGGGTTGGGGGGAGGCGCCTCACTTGAGAGAAAGAAAGAGAGGAGCGTGAGAGAAAGAAAAGAGAAAAAACGTGAAAGAGAGGAAAAGAAAGAAAACGCAAAGGAGAGAAAGAAAGAGAAGAAAAATAGCGCAAGGGAGAGGAGAGGAGAAGAGAGAGGCGCAAATCCCAAGGACGAGAAGAGGAGCTCAGTTGCTGTGGTTACTCGGTGTGCACGTGGAGGGATCCCTGTCTTCGGTGAAACTAAGGTAAGGGTGGGTCTTGCCTTATAATAGGGAGCATAATGGGATGTATGTAGGGGTTAGGTCCTATGTCCTGTTTATATTGATTTTTATGTTGTTTATGATAGATGAGTATGTTGTTGTTATTGTTGTTGCCCGTTGTGATGATATGCGAATTGTTGCTCTGTAAGGTGAATTCCGAATAGCGTGCTAAGTGCTCGAATAAATGCATAATATGTAATTTGATGTTGGTGGTGTGATTGGTGCGTAATTTGATAAATTGTGCTACTCAAAAAAATTCGGTTGTTGTGTTATAGGCGCATAGGGCGCCATATGAGCAGGTGTTGTTGTTGCTGAATTTGATGTTTTAAGTGTTGTAGGCGCATAGGGTGCCATAGTGTTGATGTTGATAATGAGTAAAATGATTTTGATGATGGGAATAAAGTTTGATTTTTGGTGGTTGGAATTTTGGGTGTGTCAAAAAGTATATTTTGATGTTTTAAGATTGGCAAAAGTTAGTTTTTAGGTGTTTTTGATGTTGCTGGAAAACTGGCTGTGTTGCGCAGGATGTTGCCTCTGCGCCAGTTTTTGTGTGTTGTGTTGCGCAGAATGTTGCCTCTGCGCCAGTTTTTGTGTCTGGGTGTGTTGCGCAGAATGTTGCCTCTGCGCCAGTTTTGTGTCTGGGTGTGTTGCGCAGGATGTTGCCTCTGCGCCAGTTTTCCATGTGCTTTGTCTGTGTTGCAGAATTGTGTTGCTCGTGTCTAGGCACCATGGGAACCGAGGGTCCCGGAGATTGGGTGTTCGGTTTGCTTTCAAAATTGGTATGGGGGTTCCTGGGCACAAAAAGAGTCAGTTTCTGGTGTTGGGTCAAAAATTTGGCCGTGTGCCTTGTGTCATGGGCGCCAAGGGCCCCAATTTTCTGTTGTCCATTTTGCGAAAATTGATACTGGGTTTTCATGTCCAAGCTAAATGGCTCGTGTAAAACAATTTTTGGAGTCATGGGAGTTGTGGTTTGTTCTGGCCTTAGGCGCCTAGTCCATGGGCGCCAAAGAGACGTGTCACATTTTGCCAAAATATTTGTTGGGTTCCCTTATTCTGAGCATTTGGCTCGTGCAAAATTAATTTCGAAACTAAAAGAGTCTTATGGCGTGTTTTGGCAAGGCGCCTTGTGCATGGGCGCTGTGTTCCCTGCGCCAGTTTCCTGCGCCAGTTTTTCCTGGGCGCCAGCGCCTAAGCGCGTGTTGCTGTTCCTGGGCGCCAAGCGCCCATGCGCCAAGTGCTGTGTTGCCCCTGGGCGCCCAGGATTCCAGGATGTCTAAGTATTTTTCCGGTTTTGTTTTTAACGTAACTTTTGACTCGGGTGTTCGTTTTAGGTGGTTCAAAGTGTTACGAAGCTCATTTAATTGTCTATCTGTTTGTCCAGGCCAAAACCAAAACTTAATATTTTTCCCCGGTCGTTTCTGAAAGTCCCAAGTGACTGTGTACTAGTTGTTGTTTGGATTGGAAATCGCTACTGTTCCTTTTAAATAAAATGTTGGTGTTCTTCATGAGTCTAAGGCACTGTTCCTTGTATTTTTAAATGGTGTTGTCACGGTGAAAGTAATGTGCTGTGCAACAGTGTGGTATGCAAATATATATATATATATATATGGTGAATATTATTATTGGTGAATGGGGTCTGTGATCCTCCTTTGGGTGTTGGTGAATAAACAATCTGTTGGTGAATATGCTATGGCATACTTTTATTTGGTGATTCGGGTGTGTGATGCATTGTCATGGTGTCGCATAATCATAGGCATGATCTTTGGTGAATAGGCTTTGGCCTCGGGCTTCGGCCTTATTATAAATTTTGGTGAATGCCCTCAAGGCTCATTTTTGGTGAATGGATCCACATGCATATGCCCAGTGGAGTTTTGGGTTGCATCTCATACATTAAACATACAGTTGGCGAATGTTTTGGTGATTATTTATTTGGGGATTGTTTGGTGATTACTTTTATTTGGTGATTGTTTGGTGAATATTTGTTTGGTGATGAATTGGTGATTAATTTCGATTGACTGAACTAGTGATTAAAGTGAATATTGATGTGATTGATGTAGTCCTGTATCTGTACATACTACTCCTTATGTACTTTATTATAGGGTTTGAGACTCACCCCTTTTTGTTGATTTTTACCTTACAGGTAACCGTACTTGAAGGCATTGACCTTCATTCCCTTGAGTTCGAGTCGCTCTGATACGTTGCACCTGGGGGGCGTCTTATTAGATAGTGATTTTGTCTTGTACGACTTGTTGGATTTTATTTTAACGTTGTAACCGTATTTTTGAGTAATGGCCCGCCCATGATGCCACGTAATGATTTTAATTTAAGTTAAACAATTGACGTGTTTTTGAAGTAAATGTAGCATTCCGTTTCAAAAAAAAAAAAATTTGTGCACTCTGATAATTGTTATAAATGAAAGGGGTAGAAACGGGTGTTACACTTTACTTTTTATTTTTTACCTCACCAACTCAAGTACTAGTAAGTGGACTTAGAACTTAATCTACATAATCCTCATGAGAACGATATTTTCTTATCACTGTATTACTTGTTTGACTGTGTATACTTGCACATGATTTTACACAATAAGTTTTTGGCAACGTTGTTGGGGACTATTAGAGTTAATTTCTAAAATCTTTGAATAGTATTTACCTTAGAAGGTTGAGAAGAGAGGCTAGTGAGAGAGAGAGAGAGTAGCAACAATCAGAGCTGCTGCTATGGCTGAAATTAATGGTCATCAGATCATTCAAGTAGATGAGAATGGCAACGTAATTGTGATCTCTGTCCCAACTAACATTGAAATGGCAAATGAAAGGGACAGGGGAATATGATGTCTTTCATCTCACTACCATGGATAATGACATTATGACACAATCTATATCAATGCTGCACACTTTTTTTTATCCAAAATTAGTTTAGGGTTAAATATATATTTAGTCCCTTTAAAAGTGGAACTGTTTATGTTTAGTTCCTATTAAATTTTAATGGGCATTTTGCATCTCTCACAAATTCGTTGTCAGTAATTTTAGTTCTTTTGACTTTTGATAGCGCTTAGAAGCGCTTTAAAAGCTCTGAAAAACCGCTATTAAAAGTCATGAGGGGCAAATACTACTGAAAACAAATTTTTAAAGGATGAAAATGCCTATTAAAATTTAATAGGGCTTAAAATTCAAAGGTCGCAATTTTATATGTATTAAAAACATATTTAACCCATCAATTTCTTATTTTAGTTTGATATTAAAAATGGACTAATGAAGGGAAGGAATCATCATTAGTGCAATGTCAATTGGCATAGGAAATGAGCAAATCACAGGGTTCAAGGCATAAGAACACATGTTAAACTTTAATTTGCATTCATGGGACTAGAGGAGTGCAGAAGTGGGTGCAGTTTTGAGAGTGTATATTTGAAATAAGACTTTAAATAATTTATTAGTTCTTCCTATACAAAACATGCATCCTCTTTTACCAACAAGACTTGATCCGAGTGGTAATTGGGCTCGGATCCAACTCTAAGGTCTTAGGTTCAAATCTTTTTGTGGAGAAAACTCTGTGGGAATGGGAGAACCACTCGGACCGGAAAATCAGGGTACATGTCGCCAGCTAGGTTTCTCGATGTAAATTAGTCACCGACAAAGTCGGTGAATACTGCACATCAATAACACGGTTACCCAAATAACATGCACCTTCTTTTTAGTGGTTTTTTATTATATTGTTAATATATATATATTATTAATTAATGATAAATAATATATTAAATATATATCCTATAATATATTATATAAATTATTATAATATACGAGAATATATAGTATTATAATTAATAGATTTATATTATTGATATTTTTCCGTTTATAGGAGATGAATCTAGACTTAAATCATGAAAAAGTTCTTTAAAATAAAAAGTTAAAGAGAGGAGGGTTATACATGGTAATTAAATATAGTGAATCTATTTTCCATACAAAGTACAACAGCCATTACTACTTGAACATACACGTGAAGAAAGTGAGATCTATATACCACTTTGGAGTGGTTACTAGGGTTGGATCCAACTCTATGGTCTCTGGTACCAATCTTTGGAGTGGAAAAAACATTTTGGGAATGGGAGAACCACAAGGACAGGCAAAGCCGGGTACATGTTGCCAGCTAGGTTTCCCGACGTAGATCCGCCACCGGCAAAGTCGGTGAATACTGAGCACCAATAACACGGTAACCAAACTAACGTGCACCCTTTTTTCAGTAGTTTATTATTATATTAATATATTATTATTTAAATATATAGATATGTATATAATAAATAATACATAATAAATATATATCCTATAATATATTATATAAATAATTATAATATATGGGAATATATGGTATTATATTTAATATATTTATATTATTGATATTTTCCTTTTACAGGAAATTAATCTAGACTTAAATCATGAAAAAGTTCTTTGAATAAAAAAAGTAAAGGGAGGAGGGTTATACTTGGTAATTAAATATAGTGAATCTATTTTCTGTACTTGCATACACGTGAAGAAACTGAGATCTATATATGTCTCTATATGTATCCATTTCTTCTTGCATTCTCTTCTCAACAGAACAGTTCAATGGAAAACAACCAAATCCCTTCTTCTTAGACGGCTCCATCAATACCCCCAATTAGTCCATCATTTCCAAAGGGTTCCATTAAATCGGTAGGTCTCATTTTCAAAGGGTTCATGTGAGTCCCATTAAATCGGTAGGTCTCATTTTCAAAGGGTTCCACTACAAGAAAATCGAGACCTACCGATTCTTGTAGTGTTCTCACATGAGTTTCACCCAATAAGAGAGTGAGTATTGGTGGAAGAGTATCAAAGAGTATCATAGTGTGGTTCTAATACTAATACAGAGAGTGTTGCTAGTACCTTTTTTAACGTTATTATCGCCATTTTCTGATATTATATTATTTTTTAATTTGCAGTATGTTTTTCAATTGAACGTGAGAAAAACAAAGCTCAATTAAAAAGGATGAGGAAAATCCATAGCAAGCTAGAGCAAATCAAAGCACAGATCCTTAATTGGAGTGTTAGTATGCAGCCAATTCCCAGTGATCCAAACGTCATTTCAAAAATGATTAATCTCCCTAACATTATGATTAGTGTTATTGCTAATGAAGCTGTTTCTTGTTTGACATTGTTGGAGTTAGAAAATGTTCCTACCCCAAACATTGCCCTTCCATTAACAATAGCTTTATTGCAAAGAGATATCTCTCTTCATTCAATCAAAGAAGGTTCACTGCTATAGCTGGTATTAAACATATACTTAATAAAACATGAGCACTATTGGCATTTCCAATATGTGTGAAAAACGTAATTTTAAGAATTTTTTGGAAATGCCAACAGTGCTCAAGTTTTATTAAGTAAATGTTTAATACCAACTATAGAAGTGAACCTTCTTTGAGTGAAGAGTTGAAGAGATATATCCCTTTGCAATAAAGTTGTAGTTAATGGAAGGGCACTGTTTGGGGTAGGAACATTTTCTAACTCCAACAATGTCAAGCAAGAAACAGCTTCATTAGCAATAGCACTAATCATAGTGCCAGGGAGATTAATCATTTTTGAAATGATGTTTGGATCGTTGGGAATTGGTTGCATACTAGCACTCCAATTAAGGATCTGTGCTTTCATTTTTTCTTGCCTACTATGGATTTTCCTCATCCTATTTAATTCAGTTATGTTTTTCTCACTTTCAATTGATAAACTTACATCAAATTAAAAAATAATATATTATCAGAAAATGAGGATAATAATGTTAAAAAAGGTAGTAGCAAAACTCTCTATATTAACATGAGAACCACTCTAGGATACTCTTTGATACTCTTCCAGCAGCAATACTCACTCTATGATTGGGTGAAACATATATGAGAACCACTCGGACTGGCAAATCAGGGTACATGTCGCTAGCTAGGTTCCTCGATGTATATTAGTCACCGACAAAGTCGGAAAATACTGCACGCCAATAACACGGTTACCCAAATAACATGCACCTTCTTTTTAGTAGTTTTTTATAATATTGTTAATATATATATATATATTATTATTAATTAATGATAAATAATATATTAAATATGTATCCTATAATATATTATAAAAATTATTATAATATATGGGAATATATAGTATTATAATTAATAGATATATATTATTGATATTTTTCCTTTAATAGGAGATGAATCTAGACTTAAATCATGAAAAAGTTCTTTAAAATAAAAAATTAAAGAGAGGAGGGTTATACATGGTAATTAAATATAGTGAATCTATTTTCCATACAAAGTACAACAGCCATTACTACTTGAACATACACGTGAAGAAAGTGAGATCTATATACCAAACATGCATCCTCTTTTACCAACAAGGGTTGGTCCGAGTGGTAACTAGGCTTGGATCCAACTCTAAGGTCTCAGGTACGAATCGTTGGTGTGTAAAAAACATTATGGGAATCGGAGAACCACACGAAGCGGCAAAGCCGGGTACATGTCGCCATCTAGGTTTCCCGACGTAGATTAGCCACCGGGAAGTCGGTGAATACTGAGCACCAATAACACGGTAACCAAAATAACGTGCACCCTTCTTTCAGTAGTTTACTACTATATTGTTAATTGTTAATATATATATATATATATATATATTATTAATGATAAATAATATATTAAATATATATCCTATAATATATTATATAAATTTATTATAATATATGGGAATATATAAAATTATATTTAATATATTTATATTATTGATATTTTTCCTTTTATAGGAAATGAATCTAGACTTAAATCCTGAAAAACTTCTTTAAATTAAATAATGAAAGAGAAGAGGGTTATACACGGTAATTAAATATAGTGAATCTATTTTCCATACAAAGTACAATGACCATTACTACTTGAACATACACGTGAAGAAAGTGAGATCAATATACCTAACATGTATCCTCTTTTACGAACAAGGGATGGCCCGAGTGGTTACTAGGCTTGGGATCTACTCTATGGTCTCAGGTACGAATCTTTGGTGTGGAAAAAACATTATGGGAATGGGAGAACCACAAGGACAGGCAAAGCCGGGTACATGTTGCCAGCTAGGTTTCTCGACGTAGATTAGCCACCGGCAAAGTCGGTGAATACTCAGCACCAATAACACGGTAACCAAACTAACGTGCACCCTTTTTTCAGTAGTTTATTATTATATTAATATATTATTATATATACAGATATATATATATAATAAATAATACATAATAAATATATATCCTATAATATATTATATAAATTATTATAATATATGGGAATATATAGGATTATATTTAATATATTTATATTATTGATTTTTTCCTTTTACAGGAAATTAATCTAGACATAAATCATGAAAAAGTTCTTTGAATAAAAAAAGTAATAGGAGGAGGTTATACTTGGTAATTAAATGTAGTGAACATATTTTCCATACATGCATACACGTGAAGAAACCGAGATCTATATATGTCTCTATATGTATCCATTTCTTCTTGCATTCTCTTCTCAATAGAACAGTTCAATGGAAAACAACCAAATCCCTTCTTCTGAGATGGCTCCATCAATACCCCCAATTAGTCCATCATTCCCAATTCATGATTGTGTGAAATTCATGTGAGTCCCATTAAATCAGTAGGTCTCATTTTCAAAGGGTTCTCACATGAGTTTCACCCAATAAGAGAGTGAGTATTGGTGGAAGAGTATCAAAGAGTATCATAGTGTGGTTCTCATATTAATACAGAGAGTGTCGCTAGTACCTTTTTTAACGTTATTTTCACCATTTTCTGATAATATATTATTTTTTTAATTTGCAGTACGTTTTTCAATTGAACGTGAGAAAAACAAAGCTCAATTAAACAGGATGAGGAAAATCCATAGCAAGCTTGAGCAAATCAAAGCACAGATCCTTAATTGGAGTGTTAGTATGCAGCCAATTCCCCGTGATCCAAACGTCATTTCAAAAATGATTAATCTCCCTAACATTATGATTAGTGTTATTGCTAATGGAGCTGTTTCTTGTTTGACATTGTTGGAGTTAGAAAATGTTCCTACCCCAAACATTGCCCTTCCATTAATAGCTTTATTACAAAGGGATATCTCTCTTCAACTCTTCACTCAAAGAAGGTTTACTGCTATAGCTGGTATTAAACATATACTTAATAAAACTTGAGCACTGTTGGCATTTCCAATATGTGTGAAAAACGTAATTTTAGGAATTTTTTGGAAATGCCAACAGTGCTCAAGTTTTATTAAGTATATGTTTAATACCAACTATAGTAGTGAACCTTCTTTGAGTGAAGAGTTGAAGAGATATATCCCTTTCCAATAAAGTTGTAGTTAATGGAAGGGCACTGTTTGGGGTAGCAACATTTTCTAACTCCAACAATGTCAAGCAAGAAACGGCTTCATTAGCAATAACACTAATCATAGTGCCAGGGAGATTAATCATTTTTGAAATGATGTTTGGATCGTTGGGAATTGGCTGCATACTAGCACTCCAATTAAGGATCTGTGCTTTCATTTTCTCTTGCCTACTATGGATTTTCCTCATCCTATTTAATTCAGTTAAGTTTTTCTCACTTTCAATTGATAAACTTACATCAAATTAAAAAATAATATATTATCAGAAAATGAGGATAATAATGTTAAAAAAGGTACTAGCAAAACTCTCTATATTAACATGAGAACCACTCTAAGATACTCTTTGATACTCTTCCAGCAATACTCACTCTATGATTGGGTGAAACTTATATGAGAACTACTTTGAAAATGGGACCTATAATTTAATGGGACTCACACGAATTTCACACAATTATGAAGTTTGTGTTGATGGGAAAATGTTAAAAAGAGTGTTAATATTACCATAGTTTCTAGATGTTTCTCTAAAAAGAATTGTCACTTGATGGGCCAATTTCACGTTCCACCACCAATGAGTACCAGTTATTTCATCATGCAATCTCAAATGTTATCTTTGATATGTTTAAAATTATACAAATTGACATTGATTTTTTTTCTTTAAATAATAATAACATGAATTAATTACCTCAAGAGCTTCGGTTTTCAGTTCCAACTCAGCTACATATTGTTGTTTCCTCCATCTAGATCTCTCAGCTAAGTGCTGATTTAATAGCATTCTTCATGTATGTATACATGTAAGATTTGTGAGTGAAGAATAGGAATATGAAGATACAAAGTTAATAGGAATATTAGTACGTTTCTTACTGAAGAATAGGAACATGAAGATAAGGCCATAGTGTGAACTGAAATGTGCTTAACAAACTTCAGAGTAAACCAAATGGGAACTTAGGAATAAGGGAACCTTGGCAATATTCAGTTTCATAGTGATTTAAAAATCCACTTTCAATTCTACACAATGAATGCTATCACAGCACTAAGTCATTTATTAAGTATTTACTGATCCTAATCTTGGCTATACTCATCTCTCTGATTGAACTTTATTTGTTATTGTTTGTACTGCTGTTTGATATTTGAATTTACCGTCCAAGGCTATGAATTTTTACCATGCTTTACTTTTTATTTTTTACCTCCACTAGTGCAAAAAAGGGTTTTAAAGTCAGGCGAAAAGGGGATTTAAAGTCAGGCGCCCGCTTGACTTTTATTAAGTCGACTTTGTATGTCAGGAGTTTTAAAGTCAAGCGATAGCCTGACTTCGTAAGTCTGATTTAAAGTCAAGTATTTATTTCGCCTGACTTCGTAAGTCAGTTTTAAAGTCACGCATTTATTTCGCTTGACATCGTAAGTCAGTTTTAAAGTCAAGTATTTATTTCGCCTGACTTCGTAAGTATGATTTAAAGTCAAGCATTTATTCTTGCCTGACTTCGTAAGTATGATTTAAAGTCAAGCATTTATTCTTGCCTGACTTCGTAAGTATGATTTAAAGTCAAGTGTAACATCCCTAATTTTTAAAGACTCGTACTATGATGCCTAGGACCGATTAATTATTTGTGGGAATAATTGATCGTGTCTCGGGGATTAATAGTCGAGGAATTTTTCCGGAATCCTATTCTCCATTAAATTGTGGCCTAATCATAGTTTTAATGAAGAAATAAGCTGAAGGGGCAAAACGGTCTTTTTACCCCTTTAATACTCCAGCCTAGACCTGAACCCTCCCTCACTCTCACATTTAGTCACTGCTCATTTCAGAAAGAAAGAAGCAAAAAACTGAAAATAAGAAAGAAAGAAGAAGGAGGGGGCGTGAAGGAGGAGAAGAGGGGGAAGGAGGGACTCATCTCAAATCCTTGTTGCATGTAAGTTGTTTCTCTTCCATCCCACTCCATTTTCAATTCTGAATTCAATGAGCCTATTTTTGAAGTCTGATTCTTCTCCTATCTCTTGCTCCATTTTCGAAGCTTGAAGCTCCAATGGTGAAGACAATGGAGTTTTGAGCTGCCACTCCTTTTGCATGTTCAGTTGTGACTGTCAAAAGTGAAGTCTTGTACCTGTGTTAGAGTGTGGAGGGAGTCCAAATCACTTGGAGTTGCCACTCCTTTTAGTGTTCGGCCGTTTCACGTTTCGATCGTGGCTCCTAGTGGAATCGACACAACGATGAGGTCTACTCACGATAGGGCATTTTGATATTTTGAACTTATTTTCGATGTTCACTTCCTTGGTCACGTTTTCTGTTTCGAAAGACTTAGAACCGAAAAACGATTTTTGAGTCCAAACGCCATTTTACGGTTTAATGAGAATTTTGATTAAAACGTCGAAATGAAATGACTTGTATATCGTCTGGAATATTTGGAAATTTTCTGAGTCTCGGGAGGGATTGATATTAGGAATCGAATCGGGCAGAAACGGAAAGCGGAATTCGGTAACAGACACAGGTCGCACGGACCGTGCGCCCCGGGACACGGACCGGGCGCCTGCTACGGGTTGGTTCAGTTGAAAATAAAACGGGACGCACGGGTCGTGCGCCCCTGGGCACGAACCGTGCGCCCCTTTCGGTTTGGCTAGGTGATTTTAATAAATCACGCACGGGTCGTGCGCCCCTGGGCACGGATGTAACACCCTTTTCTACCCCTTAGTTCGCACGTCATTATCAGAGTAATTTCATTTTCAAAAATGTTAATTGAGTTGATAGAAAAGAAGTGCCACATCGTCATAAAAATTGAACTTCACAAAAATTCAACACGCCACAGCGGAATAAAAATAATAACTCGCTAAGCCTCTCGAACACGTCGCATATACTCCACATAGTCATTAAACAGTTAAATTAATTAAACTATCAAACTCCAGCCACGCCCCCTAGGTGCTACAGTATCAGAGAGCGACTCGACAACATCCCACAGCTAATAAGGAAGGCAGCAGGTCCTTCACTCGCGGTTACCTGCAGCGTTGCCACAATAGAGCAACATTCCAAGCAGAAGGGTGAGCTCAATTCAATCCATATAATAAATCACATGATAAGCAGTAAGTCAAGTCACAACACTAGAGTAAACACATCACAAATCATCAATCACGTCATTACAACAACTCATCACAATGCCATGCGACTATATGAGATGCAACCCCCACCAGGGCATATGCATGATGGTACCGTACTCGTCACTGCCACTATGGGCGAACATCGTCACTGCCACTATGGGCGAACATCGTCACTGCCACTATGGGCGAAATGCACATGCTATGAGACACTATGGACACATGTGCAACCACAAATCATCATAATCACAACATCATCAAAATATGGACCACTAAGGGCAACAACGTCATTTAATTAGCCACTAAGGGCATCCTCGTCGTAATCACATCATCATCAAAATATTGACCACTAAGGGCAACAACGTCATTTAATTAGCCACTAAGGGCATCCTCGTCATAATCATCACAATCATCATCAAAAATATTGGCCACTAAGGGCAAAAGCGTAAATTAACTAGCCACTAAGGGCATCATCGTCATAATCATCCATTTTGATACTAAAACGTTAAAACTGCTGGTTGTGCGCAAAAGGATTTTCAAAAATAAACTCAACACGGCTTCACAACGTCATGGGATGACCACCGGGGACAGCCTCTTGGGCGCCCAGAAAACACCAGAAAATGATAAGTTTTTATTTTAAAAATATGACACACAGGTAGACAACCGAAAAAGCTTTCCAACACTTTTTGAAACGTTTAAAACGGACACCCGAGTCAAAAGTTATAGCGAAAACAGTTTTTATTAAAAATCGGGAACATCTTGAAAATGGCGCCCAGGCACAGGGATCCGGCGCCCAGCAACAAAGAATTTGGCAACACAGGCAACAGGCGCGCACACGGGCGCCATGCGCCCAGGGCAGCAACACACGCACTGGCGCGCAACACAGCGCCCAGGAGAGGGGATCCGGCCCCCAGAAACTGGCGCAGCTTAGACACAGTTTGATTCCAGAAATTTGACTCAACTTTGGAGACCCATAACTTGAGCTACACAACTCCAAATTGAACGAAACCAGTTCCAAAACGACCGGCTTTAAGTCTATTTTCAAAAGCAACCAGCCACGCAATTTTTGGATTAACAAAACAATACCAGTTTTAGAAAAACCGAACAGTGTCCAGAAATGCACACATATGGCGCCCAAGGCGCCTAGGAGTTACAAAATCTTATTTCTCATCAATTAAATTACTAATTCAACACCAAAATTCAATTACCAATATGAACATCAAATTACCACGGTCATCTCCAATTATCATCAATCAAAATACCACCAAAACATTAATCAAACACTTGATATGCAATTCACCCTTTTAACAATTAGAACATCACTCTTGCAATTTTAATCATAGAATTCACAATCCAAATCATCATGATCATCCCATACATTCATAAATCAAACATGAAATCACACACATATCAAGAACATGGATAGATCTAGGATGTCCTAACTTACAACCCATCATGCCACCTATTATATAAATCGAATAAAACTCCCCTTACCTCTTAAACGTATGCTCCTTAGGAGATGACCGAATGCACCACTAGAAACCACCGCAACACATGAGCCAAGGCCTTCAAATTGCGCAAACCCCTCTCCTCTTCTCTCCAAGTCGCAAGCCTTCTCTCCCTTTCTCCTCATGTGCGCCACTCTCCCTCTCAATTCGCCTCACCTCACTCCTTTTTCTAAAAAAAAATGTGCTAATGAGCACTACACCCTAATTTTTTTGATTAAATATGCGCCTAGGTCATGGGTCATGGGCTCTCCTCAGCTTAAGCCCAATTTAATTGTCAACACCACCTCCTACTACAATACCACACCTTATTATATGCTATAATTTTTTTTAATTGTACTAATTAAATAAAATAAACACCTAAATACTTAATTAAATAAATTAATTAAATATTTGGGGTGTTACAACGGACCGTGCGTGATCTTCTGTCACCAATTCCCGATTTCTCGTTCCGGAGCTCTGTTTGATCCCGAACCTTTTCTAATCTCTTTCCAAATCAATTAAAAAGAAGTTGCCTTATTGAAAACCTTATTTTGAACTGGTATGACTCATGATTTTGAAAAAGAGCTTTGAAAGCCCATTTGATCGAAAAACCGAAACCCTAGTACGTGTGTGAGTACACCGACTGATGGACTGACTGAATATCTATGTTTATATTTGTCAAATGAAAATGATTATAATGCCGGAGGTCTAATTTATGAATTTCTCAAAACGGATTATAGATCGATATGGATATTGTTTATCCAACTATTATGTGATTGATCCTTTGGTGATCAAAAAGATATAAATTATCTAACTCTCGAGAATTTGATACGTATTATCATATGTATCGCGTTGGGTGACGACCCGACAATTAGCAAATTGTTGTGCGGCCGGTTTGTGCTAAGTTAGACACATGGTTCCGGGATTAGCAAATTGTTGTGCGGTCGGATCATGTTAAGTTCAACTCACGACTTGCCGGGATTAGCAATTGTTGTGCGGTCGGCATTTCGAATAATAATTTAAGAACACGAATTGTCGGGATTAGCAATCGTTGTGCGGTCGGCATTTCGAATAATAAATTAAGAACACGAATTGCCGGGATTAGCAATCGTTGTGCGATCGGCATTTCGAATAATAAATTAAGAACACGAATTGCCGGGATTAGCAATCATTGTGCGGTCGGCAATTCGATTAATAAATAAGACATTGTTATGTCAGCTTTTGTTGTAACGGTTTAATTAATTGAACCGAGTGTCAGTGAGGGGGCACGGTAGGACTCACTGAGATAATGTTATCTCACCCTATCCATATTTGTTGTTTTTCAGAGAAGCAGAGAAAAAGGAAGACTATTGTGCACGAGTAGTTGGTATACTCTTGGAGGTGCTGAAGACTTAGTCATTTTATCCTTTGTTCATTTGTTGTCCTATTGGTTGTATAAACTTGTATTGATTATGAGTTATATGAACCGTTTTATGTTTCTGTTTGGTATTTGGACTTGGATATTGTAATCCATTCGGTATGGATCCGATAAACTTCGATTTTATGAAGTAATTGTTATTTCCGATTTAGGGTTTATTACGGAAAAAGTTTGTATGTCCAATACTAAAACAGGAGCTGTGTCCTCTGAATTTCCGCATCTGTGCATCTTCGGTCTCTCTACATGTTAGAAATACCGGGGTGTTACATTTGGTATCAGAGCGGTTCGACCTAGTCGGACTTAGATGTTAAGAGTCTTTTACGTCTTCTAAGTCTGATTTTTCTTAGTATGCTATTAGACATTGAGCCTGATCAACCTAATACTTTGTGCATACTTCGCAGAATCATGGCAGGAAGAGGTAGGAGAAACCCACCTGTTGATCCTCATCAAGAATGGATGCAGAATGTCATCGAGACTCAGCAGAAAATGATGAATGACATGATGCTAATGCAACAGCAACAGATGGCTCAAATGGCCCAAATGCAGCAGATGCATCAGATGCCTCAACCACAACCAGCAGAGCCAATCAATGTGCCAACACCTAAGGATCCCAACAGGGTGTATTTCCGGTTTCTGAAGATGAAACCCCCAACCTTCGAAGGAGGACCCGAGGCAATGAAAGCCCATTTCTGGGTAGATGCCATGGAACGGATCTTTGATACCTTGCAATGCAATGAAGGAGAAAAGGTAATTTGTGCTGCTAACGTTCTGGACGAGGATGCTCACACCTGGTGGGTTAATGCTCGTAGAATGCTACAAGCTCAAGGAACTCCTCTTGAGTGGAATAATTTCAAGGAATTATTTTTGTGTCATTACTTCCCCGATGCTCAAAGACTTGCCAAACAGATGGAATTTCTGAATCTGAAACAGGGAGAGATGACAGTTGGGGAATACGCTGCAAAGTTTGAGAGGTTGTCACAATTCTATGAATTGGGGACCACCGCTCCTGATGATAAGTGGAAAATGGTAATGTTCAGACAGGGTCTTCGAGGCGATGTGAATCAAGGCCTCAGTTCTTATTCCATGACTACTTACCCTGCTTTGGTTCAACAAGCTCATTCAGCTGAGAGCGATCTTAAAAGAATGTATGCAGAGAGGAAAGATTTCTGGAAGGACAAGAAGAAGGGTACTGAGCCAAACCCGAGGTATAGGAGGAATTCGGATAAAGGGAAACAAATACAGTCAAGTGACTCTGCAGGGCCTAACAGGTGCGGCATCTGCAACAAATATCATAAAGGGAGATGCCAGGTGGGACCGAACCAATGTTACCATTGCAAAGAAGAGGGCCATTATGCTAACAACTGCCCGTCAAGGAAAGCTTTCTTGGAGTCTCCTGATGCTCCGAGGCAGGCTCGAGTCAACACTTTGGATGCCAAGACCATCAAACCCGCTGATAACCTTATAAGGGGTACAGGTTCTCTCTTTAATCAAACTGTTAATATTCTGTATGACTCTGGTGCTACTCATTGCTTTATCTCTGAAGCATGTGCTGAACGGCTAGGACTAATAGTATCTCCTATATCCGAGCCAATAACTATCCTTACTGCAGCAAAGGGTCGTGTGCGAACCCAATTTTTGTGCCTTAACTGTCTGCTTACAATAGGAAACCGGGATTTTGTCGTTGATTTTATCTGTTTGCCTATGAGGGGAATGGAGATCGTTTTGGGAATGAATTGGATGACTTCCATTCACATTACTATTGACTGTTTCAATCGTGCAATTAATTTTCCTTCTGAAGTAGCGGAACATTCACTACCTGCAGATGATGGTGTTATTTCGTTCACTTCAGCCAGCCAGTCTCTATTCCAAGGTGCGGAAGCTTTTGTTGTTATTTTGTCTGCATCAACTGAAGCTGATTTGGATTTATCATCTATTCAAGTTGTTAATGAATTCTTAGATGTTTTTCCCGAGGAAGTCT
The DNA here is from genome assembly GCA_039519185.1 of Astragalus membranaceus. Classification (NCBI taxonomy): domain Eukaryota; kingdom Viridiplantae; phylum Streptophyta; class Magnoliopsida; order Fabales; family Fabaceae; genus Astragalus; species Astragalus membranaceus. The sequence goes on along the minus strand of CM076848.1, from coordinate 85,382,592 downwards.
CCTCTTTGCCTCCAGAACGAGAGGTAGAATTCTCTATAGAATTGGTGCCTGGTGCAGGGCCAATATCCATAGCACCTTATAGGATGTCTCCTCTCGAACTGAAGGAATTGAAGTCCCAACTTGAGGAATTAATTTCCAAGAAATTTATTTGACCGAGTGCTTCTCCATGGGGTGCTCCGGTATTGCTAGTCAAGAAGAAGGACGGAAGCATGAGATTATGCATAGACTACCGTCAGCTGAATAAAATCACTATCAAGAACAAGTATCCATTGCCAAGGATAGATGATCTACTTGACCAACTTCGAGGCACTAAAATTTTCTCCAAAATTGATCTAAGGTCAGGGTACCATCAAATCAGGGTAAGAGCCTTAGACATTCCGAAGACTGCTTTTCGCACGAGGTACGGACACTACGAGTTTGTGGTGATGCCTTTCGGATGGACTAACGCTCCAGCCGTATTCATGGATTATATGAATAGAGTATTCCATTCCTACCTAGATCAGTTTGTGGTCGTCTTTATTGATGATATCTTGGTTTACTCAAATTCAGTTGAGGAGCATGCTCAGCATCTCCGCTTTATCCTAGGAGTACTCCGAGAAAAGAAACTATATGCTAAACCGTCAAAATGTGACTTTTGGATGTCCGAAGTGAAATTTTTGGGTCAAGTGATTTCCCACGAAGGGGTTGCAGTGGATCCTAGCAAAGTGGAAGCAGTGTTGAATTGGGAACGACCAACGTCAGTGACTGAGATCAGAAGCTTTCTGGGTTTAGCTGGTTACTATAGAAGATTCATTGAAGGTTTTTCACAATTGGTACTTCCGCTTACTCGGTTAACTCGCAAGGGCCAACCGTTTACTTGGGATGCCGATTGTGAGGAGTGTTTTCTTGGATTGAAAGAAAAGTTAACTTCTGCTCCAATCCTAATTCTTCCGGATCCGTCATTGGGATTCCAGATTTACAGTGATGCATCTGGGAAGGGTTTAGGATGTGTTCTCATGCAAGATCAACATGTTGTGGCCTATGCATCTAGACAATTGAAGACTCACGAATGGAATTACCCAACTCATGACTTAGAGTTGGCGGCTATTGTGTTTGCACTGAAAATTTGGAGACATTACCTTTACGGTTCTCGTTTCGAAGTTTTTAGTGATCACAAGAGCTTGAAGTATCTGTTTGACCAAAAAGAGTTGAATAACAGACAGAGAAGGTGGACTGAATTTTTGAAGCACTACGACTTCGAATTGAAATATCACCCTGGGAAAGCCAATGTGGTAGCAGATGCTTAGAGCAGGAAGTCTGTCCACACGGCAAGGTTAATGGTTCACGAGATGGCTTTGTTGGAGTCATTCAGAGACTTGAGGCTCAAGGTAGCAAGAAAGAGGGACCGCATAGTGCTGCGGCATATACGGATAGCCGGTATGTTAAGGGAACAAATCTGTGTAGCTCAAGAAACTGATGTGAATTTACAGTCTCAGAGAGGATCACCAGATTTTACTGAGGATAGTGATGGCATGATTTGCTATAATGGGAGGATTTGTGTTCCTGATGATGATGATATCAAAAGGCAAGTATTGGAAGAAGCTCATAGGAGTTAGTACTCTGTACATCCAGGATCTACCAAGATGTACCGAGACTTGAAGTTAATGTATTGGTGGCCTGGGATGAAGGCCGAAATTGCAGAATTTGTTTCTCGGTGCTTAACTTGTCATAAGGTTAAGGCGGAGCACCGAATACCGGGTGATCAGTTGCAACCGCTAGATGTACCAGTTTGGAAGTGGGAAGATATCTCAATGGACTTCGTTACGGGTTTGCCGAGGTCACAAGCCGGAAATGATTCTATTTGGGTAGTAGTGGACCGATTGACTAAATCCTCTCACTTCATTCCCGTTCGCTCGACTTATAAAGTTTCCAAGTTAGCAGATGAATATGTGAAGAACATTATCAGACTGCATGGAGTTCCAACGAGTATCGTGTCAGACCGAGACCCCAAGTTTACTTCTAGATTTTGGAAAGCATTGAATGAAGCTCAGGGAACTAGAGTGCTGGTTAGAACTGCTTATCATCCTCAGACTGATGATCCTCAGACTGATGGTCAGACGGAGAGGACTATTCAAACTCTGGAGGACATGCTTCGGGCTTGTGTGCTTGATAGCGGGAGAAAATGGGAGGACCATCTTCCATTAGTAGAATTCTCTTACAACAACAGCTACCACTCCAGCATTGGAATGGCACCGTTTGAAGTACTTTATGGTAGGAAGTGTAGAACTCCGTTGTGCTGGTTGGAGATTGGTGAAGATAAGTTTTTGGGACCCGACATGGTTCGGGAAACTACCGAGAAGATCAAGTTAATTCGAGAAAGGATGAAGGTTGCTCAGAGTCGACAAAAGAGCTATGCTGACAACCGAAGGAGACTGTTGGAATTTGAGGTTGGCGATCATGTGTTCTTGAAAGTTTCCCCAACCATAGGCACCGGGAGAGCCTTGCGAACGAAGAAGCTCAGTCCTCGATATGTTGGACCTTTCCAAATCATCGAACGGATTGGGCCAGTTGCCTATCGTCTCGCATTGTCTCCGGTCCTATCAAATCTCCATGATGTCTTTCATGTGTCTCAGCTAAGGAAGTATGTTCTCGATCCACATCAGCCGTTGAGTGTTGATACGATCGATCTTCGACCAGATTTGTCATTTCAACCCTATCCTAGCTACATCTTGGAACGCGGCGAGAAGACGCTGCGGTCAAGGACCATTCCTATTGTCAAAGTGGTCTGGGATGGATTCTCGACTGAGGAGGCTACCTGGGAGTTGGAAGAGGACATGCGTACTCGATACCCATATCTCTTCGCTTATTTTTAAAAGTTGGGGTGATTGTAACATCCCTAATTTTTAAAGACTCGTACTATGATGCCTAGGACCGATTAATTATTTGTGGGAATAATTGATCGTGTCTCGGGGATTAATAGTCGAGGAATTTTTCCGGAATCGTATTCTCCATTAAGTTGTGGCCTAATCATAGTTTTAATGAAGAAATAAGCTGAAGGGGCAAAACGGTCTTTTTACCCCTTTAATACTCCAGCCTAGACCTGAACCCTCCCTCACTCTCACACTTAGTCACTCCTCATTTCAGAAAGAAAGAAGCAAAAAACTGAAAATAAGAAAGAAAGAAGAAGGAGGGGGCGTGAAGGAGGAGAAGAGGAGGAAGGAGGGACTCATCTCAAATCCTTGTTGCATGTAAGTTGTTTCTCTTCCATCCTAGTCCATTTTCAATTCTGAATTCAATGAGCCTATTTTTGAAGTCTGATTCTTCTCCTATCTCTTGCTCCATTTTCGAAGCTTGAAGCTCCAATGGTGAAGACAATGGAGTTTTGAGCTGCCACTCCTTTTGCATGTTAAGTTGTGACTGTCAAAAGTGAAGTCTTGTACCTGTGTTAGAGTTTGGAGGGAGTCCAAATCACTTGGAGTTGCTGCTCCAAGCTGTTCAGTCGAGCTAGTTACTATTTCGGTGTTGTTGGTGCCCCGTTGGTGATTGTTCGTGTGTTTTAGTGTTCGGCCGTTTCACGTTTCGATCGTGGCTCCTAGTGGAATCGACACAACGGTGACTTCTACTCACGATAGGGCATTTGGATATTTTGAACTTATTTTCGATGTTGAATTCCTTGGTCACGTTTTCTGTTTCGAAAGACTTAGAACCGAAAAACGATTTTTGAGTCCAAACGCCATTTTACGGTTTAATGAGAATTTTGATTAAAACGTCGAAATGAAATGACTTGTATATCGTCTGGAATATCTGGAAATTTTCTGAGTTTCAGGAGGGATTGATATTAGGAATCGAATCGGGCGGAAACGGAAAGCGGAATTGAGAAATAAGCGGAATTCGGTAACTCACGACTTGCCGGGATTAGCAATTGTTGTGCGGTCGGCATTTCGAATAATAATTTAAGAACACGAATTGCCGGGATTAGCAATCGTTGTGCGGTCGGCATTTCGAATAATAAATTAAGAACACGAATTGCTGGGATTAGCAATCGTTGTGCGGTCGGCAATTCAATTAATAAATAAGACATTGTTATGTCAGCTTTTGTTGTAACGGTTTAATTAATTGAACCGAGTGTCAGTGAGGGGGCACGGTAGGACTCACTGAGATAATGTTATCTCACCCTATCCATATTTGTTGTGTTTCAGAGAAGCAGGGAAAAAGGAAGACTATTGTGCACAAGTAGTTGGTATACTCTTGGAGGTGCTGAAGACTTAGTCATTTTATCCTTTGTTCTTTTGTTGTCCTATTGGTTGTATAAACTTGTATTGATTATGAGTTATATGAACCGTTTTATGTTTCTGTTTGGTATTTGGACTTGGATATTGTAATCCATTCGGTATGGAACCGATAAACTTCGATTTTATGAAGTAATTGTTATTTCCGATTAAGGGTTTATTACGGAAAAAGTTTGTATGTCCAATACTAAAACAGGAGCTGTGTCCTCTGAATTTCCACATCTGTGCATCTTCGGTCTCTCTACATGTTAGAAATACCGGGGTGTTACATTTGGTATCAGAGCGGTTCGACCTAGTCGGACTTAGATGTTAAGAGTCTTTTACGTCTTCTAAGTCTGATTTTTCTTAGTATGCTATTAGACATTGAGCCTGATCAACCTAATACTTTGTGCATACTTCGCAGAATCATGGCAGGAAGAGGTAGGAGAAACCCACCTGTTGATCCTCATCAAGAATGGATGCAGAATGTCATCGAGACTCAGCAGAAAATGATGAATGACATGATTCTAATGCAACAGCAACAGATGGCTCAAATGGCCCAAATGCAGCAAATGCATCAGATGCCTCAACCACAACCAGCAGAGCCAATCAATGTGCCAACACCTGAGGATCCCAACAGGGTGTATTTCCGGTTTCTGAAGATGAAACCCCCAACTGTAACACCCCGGTATTTCTTTAACAAGGAAATACCTAAATATACAATTTGGTATAAATCAGAGTATAAAAATTCCTGTTCAGATATACATCTTTACAAGGAACAGCGGAAACTAATAAATAAAATAATACAAGCTCGAGTCATACGACCGAATACAGATACAACTACAGAAGAACAAGGACAACTATAAATGAATCAATCTTCAATCTTCTCCTCGAACCCGACATACCAACTGTGCCGTCTGCTGTCCTTATAACCTGTTCTCTGTAAAAACAACAAATATGGATTGGGTGAGACAACTTGTCTCAGTGAGTCCTACCGTGCCCCCTCACCGACACTCGGTTCATTTATTAAACCGTTAACAATGTTTAATTAGCTACCACGAGCTATAGTCGAAATGCCAAGCAAATCGTGTTCTTATCTTAGCTTACATGAAACGGCTGTACAACGACTACGAATCCCGAGTCATAAGCTATAAATCGAAATGCCGACTGTACAACGACTACGAATCCCGGCAAATCGTGTTTTCATTTTAGTTTAGCATAAATCGGCTGCACAACGACTACGAATCCCGATAACCCACGAATTGACCACGCCAAAACGTATACAGGGCCTAGGTAAGGGGTCATGACTACCCTCCCTAGTATGCTACTTGTCGGGTCGTCACCCAACGCAATACATATGACAATATGCATCAAATTCTCGAGAGTTAGATAATTTATATCTTTTCGATCACCAAAGGATCAATTACATAATCTTTTTAGATAATTTACATCTTTCGATCACCAAAGGATCATTCACATAGCAATTGGATAAACAATATCCATATCGATCTATAATCCGTTTTGAGGAATTCATAATTAGACCTCCGGCATTATAATCATATTCAATTGACATATATAACTATATATATATTCAGTCAGTCCATCAGTCGGTGTACCCACACGTATACTAGGGTTTCGGTTTTTCAATCAATTATGCTTTCGAAGCCCTTTTCAAAAACATGAGTTGAACAAGTTCAAAATACGGTTGTCAGTAAGGCAATATCCTTAAAATTGGTTGGGAAGAAGATTAGGAGTGATTCGGGATCGAAAGGAGCGACGAAATGAGAAATCGGATTCCGGTAACAGCAGTTCACGCACGGTCCGTTCCTAGGGGCGCACGACCCGTGCGTGATTTACCAAAACCACACAGCCAACCCGAAGAGGGCGCACGGTCCGTGCCCAAGGGCGCACGACCCGTGCGGCCTGTTCTGTTACCGAATTCTAGTTTCTCATTCCGTTTTCCATTTCTCGCCCAAATCGAATTCCGATCGTTCTCCAACCTGAAAACGGATTTAATAAACAACATTCCAGACCATATTCCAGTGAAAGCAATTAAAATCACAATTTCGTAAATTGTTCAACAATTCAATAAAAACCGTAAAAACGCGTATTGCTCAAAAACGGTTTTCGGTTCCAAAATCTTTCGAAAATTGATAATTGCATTATGACTCAACCCGATATAATTTCAAGACACGAAAAATATCCCTATCCGTGAGTAGAACTCACCCGGTTGACGATCCCGCGAGAAATCGCGCCGGAACACGGACGGCCGGATTGTAACCACTCGAACAATCCCCGTAGTCACGTACATGCTCCTAGTGCCTCCGCATCTGAACTTGATGGGTCCCACATGCACCACCAGTAACTCGATCAAATTCTTGCTACTGAACACTCATCCGGTACTTGAGTTGACGACCCTCGAGAATTATGACGAATCGAACTCAATTTTGACGAGCGGGCATACTAGCTTCAAATTTCCATTTCCCAGCATCAGGATCCAGTTTTGCAATAAGCATAACTTGGTCAATCCGTGACCAAATATACTCAAATCAGTGCCCATTGTGAAGATAATTTCGTCTACTTTCATATGGTTAAAAATTCACACGCATGCATCCAGTGGTTTGGGAGATATTAACAAAACAAGATGACTGGTCCAGGACAGTGCTTGATTTTGAACCCGAAACTTGTGAACAGGATATCTCTCTCATTTCTCCATGAAATCATACGGTTCTTGTGCCCAAAATGAAGAGCTTTGTGTCTAGTTTCCAGAGCGACAAGAATCACGATCATCGGAGTAGTCTACAGTGAGATAAGATGAAATCAATGAAGGTGGGTAAAACGGGTTTTACCCAGAATTTCTGTTGAACTCAACACATCCATTTCAATCCTTTGCAAATCACGAATTTGAGTTCCAACTCGAGCCCACCAACTCATACTTCGAAGCCAGCAACCAATTCACTATCCATGGAGTTTCAATTCGCAATGTGGCTTGCTCATGGGTCCTAGGGCTGAACATTGTCTTCACACTTCACCCCCAAGCTTCAAAAGACACATGCAATGAAATCTTTTTGACCTTGGCCATGGCTGAGCTTGGAACCAGAAAATGGTGGAAGAGAAAGGATGGGGAATGAGTCTATGAACTTGGTACAGTTGTGAAGGGAATGAAAAATGAGAGAGAATGGTATGAAGAAGGCTTACATGCAATGGGGTTTTGGACATTTTCCTTCACTCCCTCTTCCTCTCCTCTTCGCCCACTCTCTCTTTCTCTCCTCTACTTCTAATTCTGTTTCAGCAAGATGGATAAGTGTGTGGGTGTGAGGATGAGGGTTCAGAATATAAGGGGCTGAAGTAAAAGAAATGAGGCAAAAAGACCATACTACCCCTTGCTCACTAATTCTCACTCTAACTAAAATTTCAATCAATAATGAACATTCTCCCAACATTAGCCATTTGATTAGTTGAAACACTTGGGTTGACTAACAAATATAGCCATGACCTCTTACTAGATTGATTCAACAATATTTGGTGAAATGACTATTTTACCCTTCAACTCAAACTCTTCATTCATTCATGGCTAAGCCATAATTAATTAGAGAACGTGATTTATTTGACAATTTCCTCGACTATTCTTCGCCGAGACACGACCAATTATTCCCATAAATAATTAAATCGGTCTTAGGCTTCATAGTATGAGTCTTTAAAAATTAGGGATGTTACACTGTGTGTGTGTGTGTGTGTGTGTGTGTGTGTGTGTGTGTGTGTGTGTGTGTGTGTGTGTGTCGATTTCTTCTCTCATATCCCTCATATCCCTTTTCTTAATTAGATGGCTTATCCCTTTTCTTAATTAGATGGCTAAGTCTAAACTCGTAAGTCCTACCTCACCAATTCACAAGCACAACCTAATGGTGATGTAAATTCTAAGCAAGAAGAAGCATAAAAGGTAGGTGCTAAGAAGCTGAGGCGGTAGGTGATAAATTTTGTTTAATTAGTTAACTACTTGGATTTGTTATATTCAAACCAGTCTCACTATGCAGTAAACAAGCTAGAATGATTAATTACTGGAAAAATAATACAAAAAAGCCAATTAAAGATCAACTTAAAAGTCTATTGTCAAATTTCAAGACAGTCTCAAGACCATGAACAAATTAAAAATGAGGGACAACAACCATTAGAATCAAAAACGGAAATTCGAATCACATTATCAATCTAACAACTAATAACCACAATTGTACAATCTGTGGTTAGTGGCCACTAACCATTTCTAAGCAGTTCTGTGGTTAGTGGCCACTAACCAGTGTTGTGCATATGTATGGTTAATGTACAAAACAGAATGTAGATGGCGTGTTGAATTAGGTGAGCCAAACCAAGCGAAAAGTCACTACCAAACCAAGAACCAGTCATCAGTCCACCACGGCACCGTAAAGTGAGATAAATGGTAAGTCGGTCACTAACCACAGATTGTACAATTGTGGTTAGTGACCGACTTACCTTTTATCAGATGAAGCCAAGTCACAATGCAATGTTACTCCTCCCCCAAATTAATTAACAAAAAATGTGGAACAATATAGCCACATATAAAAGGGAATGCAGTCAGGAAAATTTATTATCCATCTAATTACGGAACAGATTTAGTCAGATTATGGCATAAAATGTGGAAGAATATAGCCACAAAGTAAAAGAACTAATTACGGAACAAGAGAAATTAACAAAGAAAGACAGAGCTGAAAAATTAGATAACATAAAAAAAACTCATGATCAAATATAGTTTCTGAGCAGTGGCGAACTTAGAACCCTAGGTCGGGGGATGCAAATATATTTTTTATCAAGAAAATTGTTGGTTCATTGAATTGTTACAATTTTCTTTTCCAATATTTTTCTAACTTCAGTTTTTTTTATGAGCAAACCCTTAGTATAGTCTCTAAGTTTACCCCTAAAGCATATAACAATAATAAATAATTCCTAAAGTTTGTGACATCCGTCAAATTACGTTTTAAAGTTTCATGAGTAGTCCTTTTTTCGATAAGCAACAGATACTACACTTGATCTCAGCCAAAAGACCAAGAATGGTATTCATGACAAAGACAAATGAAACCAAATTTCTTAAACCTTTAGAGACTAATCTGACAAATTTTAATAACTATAGAGACTACTTATTAAATTTATATATTTTTGGATCAAGTAGGAGAGAGTCGGGAACTAAACTGAGAGTTTAGTCTTTATTTAAATGTGAGAGTAGGAACATTAATGGACTTAGGTGGAAAATATAAAATCCAAAGGGGTCAAAATAAAATTATATAGAAAATTAAGTAGAGTTTTTAATTTTTGAGGGTGTGCAAGTGCATACCCTAGACCTCACCTAAATCCGCCCTTGTCCGAGAAATGAAAAATATCAATTTTGATCCTCAACAATCTCAAATCAATATTGGAAGTAATAAGGTGGTTGATATATGGGAAAGGTTAAAATCTTCCCCGATTTTCATACTAAATATTATTACTATGAGGTAATTTTGTTGGAACTTTTTTCATTGTCTACTACTTTTTATCACCGAGCATATATTTCTTTTACTTTATTTGTTTCACAATATTATTCACTGATTTAATCAATACGAATTCTTTACTTATTTATATCTATTGATTTGATTTCCCTTTAATGATATAGCACCAACTCAAAACCAGTGGATACCTGGTGTGCCAGATGAGCATGCAATGAACTTGAATTTCCTCAAAAGCATGGGATCGATGGTGTAACACCCCGGTATTTCTAACGTGTAGAGAAACCGAAGATGCACAGATGCGGAAATTCAGAGGACACAGTTCCTGTTTAAGTATTGGACATACAAACTTTTTCCGAAATAAACACATAGTCGGAAATAACATTACTTCATAAAATAGAAGTTCATCGGTTCCCTACCGAACGGGATACAATATCCAAGTCCAAATACCAAACAGAAATATAAAGCGGTTCGTAAAAACTCATAACCAATACAAATTTATACAACCAAATGGAACCACAAAAGAACAAAGGAGAAATATGACTAAGTCTTCAACACCTCCGAGAGTATACCAACTACTCGTGCACAATAGTCTTCCTTTTTCCCTGCTTCTCTGAAAAACAACAAATATGGATTGGGTGAGATAACATTATCTCAGTGAGTCCTACCGTGCCCCCTAACTGTCACTCGGTTCAATTCATTAAACCGTTACAACAAAAGCTGGCAAAACAATGTCTTATTCATTAATCGAAATGCCGACTGCACAACAATAGCTAATCCCGGCAGATCGTGAATTGAACTCAACATGATCCGGCTTCACAACGATTGCTAATCCCGGGAATCATGTGTCTAACTCTAGCACAAACCGACTGCACAACGCTTGCTAATTTCGGTAACCCACCAATTGACCACGCCAAGACGTATACAGGGCCTAGGGTGAGGGCTCATGACTTCCCTTCCTAGTATGCTACTTGTCGGGTCGTCACCCAACGCGATACATATGACAATACGCATGAAATTCTCGAGAGTTAGATAATTTATATCTTTTCGATCACCAAAGGATCAATCACATAATAGTTGGATAAACAATATCCATATCGATCTATAATTCGTTTTGAGGAATTCATAAATTAGACCTCCGACATTATAATCATATTCAATTGACATATATAAACATATATATTCAGTCAGTCCATCAGACGGTGTACCCACACGTATACTAGGGTTTCGGTTTTTCAATCAAATATGCTTTCGAAGCTCTTTTTCAAAATCATGAGTTGAACAAGTTCAAAATACGATTTTCAATAAGGCGATTCCTTTTTAAATGATTGTGAAAGAGATTAGAAAAGGTTCGGGATCAAATGGAGCTCCGGAATGAGAAATCGGGAATCGGTGACAGAAGCTCACGCACGGTCTGTGCCCAGGGGCGCACGACCCGTGCGTGATTTACCAGAATCACACAATCCAAACCGAAAGGGGCGCACGGTCCGTGCCCAGGGGCGCACGGTCCGGGCGTCCCGTTTTATTTCCAACTGAGCCAGCCCGAAGCAGGCGTGCGGTCCGTGCCCAGGGGCGCACGGTCCGTGCGACCTGTGTCTGTTTCCAAAAATTCACCGATTTCTCAATTCCGCTTTCCATTTTCGCCCAATTCGATTTCTAATATCGATCACTCCTGAAACTCAAAAAATCCCAAATATTCTAGATAGTATACAAATCATTTCATTTCAACGATTTAATCACAATTTCGTAAATTGTTCAACAATTCCACAAAAACCGTAAAAACGCAACATTTCTCAAAAACGGTTTTCGGTTCCAAAATCTTTCAAAAATGGATAATGCCTTATGACTCAAAACCGATATATTTTCAAGATACATAAAAATATCCCTATCCGTGAGTAGAACTCACCGTTTCACTGATGTCCGAGAGTTGGGCCGAGAGACGAAATCGTCGAACCGAAAACAACGAACTATCCCCGCTAGAAACTGAATTCGAATAAGGACGGTGGCTTTCTTTCTCTCAAAACTGGAACAGCAACTCCATCTCAAATGAGTGTTCCTCACAAACTTCCCCCAAATCTAAATGTAAGGCTAGTACTTCACCTTCAACATCTACAACATAACATGCAACCCATCAACACACAACTCCACCATTTTCACCACTTGGAGCTTCAAGTTTCGAATTTAAGGTTGAGAGATAGAGGGAGAATCAACTTCTGAAATTGTGTTCATTGGAAAGGAAATTGAAAATGGAGTAGAGAGGTGATGATAACACTTACATGCAATGGCAAGTTGAGAAGCTCTCCTCCCTTCTTCTTCCTCCTCCCTTCGCCCCACTCTCCTCTCTCTCACTTCTGTTTTTCCTTTCTTTTCTTTCAGCTGGAGCAATGTTCAAGTGAGAGGGTGAGGGTGAGTTCAGTTCTAGTTGGAGCATTAAAGAGGGGTAAAAAGACAGTGTAACATCCTCAAAATAATTAATGGAATTATTTGGATGTTAACCCAATTGAATTATTTTAGTACTTGACTGGTAAATTTATTGAGTGCTAAAATTATTTATTGGCTGTCATCGGATCGTTAACCGGATAATACGGGTCAAGGAAGTTTTGGAATCGAAATAAGAGATCTAGAGCAATGTGGTAATTTTACCACGTTACCACTTATATATTAATAAATATATATGTGTGTGTGTGTTTTAAATGAAAGAAAGAAAAGAAAGAAAGGAAACACGCGAGAGACAGAAGGGAGAAACAGAGAGAATGAGAGAAAAGAAAAGAAAAGAGAAAGAAAGGGTGAGGAGGAAGAAGAGGAAAAAGGGGAAAGTTAGGCTCATCAAAACGACTTCCTTCCAACACGAAAAATGCTCAGCGTTACTTCCTCTTCGATTTGGTACCAAGATCTTCATCATCAACTCACTCTCTCTCACTTTGCCATTTTCAAATTTAAGAGGAAAATGGAGGTTTTTGTTGTTCAAGCTCAAAGGAAAGATTTGGATGGTGTTTGGGAGCGACCTCCAGGTGGATTACGCGAATATTGAAGTCCGATTTGGGGTTTTTGAAGAATTAATGGTTAGGGTTCAAAAATTGGGTTTATGTGTGAATAGTGGTGATTGGAGGTTGAAGATAATGAATAGTAATTCCATGGAAGTTTTGTGATTGATTGTAGGTTCAAGCTTTGGAAGCGGTTTTGTGTGTCGCTGGAACGTGCAATGAGTTCGGGGAATGTTCGTGTGGTTACTCGGTGAATTCGGCTTGATCATGGTTCACGCTTCAAGGGTGAGTTTTACTCACGTTTAGGTTTTTAAATTAATAAACTTAATTTGTGAAATGTGTTTCGGTTTTGGTTCGTTGTCAAAACGTATTTTGTACGAAAATCGCGTTTTATGTCCAATTGGTTTTTGGATTGATTGATTGATGATTTGATGATGATTATTATTGTTGTATATGTTTTGGACTGTTTTATGTTGGGACTGGACTGGAACAGGTATCGGAATTGGTCGGAACTACGAAAAATGCGAAAACGGGATAAAATATAATGCTGTCAAAAGCGCACGAGTCGTGCGTCTCAGGCGCAGGGACCGTGCGTGTCATTTTGTTTGTTTTCAAAAATGCATTACAGGGCGCACGACCCGTGCGTGTGGGAGCACGGACCGTGCGCTGTGTTCTGTCCAAATTTTCCAAACTTGCTCGAAACGATCCCGACCGATTCCAATCCTCTCCCAATCCTTTCCTAACCCTTCTATAATGATATTAGGCTTATAATGCCATGATTTTGGGTATGTTTCAAAAGGGATTTATAAAATACTTTTGAAGTTGAAATTGTTTCGAAAAGTCGAACCATAGTACACGTGTGCGGATATGTCTATTAATAATAAAGCGGACTATGAGTCCTACGTGGTACGGTATAACTGACGCGGGATGATTATTAATTATTCGTCAAAACCGGTCTACGATTCACAATATATATATATATATATATATATATATATATATATATATATATATATATATATATATATATATATATTATATCGACTATAGGAAATGACCCAATGCGGGTATTATGTTCGATTAACGGTCAAATGTAGATGGACTAAATGTTCATTGAGTATAGGTGAACTAACAGGTCATCGAGTATAGATATATTTAATATATATCGGGTTTGGGTGACTACCCATGTTGACATACTAGGAGGGGCAGTCATGATCCCCTACCCTAGGCTCTGAGGCCAATAGTGAAACAATTATTGGCAAGGGGTTCACCGGAATTAGCCTCGGGGCAGTCGGTGGTGTGTCGAAGAGTATTGGGTAACGTTCGCCGGGATTAGCCTCGGGGCAGTCGGTGGTACGTTACCAAGATTTTGTAGTGTGGTTCGCCGGGATTAGCCTCGGGGCAGTCGGTGACGCACTGAGTTATAGCAGATCCGCCGGGATTAGTCTCTGGGCAGTCGGTGGAATGCTATGTGTAAAATAATGCGGTTCATCGGGAGTTAGCGTTCGCGCAGTCGATGCCGTGTTGAGTTACCAATGTTTTAAAACTGGACCGAGAGCGCTAGTAGGGGTCTCGGTAGAACTCACTGAGATTGTATCTCATTGTTTATATGTTGTTGTTTTACAGATAAGCAGGGAAAGTGGAGATCCAAGAGGCACGAGTAGGTGGTACTCGGATGGTTGCTGAAGACTTAGCTTTATGCTTAAGTGTATATCTTTCCTTGTTATCTGTATATCAAGACATTTTGTCTTTAGCGTTATGTATTTATTTCCGCTTTCTTGTACGATATTGAACACTGTATTTCACTGATGGTTTGTGGTCTTATTTATGTTTAAGACTGTCCTGTTGTTATTCAGTGAAAATTTTATAGTGGTGTTCAGTATTTAAATAGGAAATATATCTCTGATGATTTAGGTTTGGTACACTTGGGTATTTTTACTCGATAAAAATACCGGGGTGTTACAGTTGGTATCAGAGCAGTTCGACCTAGTCGGACTTAGTCTAGGGTTGAGTCGATTCCTTGTTAGTCCTGGTTGTAATTACACTTGGGATGCTAAGAGACATTGAGCCTGATCAACTTAGTACTTAGTGCATCATAAGCGGAATTATGGCAGGATGACCAAGACGCAATCCTCGACCAAGACCGGAGTCTCCAACCGGTGCATCCTCAGGAATGGTGGCATGACGGTGGAAGAATGCACCGCTAAGTTTGAGAAGTTGTCTCAGTTTTACCAGGTGGTAAAGTAAGCTCCAGATGACGAATGGAGAATGCAGATGTATAAGAGGGGCCTTCGTACTTATATGACTCAGGGTCTCAGTTCTTATACTCTCACTAATTATGCTGCATTAGTGCAACTAGCCTATGTCGCCGAGGATGATCTCAAAGGGAATATGGGAAAGGAAGGAAGGTAGTTGAATTATCAACTCCGAATGCAAAGTCCTAAGATAATTTCATCAAAGGAAAAGTAGGTGTAATTCTTTGATTCTTCAAAGGTCAGAAGATGTTCTAACTGTGGAAAGCCTCTTAGTGGTGATTGCAAGGAAGAGTTCCAAGGAGTCACGAGTAGCTCGAAGGCAGTGACAAGTCAACACTCTGAATGCTTAGACGGTTACGAATGCTGACGGTATACTTAGAAGGATGGGAGTCCTATTCAATAACTCGATCAGTATATTATATGATTCGGGTGCATCCTATTGCTGTATATCCCGATCGCGTGTGAACCGGTTGGGATTAGCCTTATTATCGTTATCCGATCCGATAACTATTTTAACTGCTGCTAAGGGTCGTGTCCAGACCTAATCTTTGAATAGAATTGTCTACTTGTCATAGGAGGCAGAAATTTCGTTGTAGAATTTATTGTTTGCCTATGAGAAGTGTGGACACCCTTTTGGGTATGGATTGGATGACTGCAAATCATGTTGCAATCGACTGTGTTAATCAACTATCAGCTTCGCTTCAGAATCAGTTGAATTGTCTAGGACAAATTCCGAAGCGGTTACCTAGTTCACCTTAGACAGTCAATCTTCATTCCAAGGTGCGGAAGCACATGTGAGTATGTTATCTGCATCCACTGAAACTAGTTTAGATTTGGCGAACATTCAGGTTGTGAATGACTTTCTGGATGTTTTCACGATGAAGTTTCTTCCGAACCTCCAGAGCGAGAGGTAGAATTTACGGCAGAATTGGTTCCTGGCACGGGATCAATATCTATTGTTTCTTATTGAATGTTTCTTTAGAATTAAAGGAAATGGAGTCTCAACTTGAAGAGTCGATGTTAAAGAAATTCATTCGACCGAGTGCTTCTCTAAGGAGTGCTTTAGTGTGGTTAGTCGACAGGAAAAATGGTAGCATGAGATTGTGCATTGATTATCGACAACTCAACAAAGTGACGATCAAGAATAAATATCCCTTACCAAGGATAGATGATTTGCCTGAGCAATTTGAGGTGCTGCAGTGTTTTCTAAAATTGATCTGAGGTCAGGATATCATCAAATAAAAGTTAGAGCCTTAGATATTCCGAAGACAGCTTTCCGTACTAGGTATGGATATTATGTGTGGGTAGTGATGCCCTTCGGTTTGACTAATGCTCCAGCGGTATTCATGGATTACCTGAACCGAGTTTTTCCTCAGTTACCTAGATCAATTTGTAGTCGTTTTCATTGATGCTATCTCGATGTGCTCGAAGACCATTGAGGAGCATGTCCAACATCTCCGCATTGTTCTGAAAGTACTCCGAGAAAAGAAGTTGTACTTGAAACCTTCGGAGTGTGATTTTTGGGTGTCAGAGGTAAAGTCTTTGGGACATGTGATTTCCCAAGTCGGGAGTTTCTGTAGATCCCAGTAAGAAGGAAGCGGTGTTGAATGGGAGGGACCAACGTCAGCCGCAGAGATCAAAAGTTTTTGGGTCTAGCCGGTTACTATCAGAGATTTGTTAAAGGGTTCTCACAGTTAGTTTTCCACTTACTCGGTTAACTCGTAAGGGTCATCCGTTTACGTGGGATGCCGATTGTGAAGAATGTTTTCAAGAGTCGAAGATTTTGACTTCTGCTCCAATCCTGATTCTTCCGGATCCGTCATTGCAATTTTAAATTTTCGATGACGCTTCAGGGAAGGGTTTAGGATGTATTCTAATGCAAAATCAACAAGTGGTAGCTTATGCGTCCAGACAATTAAGGTCTCATGAGAAGAGTTATTCGACTCATGATTATGAGTTGGCAGCTATTGTGTATGCACTGAAGATTTGGAGACGTTACCTGTATGGGTCTCGTTTCGATGTCTTTAGTGATCACAATAGTTTAAAGGTATCTGTTTGATCAGAAAGAACTGAATAGCAGGCAGAGAAGTGTGTTGAGTTTCTGGAGGATTATAAATTAGTGTTGATGTAGCATTCAAGAGAGGCCCGTGTTGTAACTGATGCACTGAGTAGGAAGTCCATCCACATGGCCGAGTTTATTGATGCATGAGATGGAATTATCGGAGTCTTTCAGAGACCTAAATCTGAATTCAAGATCAAGGAGGAACCTGTTAGTGTTGAGCCATATGAGGATCTCTAGTTCCCTAAGGGATTCTATACGCTTAGCACATGAAGTTGATGTGAAGCTACAATCACAAAAGGTATTTCCAGATTTAACCATAGATAGTGACGGAGTCAGTTGTATCAACGGTAGAATCTGTGCGCCCGATGATGAGAACAATAAAAGGCAAGTGTTAGAGGAAGCACACTGAACTTTATATTCTGCTCCAGGGTGTACAGAATATAAAGCAGATGTATTAGTGGCGAGGTATTAGTTTGTTAACCTCTCCTTTGTGAAGGTTAACAAGGAGATAGTATTATGTGATTCCGTTTGACAAGTCAAACGTGAATACGAATATGAAAATGAGGTGACTGTTGACCGTTTTTCACACTGCGAATAAGCACCAAAGGATTAATTGATGGATCTGCTGCAAGGTACTGAACTTTCCAAAGTGAAGTTTGGCGTGCGGTATGGTAGTTTAAAAAAAAAATCATTTTGTGAAAATCCGCATGCTAAAGTTAATTTTGGGAACGAATCAAGAGGCTAATAGGATCTGATTGAGGAAAATCATAGGAGGCGTACTTAGGTTGAGGGGAAACTCAACGCTACTGGCTAATTCGGAAAGGAATTGGGTGCGTCGTAGATAAATAGGTTGTGAGGAAAGTTACAATAAAAGAAGAAGGGTTCTGAGTTATGTTTAATAGTTGTTTTGAGAACAACTGAGGTGATTTCATTGCTTTCGAGATTACTTGATGGTCCCACGGTTTATTTTTACGTTTAAGGTCAAAGTTTTTAGTAAAACCCAAATCTCTTTTTTTTTGAAAAATTTTATCTCGAAATCTTGGGAGCGAGTCAAGGGGTTTCATAAATGACTTTTCCGTCACATTTGTCAATGTGTACGAGAACTGCTATGTAATTCTTAGAAAAAAAAATTGTTGAGAACGTGTTTACACCCTTCGAGAAAATCATGTTTGTACTTATCTCTACCGAGGAGTACCAATTTGTGGATCTCATATTCAACATATATTATATCAAGTGTCTTGTATTAGACCATTTGATTTGGATTAATCAAAGTTGGGGAGCAAGAGAGTTCGAACTATAACCTTAGAAGTGTTCTAGGGCTGTAGTGGATCATACTTGACGATTGATGTGCCGGATTGGAAAGATTTTCTACACTCATTTCGTTAATTTAAGATTGTTTTCTCGCAAATTTAGACATTTCTGAGAATGTCGATCCTCGGTTAGTCGGATGAAAGACTTAGCGAAATTTTGAGGACAAAATTCTTTCAAGTTGGGGAGAATGTAACATCCTCAAAATAATTAATGGAATTATTTGGATGTTAACCCAATTGAATTATTTTAGTACTTGACTGGTAAATTTATTGAGTGCTAAAATTATTTATTGGCTGTCATCGGATCGTTAACCGGATAATACGGGTTAAGGAAGTTTTGGAATCGAAATAAGAGATCTAGAGCAATGTGGTAATTTTACCACGTTACCACTTATATATTAATAAATATATATATATATGTGTGTGTGTGTTTTAAATGAAAGAAAGAAAAGAAAGAAAGGAAACACGCGAGAGACAGAAGGGAGAAACAGAGAGAATGAGAGAAAAGAAAAGAAAAGAGAAAGAAAGGGTGAGGAGGAAGAAGAGGAAAAAGGGGAAAGTTAGGCTCATCAAAACGACTTCCTTCCAACACGAAAAATGCTCAGCGTTACTTCCTCTTCGATTTGGTACCAAGATCTTCATCATCAACTCACTCTCTCTCACTTTGCCATTTTCAAATTTAAGAGGAAAATGGAGGTTTTTGTTGTTCAAGCTCAAAGGAAAGCTTTGGATGGTGTTTGGGAGCGAGCTCCAGGTGGATTACGCGAATATTGAAGTCCGATTTGGGGTTTTTGAAGAATTAAAGGTTAGGGTTCAAAAATTGGGTTTATGTGTGAATAGTGGTGATTGGAGGTTGAAGATAATGAATAGTAATTCCATGGAAGTTTTGTGATTGATTGTAGGTTCAAGCTTTGGAAGCGGCTTTGTGTGTCGCCGGAACGTGCAATGAATTCGGGGAATGTTCGTGTGGTTACTCGGTGAATTCGGCTTGATCGTGGTTCACGCTTCAAGGGTGAGTTTTACTCACGTTTAGGTTTTTAAATTAATAAACTTAATTTGTGAAATGTGTTTCGGTTTTGGTTCGTTGTCAAAACGTATTTTGTACGAAAATCGCGTTTTATGTCCAATTGGTTTTTGGATTGATTGATTGATGATTTGATGATGATTATTATTGTTGTATATGTTTTGGACTGTTTTATGTTGGGACTGGACTGGAACAGGTATCGGAATTGGTCGGAACTACGAAAAATGCGAAAACGGGATAAAATATAATGCTGTCAAAAGCGCACGAGTCGTGCGTCTCAGGCGCACGGACCGTGCGTGTCATTCTGTTTGTTTTCAAAAATGCATTACAGGGCGCACGACCCGTGCGTGTGGGAGCACGGACCGTGCGCTGTGTTCTGTCCAAATTTTCCAAACTTGCCCGAAACGATCCCGACCGATTCCAATCCTCTCCCAATCCTTTCCTAACCCTTCTATAATGATATTAGGCTTATAATGCCATGATTTTGGGTATGTTTCAAAAGGGATTTATAAAATACTTTTGAAGTTGAAATTGTTTCGAAAAGTCGAACCATAGTACACGTGTGCGGATATGTCTATTAATAATAAAGCGGACTATGAGTCCTACGTGGTACGGTATAACTGACGCGGGATGATTATTAATTATTCGTCAAAACCGGTCTACGATTCACGATATATATATATATATTATATCGACAATAGGAAATGACCCAATGCGGGTATTATGTTCGATTAACGGTCAAATGTAGATGGACTAAATGTTCATTGAGTATAGGTGAACTAACAGGTCATCGAGTATAGATATATTTAATATATATCGGGTTTGGGTGACGACCCATGTTGACATACTAGGAGGGGCAGTCATGATCCCCTACCCTAGGCTCTGAGGCCAATAGTGAAACAATTATTGGCAAGGGGTTCGCTGGGATTAGCCTCGGGGCAGTCAGTGGTGTGTCGAAGAGTATTGGGTAACGTTCGCCGGGATTAGCCTCAGGGCAGTCGGTGGTACGTTACCAAGATTTTGTAGTGTGGTTCGCCGGGATTAGCCTCGGGGCAGTCGGTGACGCACTAAGTTATAGCAGATCCACCGGGATTAGTCTCTGGGCAGTCGGTGGAATGCTATGTGTAAAATAATGCGGTTCATCGGGAGTTAGCGTTCGCGTAGTCGATGCCGTGTTGAGTTACCAATGTTTTAAAACTGGACCGAGAGCGCTAGTAGGGGTCTCGGTAGAACTCACTGAGATTGTATCTCATTGTTTATATGTTGTTGTTTTACAGATAAGCAGGGAAAGTGGAGATCCAAGATGTAACACCCTAAATATTTAATTAAATTATTTAATTAAGTGTTTAGGAATTTAAATTAATTAAGTGGATATAATTTAATTATTAGAAATTATATTAAAATGTGTAGGGGGTATTAGAGGATGGAGGTGCCAAATTAGATGGACTTGGGCTTAAGTGAGAAGCCCAAGCCCATGAATCCAGTCATATGCGAAGTGGTGCCATGCGCGTGTGTGTGTGTTGCGCCAAGGCGCTGGGCGCTGAGCGCCCGGCTGTGCGCGTGTGCGTGTGTGTTGCGCCAAGGCGCTGGGCGCCAGGCGCTGGGCGCTGAGCGCCCGGGTGTGTGCGTGCGTGCGTTGCTCCTTGCTAGGCGCTGGGCGCCAGGTGCCTGGGCGCTGGGCGCCCATGGCGCCAGTTTTCAGGATGTTCCAAATTATTTTCGAAAACTGTTTTCGCTATATCTTTTGACTCGAATATCCGTTTTGAACGATTCAAAAAGCGTTGTGAAGCATTTTCAGTGGTCTATCTGTGTGTTCCATTTTTAAAGATAAAAACTTATAATTTCAGAAGCTTGCTGGGCGCCCAAGTGGCTGTCCCCTGTGGTTGTTGCTGTGATATTGAAAACGCATTTAGTGCCTTTAAAAATTCTCTTTCGTGTACGACCAGTGGTTGTTAACGAAGTAGTGTCAAAAATGTTGATTTTGACGATGATGCCCCTAGTGGCTAGTTAAATGAGTGTTTTGCCCTTAGTGGCTATTATTATTTATAGTGACGTGTAAATGACCGTTTTGCCCTTAGTGGCTATTATTATTTATAGTGACGTGTAAATGACCGTTTTGCCCTTAGTGGCTATTATTATTTATAATGACGTGTATATGACGATGATGCCCTTGGTGGCTAGTAAAGGACGTTTTTGCCCTCAGTGGCTATTGTTTGAGCTGATGATATTTATGTGTAAGTGACGATGAAAACCCAGTGACGTTTGAGGCCCGAAAGGCTAAGTGATGTTAAGGTCTAAAGGGCCAAGTGACGTTGTGTGTTGATTGTGAATTTGACAGGTGTTGTGCTTCTTGTGAGCAAACCGGTAAGTGACGGGTCACATAGTTGACTATGATTTGTGTATTTGTGTGTTTGTGAGTGGTGCATGTCATAGTGTCTCATGCCCATATGCATAAACCCAGTGACGTTTTTGAGGCCCATGTGGCTAAGTGACGATGAGGCCTTAAGGGCTAAGCGACGTTTGTGAAAAGGTACCTCATGCATATGCCCGCGAGTGGGTTGCATTTCATACGCCTACATGACATGAGATGAGTTATTGTAAGTGATGTGAATGATGATTGTGATGTGAATAATTTAGAGCTGTGACTTGACTGATGTACTTATCATATTTTCTATTATATGGATTGAAATGATGCTCACCCTTTCCTGTTTGAATGTTACCCCCGTGTTGGTAACGTGCAGGTGATTCCCAGTGAAGGCCTTAGCTTCACTTCTTGAGTCTAGTCGTCATGCTCTGATACGTAGCACCTGGGGGGATGTATTTGATGCTTTGCTGATGTGCTTAGATTGTTTTTATACTGTTGATGTGTTGATTAACTTTTCCGCTGCGTTGATGTTGGATTTTATGACTTAGTTTCGATGTTTGGAAGTCTCCCTATTGTGGAGTGCTATGTATTGCACCTTTGACGACGTACTATTTTATTTGAGACTTGAGGTTTATTTTGACGTATGTGTGACACCCTCGTGGTGGAATCGAAAATGATTTTTGAACTCTGATTTTCTTAATTAAAATAAAAGGGTAGAAAGGGGGTGTTACAATATCAGAGCAGTTCGGTCTGTCCGGCCAAGTTGTCCAGTCGTAGTGTCAACTGACAACGGTGTGTTGTCAGTTATATCTAACTGCTGTTTGGTTGTAGCAAGTGAGTTGAGATGGCTGGGAGGATCGCTGCTGCTGTTGTTGAGCTGCTGCTGCTGATGTTGGGCTGCTGCTGCTGTTGTTGAGCTGCTGCTGCTGATGTTGGACTGCTGCTGATTGTGGTGGGAAGTTGTGTGTTGGTTATAGGCAGCTGAATAAGGTATCTATCAAGAACAAGTATCCGCTCCCGAGGATCGGCGATTTGATGGATCGGTTAGCGGGTGCCCGTGTTTTCAGCAAAATTGATTTGAGGTCTGGATATCATCAGATTAAAATAAAGGATGAAGATGTTCAGAAGACAGCGTTCAGGACAAGGTATGGGCATTATGAATATTCAGTGATGCCGTTCGGTGTGACCAATGCTCCTGGTGTATTTATGGAATATATGAACCGTATTTTCCATAATTACCTAGATCGGTTTGTGGTGATCTTCATAGATGACATTCTAGTCTATTCTAAGTCAGAGGAAGAACATGCTGAGCATCTGAAGACAGTGTTAGAAGTTCTGAAAGAGGAAAAGTTGTATGCTAAGTTATCAAAGTGTGAATTCTGGCTGAAAGAGGTGAGTTTCCTTGGGCACGTGATTTCTGGTAATGGTATTGCGGTTGATCCGGCAAAAGTAGAAGCAGTGTTGGAGTGGGAGGCTCCGAAGTCCGCAACAGAGATTAGAAGCTTTTTGGGTTTGGCTGGGTACTACAGGAGGTTCATCGAGGGTTTTTCCAGGTTGGCTCTTCCGTTGACTCAGTTGACTTGTAAGGGTAAAGTTTTTGTTTGGGATGCTCGGTGTGAGGAAAGTTTTATGGAACTGAAAAAGAGATTGACGACGTCGCCTGTTTTGACGTTGCCTAATCCAGAGAAGCCATTTGTTGTGTATTGTGACGCTTCGAAGATGGGTCTGGGTGGTGTGCTGATGCAAGATGGAAAGGTTGTTGCGTATGCGTCGAGGCAATTGCGGGTTCATGAGAAAAATTACCCTACGCATGATTTGGAATTGGCTGCTGTGGTATTTGTGCTTAAGATTTGGAGGCACTACCTTTATGGTTCGAGGTTCGAAGTGTTCAGTGATCATAAGAGTCTAAAGTATCTGTTCGATCAGAAAGAGTTGAATATGAGACAGCATCGGTGGTTGGAGCTCTTGAAGGATTATGACTTTGGTTTGAACTATCATCCCGGCAAAGCTAATGTCGTGGCTGATGTACTTATCATATTTTCTATTATATGGATTGAAATGATGCTCACCCTTTCCTGTTTGAATGTTACCCCCGTGTTGGTAACGTGCAGGTGATTCCCAGTGAAGGCCTTAGCTTCACTTCTTGAGTCTAGTCGTCAAGCTCTGATACGTAGCACCTGGGGGGATGTATTTGATGCTTTGCTGATGTGCTTAGATTGTTTTTATACTGTTGATGTGTTGATTAACTTTTCCGCTGCGTTGATGTTGGATTTTATGACTTAGTTTCGATGTTTGGAAGTCTCCCTATTGTGGAGTGCTATGTATTGCACCTTTGACGACGTACTATTTTATTTGAGACTTGAGGTTTATTTTGACGTATGTGTGACACCCTCGTGGTGGAATCGAAAATGATTTTTGAACTCTGATTTTCTTAATTAAAATAAAAGGGTAGAAAGGGGGTGTTACATTAGTGGTATCAGAGCAGTTCGGTCTGTCCGGCCAAGTTGTCCAGTCGTAGTGTCAACTGACAACGGTGTGTTGTCAGTTATATCTAACTGCTGTTTGGTTGTAGCAAGTGAGTTGAGATGGCTGGGAGGATCGCTGCTGCTGTTGTTGAGCTGCTGCTGCTGATGTTGGGCTGCTGCTGCTGTTGTTGAGCTGCTGCTGCTGATGTTGGACTGCTGCTGATTGTGGTGGGAAGTTGTGTGTTGGTTATAGGCAGCTGAATAAGGTATCTATCAAGAACAAGTATCCGCTCCCGAGGATCGGCGATTTGATGGATCGGTTAGCGGGTGCCCGTGTTTTCAGCAAAATTGATTTGAGGTCTGGATATCATCAGATTAAAATAAAGGATGAAGATGTTCAGAAGACAGCGTTCAGGACAAGGTATGGGCATTATGAATATTCAGTGATGCCGTTCGGTGTGACCAATGCTCCTGGTGTATTTATGGAATATATGAACCGTATTTTCCATAATTACCTAGATCGGTTTGTGGTGATCTTCATAGATGACATTCTAGTCTATTCTAAGTCAGAGGAAGAACATGCTGAGCATCTGAAGACAGTGTTAGAAGTTCTGAAAGAGGAAAAGTTGTATGCTAAGTTATCAAAGTGTGAATTCTGGCTGAAAGAGGTGAGTTTCCTTGGGCACGTGATTTCTGGTAATGGTATTGCGGTTGATCCGGCAAAAGTAGAAGCAGTGTTGGAGTGGGAGGCTCCGAAGTCCGCAACAGAGATTAGAAGCTTTTTGGGTTTGGCTGGGTACTACAGGAGGTTCATCGAGGGTTTTTCCAGGTTGGCTCTTCCGTTGACTCAGTTGACTTGTAAGGGTAAAGTTTTTGTTTGGGATGCTCGGTGTGAGGAAAGTTTTATGGAACTGAAAAAGAGATTGACGACGTCGCCTGTTTTGACGTTGCCTAATCCAGAGAAGCCATTTGTTGTGTATTGTGACGCTTCGAAGATGGGTCTGGGTGGTGTGCTGATGCAAGATGGAAAGGTTGTTGCGTATGCGTCGAGGCAATTGCGGGTTCATGAGAAAAATTACCCTACGCATGATTTGGAATTGGCTGCTGTGGTATTTGTGCTTAAGATTTGGAGGCACTACCTTTATGGTTCGAGGTTCGAAGTGTTCAGTGATCATAAGAGTCTAAAGTATCTGTTCGATCAGAAAGAGTTGAATATGAGACAGCATCGGTGGTTGGAGCTCTTGAAGGATTATGACTTTGGTTTGAACTATCATCCCGGCAAAGCTAATGTCGTGGCTGATGTACTTATCATATTTTCTATTATATGGATTGAAATGATGCTCACCCTTTCCTGTTTGAATGTTACCCCCGTGTTGGTAACGTGCAGGTGATTCCCAGTGAAGGCCTTAGCTTCACTTCTTGAGTCTAGTCGTCAAGCTCTGATACGTAGCACCTGGGGGGATGTATTTGATGCTTTGCTGATGTGCTTAGATTGTTTTTATACTGTTGATGTGTTGATTAACTTTTCCGCTGCGTTGATGTTGGATTTTATGACTTAGTTTCGATGTTTGGAAGTCTCCCTATTGTGGAGTGCTATGTATTGCACCTTTGACGACGTACTATTTTATTTGAGACTTGAGGTTTATTTTGACGTATGTGTGACACCCTCGTGGTGGAATCGAAAATGATTTTTGAACTCTGATTTTCTTAATTAAAATAAAAGGGTAGAAAGGGGGTGTTACATTAGTGGTATCAGAGCAGTTCGGTCTGTCCGGCCAAGTTGTCCAGTCGTAGTGTCAACTGACAACGGTGTGTTGTCAGTTATATCTAACTGCTGTTTGGTTGTAGCAAGTGAGTTGAGATGGCTGGGAGGATCGCTGCTGCTGTTGTTGAGCTGCTGCTGCTGATGTTGGGCTGCTGCTGCTGTTGTTGAGCTGCTGCTGCTGATGTTGGACTGCTACTGATTGTGGTGGGAAGTTGTGTGTTGGTTATAGGCAGCTGAATAAGGTATCTATCAAGAACAAGTATCCGCTCCCGAGGATCGGCGATTTGATGGATCGGTTAGCGGGTGCCCGTGTTTTCAGCAAAATTGATTTGAGGTCTGGATATCATCAGATTAAAATAAAGGATGAAGATGTTCAGAAGACAGCGTTCAGGACAAGGTATGGGCATTATGAATATTCAGTGATGCCGTTCGGTGTGACCAATGCTCCTGGTGTATTTATGGAATATATGAACCGTATTTTCCATAATTACCTAGATCGGTTTGTGGTGATCTTCATAGATGACATTCTAGTCTATTCTAAGTCAGAGGAAGAACATGCTGAGCATCTGAAGACAGTGTTAGAAGTTCTGAAAGAGGAAAAGTTGTATGCTAAATTATCAAAGTGTGAATTCTGGCTGAAAGAGGTGAGTTTCCTTGGGCACGTGATTTCTGGTAATGGTATTGCGGTTGATCCGGCAAAAGTAGAAGCAGTGTTGGAGTGGGAGGCTCCGAAGTCCGCAACAGAGATTAGAAGCTTTTTGGGTTTGGCTGGGTACTACAGGAGGTTCATCGAGGGTTTTTCCAGGTTGGCCCTTCCGTTGACTCAGTTGACTTGTAAGGGTAAAGTTTTTGTTTGGGATGCTCGGTGTGAGGAAAGTTTTATGGAACTGAAAAAGAGATTGACGACGTCGCCTGTTTTGACGTTGCCTAATCCAGAGAAGCCATTTGTTGTGTATTGTGACGCTTCGAAGATGGGTCTGGGTGGTGTGCTGATGCAAGATGGAAAGGTTGTTGCGTATGCGTCGAGGCAATTGCGGGTTCATGAGAAAAATTACCCTACGCATGATTTGGAATTGGCTGCTGTGGTATTTGTGCTTAAGATTTGGAGGCACTACCTTTATGGTTCGAGGTTCGAAGTGTTCAGTGATCATAAGAGTCTAAAGTATCTGTTCGATCAGAAAGAGTTGAATATGAGACAGCGTCGGTGGTTGGAGCTCTTGAAGGATTATGACTTTGGTTTGAACTATCATCCCGGCAAAGCTAATGTCGTGGCTGATGCTTTAAGCAGAAAGTCTTTGCATATGTCGGCAATGATGGTGAAGGAATTAGAGTTGATCGAGGAATTCAGAGATTTGAGCTTGGTTTGTAAAATGACACCTCGCAGTGTCAAGCTGGGAATGTTAAAGACCGATAATGATTTCCTGGGCAGCATCAGAGAGGCTCAGAAGTCAGACGTCAAGTTGGTGGATTTAATTAATGGGGTTGGTCAATCTGAAGGGGAAGATTTCAAATTAGATTCCAGTGGCGTGTTGAGGTTCCGGGGTAGGATCTGTGTTCCGGACGATGAAGAGAGGAGAAAGGCAATTTTAGAGGAGGGTCACCGTAGCAAGTTGAGTATCCATCCTGGAGCGACGAAAATGTATCAAGATCTGAAAAAGATGTTTTGGTGGTATGGTATGAAGAGAGATGTGGCACAGTTTGTGTATGCCTGTTTGACCTGTCAGAAATCTAAGGTTGAGCATCAGAAGCCTGCGGGGTTAATGCAACCGTTGGAGGTTCCAGAATGGAAGTGGGATAGCATTGCGATGGACTTTGTGACGGGGTTGCCGAATTCAGTTAAGGGTCATGACGCTATTTGTGTGATCGTTGATAGGTTAACGAAGTCTGCTCACTTTATTCCTATTAATATCACTTATCCGGTGTCGAGGTTGGCAGAGGTCTATGTCAAAGAAATTGTGAAGTTGCACGGTGTTCCGAAGAGTATTGTGTCAGACAGGGATCCAAGGTTCACTTCTGAGTTTTGGACGAGTTTGCAGAAGGAATTGGGTTCAAAGCTGAAAATGAGTTCAGCATATCATCCTCAGACAGACGGTCAGTCAGAGAGGACAATTCAGTCGTTAGAGGATTTGTTGAGGGCTTGTGTATTGGAACAGCGGGGTTCATGGGATTCCTACCTTGCGTTGATTGAGTTTACCTATAACAACAGTTACCATTCCAGTATCGGGATGGCACCATTTGAAGCATTGTATGGCCGAAAGTGTAGAACGCCATTGTGTTGGTATGAGTCGGGAGAGAGTGTAGTGTTGGGACCGGAGATTGTCCGGGCTACTACAGAGAAGATCAAGATGATCCGTGAAAAGATGAAAGCTTCGCAGAGTCGTCAGAAGAGTTATCATGATAAGCGGGGGAAGGATTTAGAATTTCAGGAGGGTGAGCATGTTTTCTTAAGGGTTTCTCCTATTACCGGTGTTGGTCGAGCGTTGAAATCGAAGAAGCTCACTCCTCGATTTGTTGGTCCTTATCAGATCTCTGAAAGAATCGGAAATGTGGCGTATAGAGTGGCTTTACCGCCAAATCTTTCGAATTTGCACGACGTGTTTCATGTGTCGCAACTTCGGAAGTATGTTTCGGATCCATCTCATGTGATCCATATGGACGATGTAGAGGTGCGGGATAATCTCACTGCGGAGACGATGCCCGTGCGGATTTAAGACCGTGAAGTGAAAGTACTTAGAGGCAAAGAGATTGCATTAGTGAAAGTGGTTTGACTAGGAGCTGCCGGCGAGAGTATGACTTGGGAGCTGGAGAGCAAGATGCGAGAGTCCTACCCAGAGTTATTTGATCAGGTAAATTTCGAGGACGAAATATTCTAAGTGGGGGAGAGTTGTAACACCCTAAATATTTAATTAAATTATTTAATTAAGTGTTTAGGAATTTAAATTAATTAAGTGGATATAATTTAATTATTAGAAATTATATTAAAATGTGTAGGGGGTATTAGAGGATGGAGGTGCCAAATTAGATGGACTTGGGCTTAAGTGAGAAGCCCAAGCCCATGAATCCAGTCATATGCGAAGTGGTGCCTAGGGGTTAGGGTTCTTTGGTGATCATTTGCGAAAAATTGAGAATGGAGAGGAGGAGAGAAGGAAGTGCGCCGTAGGGAGGAGGAGAGGAGAAGTGCAAGTCGCAAGCTCCAAGGAGAAAAGAGAAGGTGTGATCCGGTTGCCGTGGTTCCGTTCGTGATCGTCTCTAGAGATCCTACTCTTCGAATACGAGGTTAGGGGAGCTCTATCCTTCCATCTAATAGATCTCATGATAGGTCCTAGATCTAGGGTTTTAGACTAGATCCTTGATGTATGCCATGTTTCTTAATGTTTCCTGATGTTTCTTGATGTTCTTGATGCTCTTGATTTGTCCTTGATGGTGAAATTATACATACATATGTATATGCATATATGCGAATTGATTTACCATTTGAACATAGATATGACGTGATCTATGCGTTTGTTTTGATGATGATGGCACTTGTGTGTTCATGAAATTGCAATTGGGTGTGTTGGATGCTTGAAGGTTCGCATATGTGTGTGCATAGGCGCCTAGGGTGCCATAGTGTTGATGTTGATAATGAGTAAAATGATTTTGATGATGTGAATAAAGTTTGATTTTGGTGGTTGGAATTTTGGGTGTGTCAAAAAGTATATTTTGATGTTTTGAAATTGGCAAAAGTTGGTTTTTAGGTGTTTTTGATGTTGCTGGAAAACTGGGTGTGTTGCGCAGGATGTTGCCTCTGCGCCAGTTGCAGTGTGCTGTGTGTTAGCGCTGGGGCGCTGGGTGCCAGCGCTGGGCGCTGAGCGCCCATGCGCGTGTGTGTGTGTGTTGCGCCAAGGCGCTGGGCGCTGAGCGCCCGGCTGTGCGCGTGTGCGTGTGTGTTGCGCCAAGGCGCTGGGCGCCAGGCGCTGGGCGCTGAGCGCCCGGGTGTGTGCGTGCGTGCGTTGCTCCTTGCTAGGCGCTGGGCGCCAGGTGCCTGGGCGCTGGGCGCCCATGGCGCCAGTTTTCAGGATGTTCCAAATTATTTTCGAAAACTGTTTTCGCTATATCTTTTGACTCGAATATCCGTTTTGAACGATTCAAAAAGCGTTGTGAAGCATTTTCAGTGGTCTATCTGTGTGTTCCATTTTTAAAGATAAAAACTTATAATTTCAGAAGCTTGCTGGGCGCCCAAGTGGCTGTCCCCTGTGGTTGTTGCTGTGATATTGAAAACGCATTTAGTGCCTTTAAAAATTCTCTTTCGCGTACGACCAGTGGTTTTTAACGAAGTAGTGTCAAAAATGATGATTTTGACGATGGTGCCCCTAGTGGCTAGTTAAATGACTGTTTTGCCCTTAGTGGCTATTATTATTTATAGTGACGTGTAAATGACCGTTTTGCCCTTAGTGGCTATTATTATTTATAGTGACGTGTAAATGACCGTTTTGCCCTTAGTGGCTATTATTATTTATAATGACGTGTATATGACGATGATGCCCTTGGTGGCTAGTAAAGGACGTTTTTGCCCTCAGTGGCTATTGTTTGAGCTGATGATATTTATGTGTAAGTGACGATGAAAACCCAGTGACGTTTGAGGCCCGAAAGGCTAAGTGATGTTAAGGTCTAAAGGGCCAAGTGACGTTGTGTGTTGATTGTGAATTTGACAGGTGATGTGCTTCTTGTGAGCAAACCGGTAAGTGACGGGTCACATAGTTGACTATGATTTGTGTATTTGTGTGTTTGTGAGTGGTGCATGTCATAGTGTCTCATGCCCATATGCATAAACCCAGTGACGTTTTTGAGGCCCATGTGGCTAAGTGACGATGAGGCCTTAAGGGCTAAGCGACGTTTGTGAAAAGGTACCTCATGCATATGCCCGCGAGTGGGTTGCATTTCATACGCCTACATGACATGAGATGAGTTATTGTAAGTGATGTGAATGATGATTGTGATGTGAATAATTTAGAGCTGTGACTTGACTGATGTACTTATCATATTTTCTATTATATGGATTGAAATGATGCTCACCCTTTCCTGTTTGAATGTTACCCCCGTGTTGGTAACGTGCAGGTGATTCCCAGTGAAGGCCTTAGCTTCACTTCTTGAGTCTAGTCGTCATGCTCTGATACGTAGCACCTGGGGGGATGTATTTGATGCTTTGCTGATGTGCTTAGATTGTTTTTATACTGTTGATGTGTTGATTAACTTTTCCGCTGCGTTGATGTTGGATTTTATGACTTAGTTTCGATGTTTGGAAGTCTCCCTATTGTGGAGTGCTATGTATTGCACCTTTGACGACGTACTATTTTATTTGAGACTTGAGGTTTATTTTGACGTATGTGTGACACCCTCGTGGTGGAATCGAAAATGATTTTTGAACTTTGATTTTCTTAATTAAAATAAAATGGTAGAAAGGGGGTGTTACACAAGAGGCACGAGTAGGTGGTACTCGGATGGTTGCTGAAGACTTAGCTTTATGCTTAAGTGTATATCTTTCCTTGTTATCTGTATATCAAGACATTTTGTCTTTAGCGTTATGTATTTATTTCCGCTTTCTTGTACGATATTGAACACTGTATTTCACTGATGGTTTGTGGTCTTATTTATGTTTAAGACTGTCCTGTTGTTATTCAGTGAAAATTTTATAGTGGTGTTCAGTATTTAAACAGAAAATATATCTCTGATGATTTAGGTTTGGTACACTTGGGTATTTTTACTCGATAAAAATACCGGGGTGTTACAGACAATTTTGCCCTTGGCCCATAAAACGATAGTTTAGGTGGTGAAAATTCCCTTCGGTACAAAACTTTCTCGATTAATCCGGTTCCGATCTGAAATTCCTCAATTCTTTCGGTTCGTAATTAATTTTATTCTTCGTAATTATATTTTAATAACTAGGGATGTGAAAAGACAGATTTGCCCTTCAGCCCCAATTGCTCGTTTAAATTATGAATAGGCCACCCTTTAATGGAGAATAAGATTTCTTGACAAATTTATCGACATATTAATCCCCGAGACGCGACCAATTATTCCCACAAATAATTATTCGGTCTTAGGCATCATAGTACGAGTCTTTTAAAAATTTGGGATGTTAAAGATGGATCAGATTAATCATACAAGTCAAAATACTCTGAATCCTAATCCTAACCATTACTTTCCATGAATTGATGTATTATTTAATATGATTCCCGCGATGGATCATCGACTCATATATTATGCTTGATTTATATTTTTGTTTTGGACAATGCATGCTTCTAAAACTTTTAAGTCATGTTATGAGATTGTGACGGTGTAAATATAGGAATTTACTATTTACTATTTGCCTAAAATGTACTAGTGTTTAATACTTGTTGTATTTTTCATTTTAGTACTATACACTTTTTAGAAGTTGTACTAGTTGTACTAACAAGGGAATATTCTCTCAATGATTGTATTGTAATGTGGCTACTCAATCATTAATGAAAGATATCATCAATCATTATATAATTAAATCTTCTATCTTACATTCTCTCATTTCAATAAGAATATCTATCCTAGATTTATCTTAGATTTCATCTTCTTCGGGAACCATTCCACCATTCACTACAACATTTTGACCCAAAGGCAACGCCTGAAAACCGTTGCGTAAAGCCAAAAAACCGTTGCCTTACCTTTCGGCAACGGTTTTGAAACCGTTGTTTCTGCGGCCGTTGCCTAAACTAAAGGCAACGGTTTTTTGTGATCAAAGGCAACACAAACCTAAAACCGTTGCCATTGATAACCTAAACGCAACGGTTTTGACTTTTACGAATCGGCAACACTTAAAAACCGTTGCTAGTTAAGGCAACACTTAAAAACCGTTGCCAGTTAAGGCAACACTTCAAAAACGTTGCCATAGATAATAAAAAATGAAAAAAAATAATAGAAAAAAGATTAGAGGTCCATTCCTTCCAAACATATTATGTGTGATATCACTTAAATTTAATGACAATCAATTAATAACACAATACAGCAAAAACATGCACTATCTTCAATTTTGCCTACACAATTCTTGGTTTCTAAAAACATCCAAAATTACAATTCACGATAAAATGACAAAATGTTCATAATCCTAAGAACAAACAGTCGCGGTTTTCTTATGAAAAATCCATTTCCACCTAGCATTGTATCATATCAAATCCAATTCACTGTCTAATACAAAAAATATAAACACTGTTTACTCTAGTTGACTACCACCATCTCCATGATTAGTTGAAACAACAAGATAGTGCTTTTGAAGAGTGAAGAACAATCATAACAACATTTTTATTCATTCATAAAAGAGATTGTACTATCAGCTGCAACAGCAACAAGATAAAGAACATGTGTTAAGATATTGGCAAGTGTACCAAATCGTTCAAGTAATAAAATCGGTAAGAACCGGATATCGTCCTCAAGGATCGAAGTCAATTTACTAAGACGTTGACAACAGCTAATAGAAACCAAATTAAAAGGGGTTTGTTTGATAATTGTTGAGCTATCAAGCTCGAAGTAAAGCAATTAAATATTTTTGTGTTTTTAATAATAAAAAGCCGAAAAACGAGTTGAAAGAATACGATGGAAAAGAATGCTAGGGACGAATTCCTATTGATTTCACCCTATTGCCACTGATTTAATTTGAAAGTTAATCTCTCTCTCTAATCTTGCTATCAAACTCACAACATTAACCAATTCCTAGTTCCTTAGGTAACTAGTCCTTTATCGATAACTAAAAGCCCTAATCCCTTAGGTGATTCTAATTACCAACAAGCATTAAAGTAAGAATTTGTAATATACTACAACTCATAGAATATCCCTAAACCACAAATTGAAGGTATCGAAATTCAAACATTCAATAATAAAACTCCCATTTCATAATTGAACAAAAGATCATTGTATGAGTTTTCCAACCATAAAAAGCATTAAGCGTAGAAATTCGATACACAAAATACGAGAGAGTACGATACAAATACGATACTAAACCAGCGACAATAGAGTTACATCAATATCCCTTCATCCCTAACATAAAGAAATTTAGCTATTCATGATTAATGAAGAGAAATAAAGAAAATTACAAGTGGAAGATGATGATGAACACATATGAAGCTTCAATCCTTGTTCCCAAGTCTTGATTCTTCAGTAGCCGGCAGACGGAATCGCTCCTCTTTCAGTTCTAGGGTTCCAAAAACGTCCAAAAGTCCTTCAAAACGCGTGCTGGGCCTGATTTAATGTGTTTTCCGAAGTTTTGCGCCTCACTGGCGCTCCCAGCGCAACTTCAGCGCAACTCTGCGTGACTGTTTCTGTCAATCCGCGCGCGACTCGCGCTTCCAGCGCAGCTTCAGCGCGGATGAGGACGCTACAGTGGATTCTTGCGCCTCACTTGCGCTTCCAGCGCAGCTTCAGCGCAACTTGGCCGAAACCTTATTTCCTTGTATTTTTGAGCCTGTTTGCTTGCATTTCTTCGTTCTTCTCTTCACCTAGTCCCTGGGCACAAAAACACCACAAAACCCAGCATAAACACTGCAAAGCAATTAAATCCCAAATAAAACAACTTCTTAAATTTTCTCCTAACATTTTCCATTCATTCATCAACTTATTAAGTAAAATTCCCCTTTTTTGCAGTGAAAAACATCATGTGATGGGGATTCATCACAACCCCCAACTTGGACGTTTGCTTGTCCTCAAGCAAAGACACGACAAAACAAAGCCAAGACAATCTCAACATCAGATAACATGCAATAAATGGTGAATCCCTTTCTAAACAAGATAATTACGAACAATCAAAAGACAAGTTGAGCGGCAACTTTCAGACTGGTCACTCCAATTCCAACCCACACGTGGTATTCTTACTAGAATCATCTTGCTCAATAGTGTGTGTGTGACACTTAACTCAGTTGGACCATAGCTAGATTCAAAATGTATTCACCTAAAACTAGAGGGTTTCCTTCCGAGAATGCCAAAAATGGTTCAAAATATAGGGCAGATTAACGTTTCCACATAAGGATCAAGGGGCTTCAAGCACAACAAAGGGTCTTAAATAGGCCTTTCAGATTAGACCAGTGCACTAACTATTACCACACACATTTCACACGCAACACAACTATGCACACTTGTTGTTGGGCTACAACCCCTTTCATTACAATAGTATTTGGATTTGATCCACATTAGCTTTGGGACATTGCAGCAATTATCAGCTTAAACAACACAACACGGCATACACTTTAGCGTTACGGGTAGACGCTACAGTGCTGCACACACGCACCCCTACACACACGGCATACATTATAGCGTTACGGTTAGACGCCACAGTGCTGCACACACACATTAACACACACGGCATACACTATAACGTTACGGGTAGACGTTACAGTGCTGCACACACGCACCCAATGCACTGATCCTCCTACAATCATCATGCCCAGCCTTAGTACCACTGATGCACCCCCAACTTAGCTTCTACAACTACCCTAAATTTTTAGTGAAATTTTGGCGATTCCCATGGTCCACCACACTAGCTTAGCTGCCCACATCTCTAGGATCACTAAGTTCCACTAGTTAGTGTTTTAAGTGTGGAAGCAAGATTGTACTAATTTGATCACCACAGGGGTATTATTCGCTCAGTTCTCCCGAATCATCATAAAGTTTGCTCAACTGTCTCTCTTTTTTTTTTTTTTTAGCAGGAAATTCACCACATGACTGCATTTTTTCTGATAGTAAAACTGACAATAGGTCCTCCCCCCCCCCCCCCCCCACTTAAACATAGCAGTGTCCTCACTGATTAATTTAGGGGAAGACCTATTTACAACGACTAAGACTAAAACAAAAATAAAATTAAAATTAAACCTACGAAACTACAACTACTAAAGGAAACACAAGGCACAATCAAATAAAGCAAAAGAGAAGGGACAGATAAAAAGTAACCTGGCAGTGAGTAGACTACTCAACCGCGTCCAGAGTCTGGAGGAGGCGCCTGAAAGATGTCCGCCTCAGGATCCAACTGCTCTCCCCGCTGCATCATGCACATAGCTCTGTACATGCTTCTCATCCCTATCTCCATCCGCTCCTGTCTGGCTGCCATCCGCTGCTGATCCACTGCTAATAAATCCATTCTTGCTTGAATATGCTGAAAGTCCTCAGCGTGTGGATCAACCCAAGGTTCATCCATGGAGAATGTTGGTTCTTCCTCTTGGTGCTGCTCTTGTGGATGTTCTTCTCTGTGCCCTGGCTGCTCAAAATACCCACCCCCAGTGATGGTCCGAATCCAAGACCCAGTGATTGCAGCAGATGGTTCAATAGTCTCTTCATCGGCATCAGCAACAACTCCTGCTCTCTCACATAGCAAGGCAACGAGGCTGGCATGCCTCCAATAGCTAGGCGGGCTTCCACCCTTAAAGTTTGCAAAACAGCTTATTTCCTGGTTAAGCTCCCATCCTATATTGACCGGCTCTCCTCTCATAATGCACGCAGTGAGGCATGCCCTCTCAATGTTCAGCTCTGATTGGTTAGAGCTAGGGCATATAGTGGTGAGGACAAAAGATGCCCATGCTCTAGCAACTGGGGTGAGAGAAGTTGTCATTATTTTCCATGGTACCCCACTCCTATTCCTCACCCAATCCATTCCCGGTTTGCACAATGCCGCAGAGATCTCAGCTGCTCGCTCAGGGTTGTTCTTTATCCTTTCCCTATCGGCTTTGGTTCTGAGCCGGCTGTCCAAGATTTCCACATGTCGGATCCCAAACAGCCCATTGATGGTGTTAGAGTCATAAGGGATATTATGACCCCGCACGTAGCTTGTGGCCTCGGGGAATGTCAATCTCCCATCAACTGCTTGCTTGGGGAAAACATTTGAGAAGAATTCATATACTAACGCCTTGCTTACTCTTCTCGGGTAGGATACAAAATTATTCCACCCCCGGTTGTTAATGTTTTGCCGTATATCATCGAAGTCACCGGGGTGGAGAGTGATCGCCCTTTCCTTCACAAAATTTTGGTTAGCCTCAATTGACTCAAAAAACTTCTCACACCCCAAAGATCGAAACAAATCGGAGTTGTAGGATGGGTTGTGTGATTGGGAAGATGAACCCCTGCGAACTGCCTGCCTCTTCCGTGAGCTCTGAGCCATTTCCTGTATACACCACAGTTCAAGGTTGTACAAGTGGGTGAAGGTTAGTGCACATAGAACAAATAGCCAAATTACACAAGATCATCACCACATTGCTTCCTTGATGGAAACAAAGAGTTCACCTGGCCAGTTTACCAAACCTATTATAAGCACAAGTTTTTGTTCACACATTTTTGATTGAGGCATTTTTACAAACATATAGCATGCATAACTATTCCACATATGAACAACAACAACCAACAACCTTCACATTCCCCAAATTTGTTTCTTTTTCATTGCAATCAACCAGTTTAACAACATCCCAACCAATTAACCAATTCAAAGTCATGTTTTTATCAATTCCAACTTATTCAAAATCTAGTACAAAGCATAATTTTGGAAAAAGTATTGAGTTTACTTACTTGGTTGATGATGTTGAAGAACTAGATGATGCAAACAAGGAATGTTGGCAAGAAATTCTGGTGATTTTGGCCTTGGTTAGCAAAAACAATCGTGTGACCTAGAAGGGAAGGAGAGAGCACGCGAAGGGTGAAGGAGAAGACGTTGCGCAACTTCAGCGTGAGTGAGGCGCAGCTTTATATGCCAGAGTTGCGCCTGGAGCGCAACTTAAGCGCGAGTTCAG
Source organism: Astragalus membranaceus (assembly GCA_039519185.1). NCBI lineage: Eukaryota > Viridiplantae > Streptophyta > Magnoliopsida > Fabales > Fabaceae > Astragalus > Astragalus membranaceus. The sequence continues at coordinate 85,344,855 of CM076848.1, read as the reverse complement.
CGCGAAATGGCAGAAACAATCAAGCACTTCCTGTGCGTTCGCGCCTGGAGCGCAAGTGAGGCGCGGTTTCAGCGCGGTTTGGCAGAAACTCACGCCAATTTCCCTGTGTGCGCTGCGCTTGGAGCGCGAGTTAGGCGCAGGTTCAGCGCAATTGGACAGAAACTATTTTTAACATGCAACAACACTGTTTGTGACTAAAATGCACCTACTCTACGAAAAATAATGCAAAAATTAAAAGTGATAAGGGTTAAGAAATGTTGGGTTGCCTCCCAATAAGCGCTTCTTTAACGTCACTAGCTTGACGTTACCTCCGGTGTTAAGGGTCGCTTAAAACCAATGCCAGCTTCTCTCTCTCCACAACTTCGCCTAGGTACAGCTTCAACCTCTGCCCATTGACCTTGAAAGATCTTTTTGACTCAGGCTCCTCTACTTCAATTGCTCCATAAGGAGTCACTTCCTTGACTACAAAAGGCCCTGACCATTTGGATTTCAATTTCCCGGGAAACAACTTGAGTCTAGAGTTAAACAACAACACTTGTTGCCCTGGATGAAATTCTTTTCTTGAAATGTTCTTGTCATGGTACGCTTTCATTTTTTCCTTGTAGATCTTATTGTTCTCATATGCTTGCAGACGCATCTCATCCAATCCGTGTAGTTGTAGGATTCTCTTTTCCCCACAGGCCGAAGTGGTAAAATTCAAAAACTTTAGTGCCCAATACGCTTTGTGCTCAAGTTCAACCGGTAAATGGCAAGCTTTACCATAAACCAATTGATACGGTGACATGCCTAAAGGTGTCTTATAGGCTGTTCTATATGCCCAAAGCGCATCGTCTACCTTCAACGACCAATGCTTTCTTGAGCTTCCAACTGTCTTTTCCAAGATCCTCTTAATCTCTCTGTTTGAGACTTCTGCTTGACCATTGCTCTGAGGATGATAAGGAGTTGTCACTTTATGCGTAACACCATACTTGGAGAGAACATTGTTGAGTTGGGTGTTGCAAAAGTGGCTACCCCCATCACTGATTAGGACTCTTGGCACACCGAATCTAGAGAAGATGTTCTCCTTTATGAATTTAACCACAGTTTGGGAATCACTCTTAGCAGTGGCACTAGCTTCAACCCACTTGGAGACATAGTCGACTGCCACCAAGATGTACTCACAATTGAAAGAGGGTGGGATTGGTCCCATAAAATCTATGCCCCAACAATCAAACACTTCTACTTCAAGGATGGGATTCAATGGCATCTCCCCCTTACGTGAAATATTGCCAGTCCTCTGGCATTTGTCACAGCTTCTCACGTAGTCATGTGCATCCTTGAAGAGGGATGGCCAATGAAAACCAGATTGGAGGACCTTAGCAGCTGTGCGTTCCCCATTATAGTGCCCTCCACAGGGAGAGTCATGACAATGCCAGAGAATGCTTTTACTTTCTGCACCAGACACACATCTTCTCAAAAGTCCATCCGTCCCAACCTTGTAGAGATAAGGATCATCCCACAGGTAATGTTTGGCATCATGGAGGAACTTTTTCTTTTGTTGCCATGTGAGATCTTCCGGGACCTTTCCGGCTGCCTTGTAATTTGCAATGTCGGCGAACCAAGGTCTTTCTACAATGGCAAGCAACTTTTCATCCGGGAATTCTTCCAGGATTTCTTTTTCTAGAGCAGTCACTTCTTTGTTCTCTAGCCTTGACAAATGATCTGCTACCACGTTCTCGCTCCCTTTTTTGTCCTTGATTTCCAAGTCAAATTCCTGCAAAAGCAAAATCCATCTAAGGAGTCGAGGCTTAGACTCGCCCTTGGTTAGCAGATATTTAATTGCTGCATGGTCAGTAAAAACAATCACTTTCGATCCAACCAAATAGGAACGAAATTTTTCCAATGCAAATACTATGGCTAGCAATTCTTTTTCAGTTGTTGCATAGTTGACTTGATTCTCATTTAAGACCTTGCTAGCATAATAAATGGCATGGAAAAATTTCTCTGATCTCTGCCCCAATACAGCACCCACTGCGTAATCACTAGCATCGCACATGAGCTCAAACGGAGCATCCCATTTTGGGGCTACTATGACTGGAGCAGAGACAAGTTTTTCTTTTAGGATATTAAAAGCACACAGACAATCATTATCAAATACAAACTCAGCCTCCTTAACAAGTAGATTGCATAAAGGTTTTGCAATCTTGGAGAAGTCTTTTATGAAACGTCGATAAAAACCGGCATGTCCTAAAAAACTTCTCACTCCTTTTACATTTAGAGGAGGAGGTAACTTTTCTATCACTTCGATTTTCGCTTGGTCAACCTCAATGCCTTTTGCAGAAATTTTATGGCCAAGCACAATACCTTCCTTGACCATAAAGTGGCACTTCTCCCAATTCAAAACTAAATTGGTTTCAGTGCATCGTTTTAAAACCGCATCAAGGTTAGCCAAGCAAGAATCATAAGTAGAACCAAAAACAGAAAAATCGTCCATAAATACCTCAATTGCAGTTTCCATCATATCAGAGAAAATAGAAAGCATGCACCTTTGAAAAGTCGTTGGTGCATTGCACAACCCGAAGGGCATCCTTCGATATGCGAACACACCGAAGGGACACGTGAAAGCTGTCTTCTCTTGGTCTTCTGGGTCTACTGCTATCTGGTTATACCCAGAGTATCCATCCAGAAAGCAATAGAACGCTTGTCCAGCCAACCTCTCCAGCATCTGATCCATGAATGGCAACGGGAAGTGGTCCTTCCTGGTTGCTTGGTTTAACCTCCGGTAGTCTATACACATTCTCCAACCCGTAACAGTGCGAGTCGGAATCAGCTCATTCTTGTCATTCTTCACTACCGTCATACCACCCTTCTTAGGGACCACATGAACCGGACTCACCCATGAGCTATCTGAGATAGGATAAATCATGCCGGCCTCTAAGAGCTTTAAAACTTCCTTACGCACCACCTCTTTCATTGTAGGATTTAATCTCCGCTGAGGTTGGATCACAGGTTTGAATTCTTCCTCCAGTTTGATTTTGTGCATGCAAAAAGCTGGACTTATCCCCTTGAGGTCTGAGATAGTCCAACCCAACGCATTTTTGTTGCTTCTTAGTACCCTCATCAGCTTCTCTTCTTCCAATTTGGTCAAAGAGCTGCTAATGATAGCTGGATGAAGATCATCATTTGCAAGGAAAACATACTTCAGATGAGAGGGGAGTTGCTTCAATTCAGGGATCTTTTTCTCGGGACTCTCCCCCCTATCTAGCTCTTCTCTTTTCTTTGACATGGTTTCTATCTGAGAAGCTTCAAACTGCAGAATACAGTCTTCTATTCCACTCCCCAGATTCTCTTCTGCTTCTTCAATAGAGTTTACAATTACATTCTCCAATGGAGGAACTGGTACTTCCTGTCTAAAGGTCTCTTTCACAGAATTATCAAGTACATCCACCCTAAAACACTGTCCTTTGTCATCAGGATGGCGCATAGCTTCAAAAACATTAAAAGTGATCTTCTCATCCTGGAACCTTAAGATTAGCTTCCCTTGTTGCACATCAATCAACGCTCGCCCTGTGGCTAAAAATGGTCTTCCCAGGATAAGTGGTACCTCTGCATCTTCCTCCATGTCAAGTATCACAAAGTCTACCGGAAATAGGAATTTGTCAACTCTGACCAGAACATCTTCCAACACTCCATAAGGATATTTTATTGATAGATCAGCAAGTGTCAGAGACATTCTAGTCGGCTTCACCTCATCACCACCAAGTCTCTTCAGCATAGACAATGGCATAAGATTAATACTGGCCCCCAGGTCACAGAGAGCTTTACCAACGGCTATGTCGCCAATTGCACATGGAATGGTGAAGTTTCCCGGATCTTTCATTTTCTGAGGAAGCTTCCTTTGAATTATGGCACTGCACTCTTCAGTCAAAGCCACTGTTTCATCCTCTTTGAATTTCCTCTTCTTTGTCAAAAGCTCCTTCATGAATTTGGCATATATGGGCATCTGTTCTAGAGCTTCTGCGAAGGGTATATTGATTTGTAGCCGCTTGAAAACCTCCATGAACTTAGAAAACTGCTCATCTTTTTGATTTTTCTTGCTAGCATGAGGATATGGCAGCTTCACTTGCGGAGGAGGT